>WNWU01000005.1:7484231-7507850 GCA_012654045.1 Ptyas mucosa
GTGGGGGGGGGGGGCGCAGGGATTTTTGCTACCGGTTCTCCGAACCACCCACCGCCATCGCTACCGGATCAGACGATCCGATCCGAATCGGGAGCATTTCACTCCTGGTTTCAATCCCAGCCACATCTTTGGTCCAATACACAACTAAGTGGCAGTATTAACCAATCTAGGCTGATTTCCAAAAAATAAATAGGATTGGCCCTAGTTTGCACATGGAGGGAGACCACTCGGAAATCCTGGGGTTGGAAACCATGTTCACGTTGTTGCCAAGAATTTAATTGGATGTAGAGAGCTCTATTTAAAGGAGACTTTGCCTTTAATGCTCAGTCTGTTTTTGCTGATGGTGTTGCTTTATTATTCCTAAACTGAAATGGAATGGATGCAAAATCAGGAGAAGTCAATCCCAGTGAAGCAACCACAGGAGTGTCAAAATTGCGGCCCATGGGCCAGATGTGTCACCTGCTGGCCCTGCCCACCCCTGGTTTAGTGAAGGGGGAAAAGTCACAATATGTCACGTGACAACAACATGACGCTGCGAGTTTGACACAAGCAGGAAGCAGAATGGGGCTCCGAAACAATATCACACTATGACATGAGGAGTGGGGATTTTGTTATACTGGCTTCCAGTGGTAGCTGGGAACCATAGTTTATGTGCCGAATTATGATTTCATCCCTTGTAACATTGCATAACCAGAAAACAATGGGTTGTGAATCTAAGTATCAACTGTATTATTTTATGTTATAGTTGTAATTATCCTGAAGCAAGAATACTTCTGCTCAGAACTTCTAAGCTCCTCAAATGCTAGAGTAGCCAGGGTTGTCTTGTTCTCAGGAGCAGGTTTAAAGAATGCCAGGGACATAGAATCTAGCAATAGCAATAGCACTTAGACTTATATACCGCTTCATAGTGCTTTTACAGCCCTCTCTAAGCGGTTTTACAGAGTCAGCATATTGCCCCCATCAATCTGGGTCCTCATTTTACCCACCTCGGAAGGATGGAAAGCTGAGTCAATCTTGAGCTGGTGAGATTTGATCTGCTGAACTACAGCTAGCAGTCAACTGAAGTAACCTGCAATACTGCATTCTAACCACTGCGCCACCTCAGCTCCTTAATCTAATCTAATCTATAAGTGTATCAGGTCTAATTCTGGACAGAGAAAGACAGTTGTAATATGCCACCGCAAGCTATTGAACAAAATCAAGAATGTCATTTTAAACATTCTTAGAAACCTAGAATAGAAGATGTGTAACACAACCGTAAGCTATTATTACTATTCATAACAATGTAAAACCACAGCTGTCAGTTTTTTACCTGGTGCTAGCTTTCATTTGCATCAAGTTCTTCCCAAAAATTTAGGATGCTGTAAAGTATCAGAATAATATGGATCAAGCATTGTGGTCTTTTGCAACTGACAGATGGAAATTTTGCTAATGTGTGCCATCCAAGATTTTTTAGTATATACTTTTGAGATATTCAGAAAAAAATCATAGGTAACGCTGCATCTAATCCTACTGAAGAGTAATAATTGAGTAGATTATTAAAGAATGGCAGAAATAACTGTTAATCACTGGTGCAACTAGCATTATAGAATGAAACTTCTTTACAGGAGAATATTGAGGAATAACAGGCAATAGATCAACCGTCAAATAGAAAAGCCCCAGGTGCAGATGACAAACCAGATGAAATACCCTTCAACTGCATAATGCTACAGGAGAAGTATCAACTAAAATACTCAAAGTTCTATGTCAATAAATGTGGAACAAAGTCTATGATCTACAGATTGGGAAAGTTAGATGTATATGCTTAGATTAAAGAAGAGAAAAAGCAAATTGACAATATGAGTTCCTCACAAAAGCAAAGAACTTTGCTTATTTGTTTGCTGCACATCTCACTGCAAAGGGACTCTAGATGGCTTAAAATTTTACATAGAAAAATAGCATTGTACATTGAGAAAGAAATACGGAGCTCCCAAGCAGATTTTTTGGCCAAGACACACATAAAACACAGATAAGAGGATGCAAGAATATGAAATATATTACGGTAATTGAGATAAATAGGTTATTGTAAGAACTGAATTTGGAGAAAGGGTGATTTAGAATAGGGAAGGATATTACAAGGGAATTTATATTGTTCCCTTATGCCAAATACTGCACGTTGTAAGAATGCCTTACTGCTAATGCACACTGGATAATTGAAAAAGACAAGGAATATAAAAAAGGGGCCTGAGTGGCGCAGTAGACTAAGGCACTGATTAACATTCAGCTGCCTGCAATTACTGCAAGTTCTAATCTCACCAGGCTCAAGGTTGACTCAGCCTTCCATCCTTTCTAAGGTAGGTAAAATAAGGACCCAGATTGTGGGGGCAATAAGCTGACTTTGTATAAATATACAAAAGTATGAAGGCTATTGCTTAACGCATTGTAAGCCGCCCTGAGTCTCCAGAGAAGGGCGGCATATAAATCAATTTTTTTTAAAAAAAGACATCAATATCTGCTTCATCAATTATAGAAATGTCTTTTATTATGTTTAATAATGGAAAGTGGTAAAAAAAGGGGGGGGGGATCCAAGAACATCTCATTGTCCTCATGAAAAAATTATATATGAGCCAAGAAGTTAAAGTACAGAGAGACTGCTTCCAGGTTGGCAAGGGAGTGTGACTGCATGTACTCCTCTTAGTTTATTCAATTTATATGCTGAATATCTATTAAGGAAAGGTGGACTAAACGAGGATGAGCTGGATTTTGAAACTGAAGGAAGAAACATCAAGTAACCTGCACTATGCTGCTGACAATATCCTGATAGCCAAAAATGCAAGAGCCCAAATACTAAAAGTTCACATGATCATTAAGCAGAAATTCCAAAGGATGAGGATGGGTGGATGTTAGGATTAAAATGATTATTAGACTATTTTTGGACAAGCTAAGAACCTTGACTCTCAACTTTTTACTCCCGAGAAGTACTTGCAAGCAACCTTTTTTTTCCTACTCAGAAAAAAAAATGAAACATTAAAAAATATCAGTTCAAGTACCAACCTCCTTCTGGAAGTTTGTATTAATGTTATAGTACTAAGAAACAAAGCAATTCTATTATACAGACCAGTGCTTCTAAATCTCAGCAGTTATAGATTATTTGGACTTCATTTCTAAAAATTCCCCAAAAAAGCTTGCCAACATGCCACATCCACACAACTTAAAATTGCTGAAGTTGAGAAACATTGATATACAGCAATGTTGCTATACTTGTGAATAACAGAACTTCTTGCCAGGAAGAAGATGCCTGTCTACCAACTTTATTTCAGATGTCTTTTGTTTGGTGTTGGTCCTGCAACAATGCTCACTGAGATCCAATAGTAAGAAATCCCTCATTTATAGAAACAAATAAAACAATAAAGATAGGACAATATATATATAGGGGGGAAAGGCAGCCTTTTCGTCAGCTCATCCCTAAGCAAAAGAATTTATTTCTGCCATAAAAAATAATTATGAACAATGCCCGCCTGGGGAAAAAAATAAGAATCCCTTTTTATCTTCTACCAAACCGTCTTTTCCCCTAAAACATCGCTTGATTTAATGCCCTGGTTCTTCACTTTCCACCTCTCTTCACCTGCAAACGAAGGGCTCCCGTTTCCAGAAAGGAACCCGGACGTTTATTAGAAAAACCACAGAAGCCACAGCCTCTTTGCTCAAACCGCCTCCCCAACTGCACATCCAGATGCCGCGCCTCTCGCCCTGCTACGCATGCGCGCTTCAAAGGAGCCGGTCGGAGCCCGTTCTTCGGTTCACGACCCGGAAGCGGAAGTGCTTGAACGGTAGTCAACAGGAGGAGGAGGAGGAGGAGTGGTAGTAGTACCGTAGTAGCGGCGGCTTCCCCCCCCCCCCCTTTACTGAGTTGTCTTCCTTGAAGTGAATCCATAGTGCCATGGCTGCCTCGGGACTCCCCCCGCTGCCTCCGCAATTCAAGCCCATTCAACACTTCCTGAGAACCGCGCAGGAGCTCGAGAAGCGTGAACCTGTGGTAGCTTATTATTGTAAGTAGGGGAGAGGGGTTAACAATCGGCGAAGCCCCCGTCCGCCCGTGCCCCCGCTTACGTTCTCTATGGGTATTTTAACGGCCAAAAAACTAGGTCCGACCGACCCTTCCCTCTCGTTATTGCGCGGGTATAATATCATTGGGGGGGGGGGTCCCCTTCGGTTCAGTGGGTCACGTGATCCCAGACACACACACACACACACACACACACACACACACACACACTCACACACACTCTCTCTCTCTCTCTCTCTCTCTCTCTCTCTCTCTCTCTCTCTCTCACACACACACACACTCACTCACACTCTAACTTTATTGTCACTTTGAAAGTACACTAATCGGCATACATTAAAATGAAGTTTCGTTGCATATAGCTCTCAAAAGGATCACCACCTCCAATATACACTACATGACAGTGTGAAATCCAATTTTTTTTTACTATCGGTTCTGTGGGTGTGGTGGTGTGGTGATGTGGCTTGGTGGTGTGGCGGGGAAGGATACTGCAAAATCCCCATTCCCAGCCCACTCTGGGACCAGCCAGAGGTGGCATTTGCCAGTTCTACATACTGCTCAAAATTTCCGCTACCGGTTCTCCAGAACCTGCTGTATTTCACCCCTGATACATGAACAGGACAAAATACATACATACCATATTTTTCGGAGTATAAGATGCACCAGAGTATAAGACGCACCTTACTTTTTGGGGAGGAAAATAAGAAAAAAGCTGATTGGCAGGTAGATCCAGAATACCCCCAATCAGCTGTTCCCAGAGGTGAATTTTAGCAACAAGTTCTTTGGTTGTGAGCTCTGTGCCTTGCTTTTTTTTCCGCTTTTTTTTCTGCCTTTGAAACTTCTGAAACTCTGTTTCAGAAAAAACTTTTTCCTGCCTCTGAAAGCCTCCGAAACAGAGCTTCAGAAAAAAAAGCCTTTTGGGGGCGTCTTTTCTGAAACTCTGTTTGGGGGTTTCTTTTCTGAAGCTTCGTTTCTAATGCTTTTTTCAGCCTCTGAAACTTCTGTTTGAGAAGATGGGCGGGGCTACATTGGGAGTATAAGACGCACCTAGATTTTCACCCTCTCTTTTTGTGGGGGGAGGTGAATCTTATACTTCGAAAAATACGGTACATACAAAATTATGCATACACCCACATATATAACATGGAGAAACAACACAGTCTAGTTCGGATGTGTGCATGTTCATGGTACATGGCGAGAAAAATGAATCTTGCGATTCGCACCAAAGTTTTGAATACACCAAAATGTTTTGAGGAAAACCTCCTTTTTTGACTCTTGGTAACTTCATGGGATCTGTGATGAAGTTCTCTTGGTGACCATGCAGAGAATGGTTTTCCATAGGCTTCTTCTGGAAAGTTAAGGCAATGGCCTTGGTTGTTCCCTTGAAGGCTTTTCACCCAAAAACTGATTAGGCCTTAGTGACCCTGTTTGGTGGCTGATTGCAGACAAGGGCAAGGTTTTGACACGGGGAATGTGAATGAAGCATTTTGAACTCCCAAAAGCAGGGCATGGATTTAACGATGTTTCCCAGTAAAAGTTGGTGAACCCAGAATAAATAATTTGACTGGAAGTATAATCAAATGCAAATGATGGGTAAAAAAATAGACTGTACTCCTCCTTATATGATATTAACCATGTTCTTTTTTTGCTCAGCTGTCTTAATGCTGTCCTTTAGCACTACTTTCCTTTTTTTTTTAAATGCTCAGCCGTCTTAATGCTTTTTTTTCCATTTCTTTTATGCTTGGACTCTGAAAATTAATGCTAAAAGTAGTCTGTGTTATTGCAAATGTTGCACACTATTTAGAAGTATCCTATTCATTCATTGGCTTAAATAAGCATTACCAAACACATGTTACAGATGATTAAATATCTATAGTTACTTGGTCCAAGAGTGTAGTCTCATTTTTGCCAAATATAATTCTTATTTATCTTGCATTCCCTTGTTTTTTGTCATCAAAAATATGAGAAAATAGCATGTAAACGAGTAAAGTGGGCTTATTTGGCTTCATTTGCCCTTTGTAGACTACAATAAATTATTATGGCCAACACTTAATCAATCATGACTTATTTTAAAACTTGAAACTGCTACTCAATAGGCTCACCCACAGTATAAATAGATAGTGGATAGGAGTCTAGACTTGAGAATTAAGCAAAATTATAATGGGATACTTTTTGGACGGAAGACCCTCCAGGAATACCAAGGCTATAGACTAGATTGAGAAGTAAAAACAAATATTAAGAAGGCAGTGACAAACACTACCGTATTTCCACCAAGAAAGCAATATGGGCACATCTGTGTAGTCATCAGAAGTCAAGCTCAGCTCACGGGACACTTGATGTTTAACAAGTACTTCCATATTGTATCCAAAATAGTAAGTTACTGATTCTGAACATTTGTAAATAAAATGTGTTTCTGGACTTTGGTAATATGCGTATGATGACCAAAAAAAGTTACTAATTCAATCTGAAAAAAAAGTATTAGAAAAAAAACCTGTATAGCCACCAGTTAGCAGCCCTCAGCCACATTATCCAAAATCTTTCCTGAGTTTCCATGGTTGAATAAGATTGCTTGGAAGAGGAATGAACAGTGAAAGTCATCCTATAGTAAAATTCATTTGACTATCCAAATTTATTGATATAATTTATACTTGTATTTGAAAGGCTATGTTATGCATATTTAGATGGCTGAGCATATTTTTGAAAACTTTTTTTTTGTTTGAAAACCATGTGTAGACATCAGAAGTCAAGCTAAGTTCAAAAGAGAATTGACTTGTAAATAGATCCTTATTGCATCCAGAATCAAGGGTTATAAAATTCTAAATATTTCTCCTAAATAAATGTATTCTGGACTTTGGTAATTCGCATGTGATGACAAAGGAGTTAATAATTCAGCCTGAAAAATCAAATTAGTGTCTCTCTTTTATCTCTTTCCATGTGGTCTACTTTAAAAACATTCTTCACTGCCATTTTTCCACTCCTGAGGATTGTTCCCTAAAGCCTTGTTGAGTATGGCATGTTGCTTGTATTGTTCTTGTCAGCAGAAACTTTGTTTCCATTTTTCTTTTTTAATAGTAAATTGTTTATATACTGTTTAAGCAATTATGGTGAATCTGTTAATTTTATAGAAATATTTTTAGTATCTCAGGGAAATGCCTAAACACAAATGGTGATGAGCCTCTTGACTGAACTATTGCTATGCATTTTACATGGGGCTATCTTTAAGAGCATCTAAAACAGTGGTTCTCAACCTTCCTAATGCTGCGACCCTTTAATACAGTTCCTCATGTTGTGGTGACCCCCAACCATAAAATTATTTTCGTTGCTACTTCATAACTGTAATTTTTTACTACCGGTTCTGTGGGCATGGCTTATTTTGTGGGCGTGGCTTGGAGGTCATGTGACCGGGTGGCCATGGCTAGCTGGTCATGTGACCGGGTGGCCATGGCTATGTGTATAGGGACTACTCAGAGGGCTGAAAAAAGTCATTTCTGACAGGTCCTTGCACTTTTGACAGCTCCTCACACTTTTGACCATCCTCACATTTATGCCGGTGCAGCATTCTTAACAACCATGTCACTCATTTCACAACTGCTTCTCTTCACCATGGTGATAAGATAGGGCAAAAGCGTAAAATGTGAGGACAGTCGTAAGTTCAAGGACTGGTCAAAAGTGCGAGGACCAGTCAAAAATAACTTTTTCAGCCCTCTGAGTAGTCCATGTGCACAAAAGGATACAGCAATAGAGAGGGATGAAGGAAGGGAAGGGAAATTAGAGTAGGAGTGAAGGTAAGAGAGGGAGAAAGAGAGGAGGAGAAGGAGAAAGGAAGAGGAAGTAGAGAGGAGAAGAGGGGGGAAGAGAAAGTAAGAAGGAAAGAAAAGAGAGGTGGTAGGTTTGAGGAGAAAGATTGCTGTACAATAAAAAAGGTGAAAGGGAAGAAAACCAACCCCAAACAAATATAAAGATATTAAGATAAAGAATGAATTGTTAAACTTTAAAGAATAAAAGAGAACAAATATGAATAAATAGCAATAATTAGAAACACACATGCAAACAATGTATTTTCTTTGAACAGAGTATTTGGCCGGTTCACAAATTTAAAAAGTGTTTAATCATTTCAATTAAATTTACAATTTCTATATTTCCTTTTTGCCATATTTATTCCTCATCTATTTTTTTAAAAAACCAGTATTACCCTTCATCCTCATCTCTAATCTTAATCAAATTTTTCCCTTCTATTCTATATTATACCCCTTCCCATTGTCATCTATTTTATATCCATCCTCACATTGGTTAATTATGTAATTATGTAATACAGTTGTTTAATACAAATTCAACATTTTAATATAAATCAATTAGTTATATAACTATCTTTTTTGTATATTAATCAATATGAAAATGAATATTCCAATTATTTCCATGCAATCCAATTTCTTACAAATCAATTAATTATATTTACCAATAATAATAAACCAAATAATTTCCCCCATATATTCCTCCAAACCACAACTTAACCATTTCTGCTTTCAACACAATATATAATTAATAGTATCTCAATTATTACAATTCCCTAGTTAAATAGAGCTTTTTTTGTGTTTTAAAATCTTAATCTCCTCTTTTGCCCTAAATTTCCCATTGTTTACAGTTTTCCACCTACCTTTTTTGGTGAGGAAAAAGAAAAAGAAATCTCTCTCTGCCTCATTTTGTCTCGTTGCAGCAAAGACCCTGCTTTACTTTCAGTTTCGCTTTTCAGCATGGCTTGGGGGGAAAAAATCTGCACCTCTTTGCAGCTATCAAAACAGCTGAGAGCAAATCAGCTGAGAGTCGGGAGGCTGATCTAATCAACTTATGGTAATTAACCTATGCTGGAACTGAAAGGGGCTGTTTTTTCTATTTTTGCAGGCACGGGTCTACTCATTTGTTTTCTCTTAACACTGATCAGCTGTAGGGCAGCCCTCTGAAACCCCGCGGCAAGAATTTAAACAGTTTTTTTTCCCTTTAGCCATCAGCTGGGATTCGGGAGGCAGCAATAGATTGGGAGTGGGCAGGGTAAATGACCGGCGATCAGCAATCCAACAGAGGGTGATGGTGAGTGAAGGCGTGGGGGGCGAGAGAGGGCTTTGGCGACCCCTGTGAAATGGCCGTTTGACCCCCAAAGGGGTCACGACCTCCAAGTTGAGAACCGCTGATCTAAAAGCATCTTCAGTGGTTCAAAATACAGTGGCACAGGCAGTTATGGGCACTTTTCATTCAGTGCATGTAACACCTCTACTCCATAAGGTGCATGAGGACCCAAATTGTTGGGGGCAATGTGCTGACTCTGTAAACCGCTTAGAGAGGGCTGTAAAGCACTGTAAAGTGGTATATAAGTCTAAGTGCTATTGCTATTAGTTGCCAGTATGCTTCCAGGCTCAATTCAAGGTGCTGATAGGAGCCTATAAGCCCTTTATAGAAGGGGACTAGATTACTAGTGGAACCATCTCTCCAGAGCTGTAGATACCTGTTCTGTGAGGTTCATCAGGAGAGTCATGCACTGGCTCTGGTGGGTCCCTGGAGGAGAGTATTTTCTGTATCAGCACCTGCCTTCTGGAATATTATTGCCCCAGAGATTATCATTGCCCCAATTCTATTGGCTTTCCATAAGGTTTTAAAAACCTGGATTGATTGCTGAATTTGGGCACTTGGTTGTGTGGTTGAGCCCATATCTTGGCTATATTGATGATGTTGGTTGAATTTATCTTTGGATATTATATTTCTTATTTATTGTTTTTATTATCTTTAATTTTATTTTTATGTTACCTGCCCGGACTCAGTCTTTGAGATGGGGAGGGTGGTAATATAAGTTCAATAAATAAATAAAAATGATGTCTCAAGATGGTAGGCTTTCTGACTGAGCCTGTGTAATTTTTGGAATAACAGGTTTTTGGTTTTGTCTCTTGTATATACTGTTTAACTGTACATTCTCTGAATACATCAAATAGAAGGGATATTACATATAAAGACAGGATGAAAACAATTAACTCTTATACTGTTAAGTTCTGGCCATTTTTCCTGAAGTATTTTAAGCTTTCAAAATTTTGATTACATATATTTTGTGACATGTTTAACTCGGAAAGAGCTGATTCATAAAGTAATCTTTTGCTTTTGGACAACAGCTTGTTTTTCTGTACTTTATAATTTCTAGTATTTATTTTAGAGCTATACACTTCAACAGTTATTTGGGAGATATATTTTATGTCTTGCATCAGTATAACACTGCTCTGCTGTTCATTAAAACTACCTGATTATCATCATCATCATCATCATTATTAGTATTTTTTTTATTGAAAAAGTTTTAAAAGTTTTACATACATTTTCTCCCCCCTCCCCAACCACCCCCCGACTTCCCAGAGCAAATACAAGATAAAATACAGCTCAAATTCTCTAAATTAAACTCCATTTCACACTTATCATAATCATAATCATTAAACAAGTAGATAAAAGGAAAGCAAGTCTTCTTTCTTCTTATTCCATCTAATTCAACAGAATTAATCTCCATTTATAATTACAGCAGTTAATAAAACAATTAAGTATTACCTAATCAAACCTATCATTACTCAATATAGCTAATTAATACTTAACAAATTATTAAGTCTATACAATCATCATTATTAGTATTATTATTACTACTACTACTATCACTACTACTACTACTGTTATTTTGCATTTGTGCAAGATATGAAATACAATTTCTGAATCATTTTACAAGAATACACAGCCCTAGTGCATTTTTTAAAATAGTTTCAGATCATTTCGCCGCACCCTATCTTTCAACAACAAAATTAATTGGGTCCAGTTTAGAAATTGACAGTCTGATACCTCTTGTCATAACATATTGGTATATTACAATGGGTGACCATATACATTTTTTCACTAAATAAATAAATGGAGGAAACTCAGTTATAGCCGAGAATCTTTGCAGTTAACATGGAAGCACAATTCAGTTAGTTTCTAAATTGTCACTTTAGTGTTGTCTGGTTTAGAAAACACTTTATTGAAGTAATGCATGTCTTCCAAAATGACTGCTGAGGCACTTTAATGTTCTAACTCTGGGGAATTAAAACAGATTCTTAGTACTCACTAGGAAATAAACAAATGTAGGAGTATGGGGAAATTTATTTTCTATTTTCTGGTTATAATCACTCACACATTTCTGTTTGTTTTATTGGCACATAAGAGACAGCTGGTGGAAGAATAAACGAAATAAATGAAAATAAGTGAAAAACCCTTGATTGAGCATCCTATAAAATATAATCAAAGATGAATAGCTTGGAGTTGTGTTCACTTGCCAACTCCTTGTTTATGTGTTCAGAACCCCCAAGATTTTACAGTGAAATACTTACGCTGGTGCCATTTAAAAATAAAATGGGCACATTTCTTTATAAACTAAATAGGAAAACTTTGAAATTAGAGTATTTTTAATGTAGGAGCTATTTTTATGGATTGGTTTGAGAATTGTATTCTTTTCATGCTACATAATAAAAATGGTATAGTTAAAGTTTAATTGTAAGTTAAATCTCCCAGCTTTTGCATACATATTGGCAAATCTATAATTATTCCAAGAAAAACTGTAGATTGTATTCTGGTTTTTGGATTAAGTCCAATTTAGACTTTCATTTACCAGTGTCATTCCAATATGTCTTCGATTTCAATTTACTCTCAAGAAAATTGAAATGTCTGCACTTCAGTCAATTGTTGAAAGGTACTATTTATTCAAATTATTGAAGACGTTCTAAGATTCATTCTGAGACAGCAATATTCACATTGAAACATGTTTTCACACTTAAGTGCTATCAATAGTTCATATTATTAAAAATGATAGTATGTTACATCTTTAAAAAACAAAATTATCATCTTAGACTTGATTTGAATATCAATCACAGTTTTTATACTACCTGTTTTGTGATGTTCCTTAAATGAAGCTATAGTGAAAGCTGTAGTATTTGAAAACCTAAAAACATGAGTCAGGGATAACACATGCTATGACACTATTCGCCACTTCACAATTTCTTTTAACACATCAGTGCTTGGGAGTTTTATTACTAATGCAGTTCAATTGCTTAATCTTGTTTAGTCAGGTAAATTGCTGGCCTAGAAACTAAGACACTGAGTTCATAGACTCACATAGACATGGCAAGCAGCTGAGAGACTTGGGGCCATCATTTTTTTCTCAGCCCAACCCACCTCACAGGGTTGTTGTTTTGATAAAAATAGGCAAGATATTAAGTGTGTTTGCTGCCTTGAGTTATCTATTAAAAGGGCAGGATAAACATAAATATAATTCCCTTAGTGTTTAATTAAAATACATATTGTTTGGATTTTGGCACAGCCATTTTATGGACATGCTCTTGTCACAAACAAACAAAACATAATTGGGTTTATCTTGACGTAACCTTTAATATAACATGCTAACATAGCCAGGAAGACGGATAAATGTAGGAAGAGTGCAGGTTTCTCTGCCATAAAAACTACGGGGATCTCCGTATGCTGTATATACCTTCCTATAACATGAAAAGTTTTTTTAAATGTTGTTGTCCTTCCAAAGCTATTTGTAATAAAGTTCAGGAATCAATTGTGGAAACAAATTCCTGGTGGAATTTAGCCATCTAGGTGTGCCCTGAGAAATTATACCCCACCTTCATTGTTGTTCTACATCAATAATTGTAATCCAAGTGTTATAGAACACTGCTTTCAAATGTTTCTATTTTTATAGGTTTTATGTTAGATCTTAAATGCAAACAAGGCTTGATATTAATAAATGATGTACATGTATTGCTGAATTGTATCTAGCAGTGTTTTTCACCAGTTGTGATAAAACATCTAGCAAGCCTTGGCAACATGGGGTAGGAAATAGACTAATAATATAGTATAATAATATAAGGAAATAATATTACAATAGAAACACTTAGAGTAACTCAACTTTGATTATGCTGGGTATAAGCTGACCTGGAAAATTACTATAGTACTTTTTACAGGTTTTATGGTTTACCCTAGTAGCAACAAAGACTGTTTCAGAAATCCAAGTGGCTCTTAGAGTTTGCCTATCTCACAGGGTCTGACATCCTTGGCAATAGTTTGGGGAATATCTAACCTAAGGGCAATAGGAAATTCCTCTGAAGTCTTCATTGAGTCTTTTTTTCTTTTACAGGTCGTTTGTATGCTATGCAGACAGGTATGAAGATTGATAGTAAAAACCCAGAATGTCGTAAATTCTTATGCAAACTAATGGATCAGCTTGAAGCTGTAAGTTTCTTGTTATGTTACTGGTAATAATAAAAACATGAATGAAGTTGCACTATATCTGTTCTTAATTAGACAGTATTTATTTTGAAAAGAAACATTTCCATCTTTTGCTGCTTCATATGGATGAAAGTGGCATGGGTTTGTGATTTGTCGATGAAAGCAATTTCCTACAGTATTTGAAAACTTCCTATTCCAGAAAAATATAATTTGTAAATTGGTCTAATTAAAAAGTTTTATTTATTCATTTTTGTTAGATTTAAATATTTATTGATCTCACTGTGGTGATATTGGCTAAACATTTGAAATCATAACATATTCATATTCATTTCCATTGCATTGAAGGGATAGCTGAATGTATACCATATTATAGCTGGAATTGTATTCTAGCAGTGTTTTTATATGGAATTACCTTAAGAGTTATAAAATCTGAGCTGTGTTAATTATAAAAGGTTTTCATGATATTCTCAGAAGACAGGCAAATTAGTAAAATTTTTGGTTCTGGAGTTTAACAAGGCATTGATAACATGGATTTAAACAACTTTTTGCAGACTTGAGTCTAACTTACATTTCTGTGCTTCCTACAACATTCTGCCCTCCTGTGGATTTTGCTGTCTACACAGTCCATTCAATGACATTGTTGATTTTTATGTCCATATTTTTTTATAATTGTCTGAATTGTAACATTGAATGGAGCAGAGAAGAATGGATATATAAGACATTCCTGATCTATTAATTAAGAGTAATAGAATGTGATTTAAATTGAACTTTTTTATACTGCCAGCACCATCGATGATATATAGCTTGTACTAAGTCATTTCCCCTCTTTCATGTTTATGGCATTGTTTTGTAAGGATAAACTAGGGTTTCTCTAAATCCCAACAGTGACACTATTCAGCAGCTCAGTGCCCACCTGTTGTAACTGTATATGTTGCAATCTGTAATATCTTTGAAAACAGCTCTTTGAATTGGATTAGACTGCTTGACTAAGCATTCCTGTAATTCTTGAAGTCTTCGGCACAATTAAATTAGCTATCAACTCTCCATTTAATTAAATCTTTATATTAAATGTCTCCTGTTGTTCTACAAGAGGCTATATAGTTCTGTTGCATTCATTGGCATGATCTAGGTTATGAATTAAATATTAAATCTTTCTACATGTCTTATTAGGGCAGAGTGGGAAGGTAAATTGTCATATAGCTAAAATTGAACTGAATTTGAGTGTTATCTATTTTGTGGCATAGAATGAAGTTATCTGAGTATTTTTGGATTTATAACTTTCATTTTCTTTAAATAAAGATGTCTAATATTTGTAGTTTATAATGTGAATGAAATTAAATATAGCAACCTGTGATGACCTAGGGCCTGGCGCAAAAGCAACACAACCAGAGAACAGATCTAACTCCCCCTTATTGCTCCAACTGTGCCCCCAAACGTTTCCATATTCACCACAAGTCCTGGAGCAAAGCTCTCATGCGCACCTTCAGGCTGCAAGTAGTCCAGTAAACCAGGGTAACCAAACAGCAATTAGGGGCAGCAATCCAATAAGCCAGGTTAGCCCAAACATTAACCAGGGCTAGCAGTCCAATAAACAGTAAACAGAGCAAGAAGATCAGCGAAGCAGGCAAACTGTCAAGCCCCACAAGACAGAGTACAGCAATCTCCAGGCTTTGGCAAGTTCCACAGATTTAATGCTTGTTCCCGACAAATGCCCCTCCCACTGGCATCTCCTTACATCTCAGTTCCCAGGTGTGCCTTGTGAAAGGAGACAGGGAACTCTCAAACCATCAATCATCGTAACTTCTGGGATGCATCTGTAGATCGGATGTCAAGGACGCTGTTATGCAAGGGTTGTCCTCCTTCATGAAAGGATGATTTCAATTAGGAAGGAGAGTCTGAGCCCTAAGCTGTTGAAATATTGTCCATGTACCTGGAGACTTCAGATCTGGATGAAGAGGAACAGATTAAAATTTAATTGCAGCAAAACAATCTGTATTTGAAAGCCTGCTGATTCCAGTGAGATACCATATTTAATTTGGAACTGGATTGTACTTCTCCAAATACAACTGGTTCATAATTTGGGAATCCTCTTGGATTCACAGTTCCAATTCAAGAAATGGATGGTAGCTGTGACCAAGGGGGCCTTTGCTGTGTACCAGTTGCAATCTTTCCTGGAACGGGAGGCTTTGGTTATCTCTGAGTTGGATTGCTTTAATGAGTAGTTTCTGAAGTGCACTTAGAAGCTGCAGCTGATCCAAGATATGGCGGCATTAAATAATGATGTAGCACTTCAAGACATCCATGTAGAAATTCTACTTTGGAAACTGTACTGCTGCCAAGTGGCTTCTTAGTGCAATTCAATATGCTGGTTGTTAATTTTAAAGTTCTTCTTAATTCAAGGCCTGTATATGTGCAGGATCACCTCCTGGTGGTATGCCCTCACCCAAATAAGATCAACTAGGATGATGGGGTTGGCTCTACACATTTCTTGGTTTGAGGGTGTCACCTAGTGATGCCATGGGAGCCTATTTTAAATGTCAATCCTTAGTCAAAATTTAAAGCTAAAACTATGTAAAGCTATCTGTTTTTATTCCGAAATTATGGGTTTGAGAAGTTGTATGCTACTCATAGTTGGCTGATTGGAGTGACTTCTAAATAAATAAATAGTCACACCAAAGATTTTCATTATGTGATCTTCTTTATAGGACTTCATATTTCGTCAACTGCTTTGTATGATTTCCATTTCCACTGAGCCATGGTGGCATAGTGGTTAGAATGGAGTATTGCAGGCTAACTCTGCCCACAGTCTGACTCAAGGTTGACTCAGCCTTCCATCCTTCTGAGGTCAGCAAAGTGAGGTCCCTGATGGGGGCAATATGCTGACACTCTAAACTGCTTAGAGACTGCTGTAAAGCAATATGAAGCGGTATATAAGTCTAAGAGCTATTGCTATTTAAGATTGAAAAAGTGGACAGAGGAAACAAATAACCTTATGAAAAACTGTAGCTTTAAAAACGTTTTCAAAATGCCCATACAAGTTTGCTTGACCTATACAATTATTTCCGTTGCTCATTCTACCTGCATGTTATTCATCCATGTCAGTGAGAAGACAAGAAGCCAGTTTGAGATCTTCAGTTTATTTTAATAACTACAGTATGAGTGAATTGAATTTTGAAAACAAAAGACTTGAAATTTATTATAATTACTACCCTGTTTCCCCCAAAATAAGACATCCCCTGATAATAAGCCCAATCGGACTTTTGAGCGCATGGCAATAAGGCCAAGTGCTTATTTCAGGGTTCAAAAAAATATAAAACAGAGTCTTATTTTGGGGGAAACACGGTATAATTTATACCTTCTATTTCTAAATCATGGGAAAGAGTAAAATCTAACTTGTCAAGTTGCACTGACAAGAACAAAATGTAAAAGTTGCCATCTTATTCTCCCTGTTGACATAAGTAAAGTTTGCAACCCAACTTGAGAAGCAGAAATCCTGATTTGCTCCTATAGTTACAATAGTTACAATATGGGGCCTGATAAATAACCAGTTAAATTGTGTATTTTTTATTTATTTTTTTTTAGATGAAGAAACAGCTTGGGGATAATGAAGCAATTACTCAGGAAATAGTTGGCTGTGCCCATGTGGAGAATTATGCATTGAAAATGTTTCTTTACGCTGATAATGAAGATCGTGCTGGTCAGTTTCACAAGTAGGTAGCAAAGGAAAATACATATTGTATGTAATAATGAGCTATTGAAGCAATGCAGCCTAAATTTGATCTAAGTATAAAGCCAGCTTGGCTAGTGGTTTTTAGTAGTCCACACTAGAAAGCAGGAGACTGTGAGTACAAATTCCGCCTTAGCCAAGAAAGCCAACCACCAGTCACTTTCTCTTAGCCCAACCCACCTCACCAGGGTATTGTGGTGGGGGAAATACGAGAAGAAATTGGATATGTTCACTGCCTTGAGTTATTTGTAAATATAATAGAATGGTGGGATATAAATAAATAAAAATATCAAAACTTTCATGTTGCATAAAACTCTGGAAAACTACTAGAATGAATGGTTATAAAAATAATGTAACTTGAAAGTGCTCTCAGTTCTGCCCTTGCCTGTGAGTTTAATATTAAAAAAATGTACTTGTCTAATTATCGTCAAATATGTATTTTTATTCCTATTCTTTAAAAAAAACCTATTTTTTCCAGAAATATGATTAAATCCTTTTATACTGCAAGTCTTCTTATAGATGTCCTAACAGTATTTGGAGAACTAACAGACGAGGTAAGTAAAAGGTGTTATAAATCATAAAACACAGACAAAAGGAAACAATTTTTAACATTGTAATTTAATCATCTTAAATTTCTACTTAACTATCCTGGTTACAAGTGTTACATATTAATTATAAGAAAACTTGTTTTTAGTAACCATTTAATTATATGAATTGCAGAGAAGAATTCTAATGCAAATGCAACAGGTTTCTTTGGGCTTGGGAGAAATCTATTTCCAGAATCTTCTATAAAGAGGCATTGCCAATGAAATGCATTATCATTTTTTACAGATTAGAACAAAATTATGGAATATTACAGTGTGGCCAGTTTCTTAAATGTCTTACCAGAATCAATATACTCCAAAAAGGAGCAAGAGAAATCACAGAATGGAACAAAACATGACAGGGGATTTCCCTGAATTGCATTGACAATTAACTTGTACAGTATAATCAGAAAGGAAAACTACACAATATAAATAGATATATCCTTTTTATTATGCTTAGTACAGGTAGTCCTCAACCTATGACCACAATTAAAATCTTGGTTGTTGAGCAAAGCAGTCATTAAATGAGATATCATGTGACTGCTTTGCTCAATGACCATAATCCCATAAACTTTATTGGGAAATGGTCAGAAAAGATTGCAAATGGATTACACATGATCGTAGGGCACTTGGCAAACAGTTGTAAGTGCAAATAGATTGCCAGACACTTAGATCATTATTATGTATCTGGAGGTTGGATGTGTGAGATGTTTTGCAATGGCCAGAAGTGCTTTAAATCCCTTAAAGCATCTGTTCCATAATCTCTGTAATTTCAGACTGTTGTTAAACAGTCATAAATTGAGGACTACAAATATATTGAGGCACACCCCAAATGACTTTTTAACTTGTTTTTTTTTTAAAAAAAAGTAGCACTTTGGTTGGGAGATTCCATTGACTACAAAGAAATATATGCAATAGTTATCTATTAAACCATCTGTCCCTTTAAATAAAAGAAATTTAGTTTCTTATATTAAGAAATTATTTATACAGACATTATTAGATTTTGGCTGCATTGGATTAGAATTAGATATGCCAGACAGAAGAGGAAAATAGAAACTATTGTAAAAACTGCTTCCAATTCTGCATGCCAGCTTGCCTGTCAATTTATTTTCTTAAGTATGCAGGAGGTTTTACTGGATATGCTGAAGTACAAATTTTAACAAGGAGTTCCATTTTTTTGCACTTAGCTGTTGGTGATTAAAATTGAAGGAATTATATAAGATGAAAAGCCATCTCAGAAATTCACATAGGCAGATTTCAAAAGTAATTCTGGAATAAAAAACATACTAAAATGATAATTAAATGCACATTGAACTCATCACCTAGAAGCAAGACACATGAATTCCTGGAAACTTACAATAAAGACACCACTTGTGAGATTGAATAAGTATATTTTCAATTCACAAATCATATACTTGACAGAAACTACAGAAATTGAATCGTTTGTTCAGGTTCATTATATTTCTCTGGTAGAGAAAGGAATGAGTTAGGATATATCTTAACTTTTTTTGAAACTATACCACACTGTATATTTGGTGTTTTAGAAATATTGTATAGACATGCTAGATTTTTGGTTTAATGCCACTCTTGAGGCAAGACAGATTATTCCTGTTGAGATTCAAAGTTATGACCTTCTCTTCTCAGCAATCACAAATGTTCCAGAGAGTAAATAACCTAACATCCGTAAGAACTGGGCTGCATTCCTGTTATTGTGACTGCTTCCTGTTGAAAATTTACTTAGGAAAGTACTACTTTCTGAATAGTAAAAAATTATAGAAAACTGTAAAGCTGTTGGGTTGCTACCTGGTTAAAAAAAAGCTGCATGAGAGAAAAATAATAGCTTCCCAACAGTTTTATGTTGATTTGAAAGAAATTGCAATTATTGAGCCAAAAGGAATTGCATATTGCTAAGGACTGACTAGAAAATTGCTTGCTTCAAGGCTTCATCCTATAAAATTCACAACACTTCTCTCATTTATCTTCTTCTTAAATATTTAGTAAAGATGAAAATCCAGCCTGTAGCTAACTCTTTAGTGACACCATCCCAAACATTTTTATTTAAGGAAAATTTGATTTAAAAAGCATCTGCTGAGAGAAGTGCAAATAGTTATGACCCTACAGTAAACTTTTTATTCTCCCTCTGCAAAAAAACATGTTTTGAGGGCTAAGAGTCTCTCTTAAAGGAGTAAGTCAGAGTGTATAGATTTGAAGGATGAAGAGTTGTTCATACCAAATGTGAGAGAATAGTTTCTATTTAATTGTGTAAATTTTGGAATTGTTTTTAATAATGCCCATTTTGGAATTTTAGGGTTGTAGGCTGAATCTGTAGGCTTAGAAATCTTGACTAAGTATTAATGATATTAAAGTTACTTCATAAATACCTTCACTAGATGGCCAGATGATACAGTGGATGCTGAGCTAAAAGGAAAGAAGCCCTACTCTCTTTGTCATCATTTTTCTATGCAGCAGGAGATAGGAAGCAATAGCTCCCTGTGTCTTTCTATCCCTATGCAGAATAGAGGCAAAAGTCATTATTCCCTTATTGTGGACAGAATAGCATTTCACTGTATGCCTTCTTCATTAGGATGGCTTCCAGGGTGTGCTAGACCGGGGGTGTCAAACTCGATTTCATTGGGGGCCACATCAAGGTTCTGTTTGGCCTTGGGGTCCGGGGTGGGTGTTGCCAGCTCGACATCACTTGTGACATCAAAAACGAGCTCCCAAGCTCCGTTTTGGCTACAACGACTTCCTGCAACCCTCTGCCAGCAAAAACAGAGCTCGGGAAGGCCACAAGCAGCCCTCCTGAGCTCTGTTTTTACTGGCAGAGCACTGCGGGCCGGTCCTTTGTTGTTTCCAGAATGGCCCCGGTCCTTGAGTTTGACACCCCTGTGCTAGACATAGCATCAGCTGTACTTGCCCATATCCCCCATTCCCCACATGGAGAAGTTCCCTGAACATTTTATCCATTTTACAACTTTTTCAATGGATGCAGATAGTACATGGATCATCATGAAAGACAAGAACTTCCTCTAAGATGGCTGTATCTATTCATTAGGCTAGGTTTCCCTTTCACACTATAAACTTGTAAAAATGTGAGTTAGAAGACCAGTAAAAATTCATATTGTAGTTCTTATTTTATAGGGAGTAAACATAGCAGAATTAAGCAGTAAATAATATATGCAATTTAAATTATTAAATTTGTATAGAAGCTCTTCCATTTTACGTTTCAATTTCAAACTTACGCAATCTAAGACATGAACAAATTTAAATGATAAATTCTTCTTTAACTTTCTAGAATATTCAGCACAGAAAATATGCCCGTTGGAAGGCAACATATATTCATAACTGTCTTAAAAATGGAGAGACTCCACAATCTGGACCTATTGGAATGGAAGAAGAACTTGGTAACATTAGTGTTAATGTTTTGTTAAATATAAATAGCATATGAAATATATTTAATGTGATAGAAGTCTGTCTTTTATAATTTTTTCTCATCATTTCTAAATCTGTCAGATTCATTTTGTCAAGGTATTCCAAAAAGTTGAAATGATAATTGTCCCTCACACTATTGTATTAACATATATTAATCAACCAATTCAGCTTTCTTCTCCTACTTTTCAAAATTCAGAAACATTGCTCCTTGGGTGAATATATCTCTGCTTACAACTTTGGGTTAGCACATATAATTTGTCAAAATAATTTTAAAATAAGTTGTTATTTATGAATGAGCATGAAACCATGCTCATCCATTAATTTTATGTAACAGTTACAAATACATAATACATAAATGAGTTTTTAATGTAACAGTTCAAATTTCCATATTTTTTACATATGTAAGGGGCACTGAAACAGATATGTGAACATTACTTAAGAATTTATTTTGTCTGGGCTGGTTGAAACTTTATTTTTTTGAGGTCTGGTTGAAACTTTATTAGTGAATAAAAAACACTTTTTTGGGACAAAATGAAATACAGGTAAAAGTATCTTTTTACTCTCATGGAAGCTATGGGGGATTTATTTATGTCTTAAGTGTCTGAAATTTAACCCCAGTGGCATGGTCATTGCTTAATTTAGCATTGGTTGCAACCATTTATAGACTTAGGTTGTCAAAATCTGTTACAAACTCTTGCCATTGGGTATGTCATATGAGATATATCCAGAAGTCCTTCTAGGAACTTCCCTCTCCTGTATAATCATTAGTTTTAAGTTAGACTTACCTTTGAGAGGTTCCAAAATAAAGTTGCAGCCATGTTCCAGTTGTGGCTAATAACATCTGTAGCATTAAGGAGGATAGCATTTTATGCATCCTTCATTTTTATGCTAATCAGTTTTTCCTCCAGTTAGCCATACCTATATTTTGCTGGGTGACTGAGCTTGGGGGAGGGAGAGTTGTTTGCTTGCTTGATTCAGCTTGAAAGAAAACTTGACGTTCAACACTTAACTTTAATAACAACAAAATATATTATGTGTCTGTTAGTGTATTAAATGCATAGTAGTGCATCGTAGTAATTTGAGAAATCACCATATATAGCAGTATATATCATTGCTTAAAAATCAATATTTTAAAATATTTGGTTCATTTCATAATAAAAAATAAATAATACAATACATAATAAATTTATTCACTGGATAGGATGAATATCTAGATCATGGTATATTTACTACACTAATTTTGTAAGATAAAAAAGAGTATATTGGTTCTAAATAATGTTCTTAAAGTTCTATTTTATGTGATATGTGATCCACCGAGTTTAGGGTACTATCGTGCCAAAGTTCATATGGAAATGTTTGTATTCCAGAATATCTGAAGAACTCATAGTTCTTGCTTTGTGCATTTCAGAAAGAAAAGCAGCATTGTTTAAATGTACTGGAAGACTTCCCCCATTCCTTTCAGCTTGCTCAGTTTCTTCCTTCTCTTGAAACTAACAAGTACTGAACTAGAATGAGCTCACTTTTAGACATCACTATGTTTTCTGAAAGTATTATTCTTGAAAATCAGTAAGTCTTATAGTATTAGACCCACTGATATTCATCATTGCCAGTTTATTGGGTAACAAGATCATGAGAATTATAATGGAGAATAATAGGAGCAGCTGTAACCTTGAGTATCACTAAGTGTTGTATCTTTTTATTCTCGATGATTGTATTTTATTCTCCTTGTGTACACTGAGAGCATGTACACCAAAGACTTGTGTGTCCAATCACACTTGGCCAATAAAGAATTTTATTCTATTTCTATGCAGAAAAGTAATTTCTGAAGTAAATACCATAGGGGTAAAAGGAGCAAGCAACTTTCTTGTGCTGAAATCAGAGCGTGGACATTTTCTGTTCAAATCTTAGCATTATTGTACCAGCAGAACATCTTAGTCTCTTGGATTATATTTTCAGTCAATATAATTGCATCCCTTTTTATTTTTTCATTAAATTTATGTGCTATCCATCTCATCAAAGATGACTATAAATGTTGCCCTCCCATGGTCAATTTTAGATGAAGTCAATATATATAATTTTTTATTTGCGGTCATAGACCAAAATACAAATATAATTGCAAAAGAACATGGGGAAAGTAACATCTTAAACAGTAGGCTACCAGAAGCCTTGACTGAGAGGAATTACAGCGTTCTCCTCTAATAGTTACAGCTCTTAAAAAAAATTAGAAACCTGAAAAGTAATGTATGAGGAGCTATCCCCTAAACAATATAAGGTCAAATTACTAGCATTGGATCCAGAGAGATCTGTTTCTAGGAGAGACAGTAATTTAATCCTGCCTGCGTTATACATAGGGCAGTATAAAAGAGCATGCTCCACAGTTTCAACCTCAGCTCTATTACAGGGGCATAACCGCTCACTTATCGGGAGCCTCTTAAATCATCCGTCCAGCAATGCTGAGGACGTTGAAACGGGCAAGGGAGAAGACTCTTCTATGCTTAGGGATTATTTTTATTATTATTATTATTATTATTATTATTATTATTATTATTATTATTATT
>WNWU01000005.1:7507860-7542745 GCA_012654045.1 Ptyas mucosa
TTATTATTATTATTATTATTATTATTATTATTATTATTATTATTATTTATTGAACTTTTATACCGCCCTTTTCCTAGTGGACTCAGGGCGGTGAACAGCCAAGTAAAAAACATAATACAAAAGTTAAAATCATTTTAAAATAATTTAAATACAATTTGGCCCAGAATTTAAAACATGTCAATTAAAATCAATCAATCAATATCAAACGCTAGAACCAATAAAGGATCAGGCCAGCCCGGCTAACTGAAAAAAGTAGGTTTTTAGGGCCCGACGAAAAGTCCGGAGGTCTGGGATCACTCATATCTCTGGGAGTAGATCATTCCATAGGGTGGGTGCCACCACAGAGAAGGCTCTCCCCCGGGGGGTTGCCAGCCAACATTGTCCGGCACCCTGAGGAGGCCCTCTCTGTGGGAGCGAACTGGCCGGTGGGAGGCAATTGGTGGCAGAAGGCGGTCCCGTAAGTACCCCAGCCCTAAGCCATGGAGCGCTTTAAAGGTGCCCTCCAAGGTGCACCAACACCTTGAAGCGCATGCGGAAGTCCACCGGGAGCCATGCAGCTCACGCAGGAGAGGCGTCACATGGGAGCGCCCCGTCACTCCCATAATCCCCCACGCAGCCGCATTCTGCACCAGTTGGAGCCTCCGGGTGCACCCCAAGGGGATCCCCATGTAGAGAGCGTTACAATAGTTCAGACGAGAAGTGATGAGTGCTTGAGTGACCGTGCGTAAGGAGTCCCGGTCTAGAAAGGGGTGCAACTGGCGTATCAGGCGAACCTGATAGAAAGCCCCCCTGGCCACGGCCGTCGTATGCTCTTCTAAAGACAGCCATGCGTCCAGGAGGACACCCAAGTTGCGAGCCCTTTCCGTGGGGGCCAGTGATTCGCCCCCAATAGCCAGCGATGGCACCAGCTGGCTATACTAGGACGCCGGCAGCCACAGCCACTCGGTCTTGGAAGGGTTGAGTCGAAGCTTGTTTCTCCCCATCCAGACCCGCACGGCCTCCAGGCACTGGGACATCACTTCCAAGGCATCGTTGGGATGGTCTGGGATGGTTAAAGTGTGAAAATATGAGGCCATCTTCAGTCCATAATTGTTAAATTGGCTGAAGATCAGAGGGAGCAGGTTTTACTAGCTCTAGCACTTAGATATTGCAGGTCTATGTCCACAAGCTGTTGGACTACCCTAGATTGGGCGTCCTTAAGGCCATAGTCATAGATGAAGTCAATAATAGCTACTGAATACTGATCCTATATGTCCTAGTGTTAATTTATCCTAAACATTTGCTAAATTGCTAGCATAATAAATAACATTGCAAGATGCTTTTAGTTACTTTCACAGTGCTTATCCAAAATAGGTGAAGTTGGAAGGCACTGGTCCACAGATACTAATGTTATCGGTAGTCCCTGTTTAGCAACCACAGTTTGGATCACTCATTAAACAAAACAGTCACTAAATGAAACCACAAGTGTTCTTATGATCTTACTTCAACTTTCCCTTGTCTTACAGACCTATAAAGGTGATAAATTCAAAAATTGACCATTAAGTTACTTATTCATCACTATTGTAACTGCAAATAGTCATTTTTTTTTAAAGAGTTGCTAAACAAAGGCTATTTGTGCATTGAATTTTTGGTTTTTTAAAAAATCAGCATGTCTCTATTTTTATTTGCAAGATGATGAAAATGAACAAGCCAGTTCTCCAACACCATCCAGCCAAGAATCAGAACCATCATCTACCTTTCAATCAAGTAATATTCCCACAAGCAGTTACAGTGGCATACATATCCCGCCAGGTGCTCATGCTCCTGCTAACACTCCTGCAGAGGTACCCCATAGCACAGGTGAGTAATCTGTAAATTTTTAACAGTGCATGTTTGTCATTTCCTAGATTTGTTAACTATGTAATAAGACATTGGAAACTATTTCTTAGAACTTTTGCAGTGAAAGGAAGCTACCCCAAATAGTATCATAAGATTTATTATAAATCCATGCTGGTATAAAAAGATAAAGAGAAACTATTAAATTGCACTGTATAAATACAGATAAAAAACTATGCTCAATTTTACCAAAAAGTCCATAGAGGGATAATTGCTCTGTTCCCATACTGAATAACCAAAAGCAAATACAATTAATATGAAATCTATGGCAAGGTATGTAACCTACAGTAATCTCATTTGTGCTCCTTAGCAATTCATATTAAGAGACCTTCTACTTCCATCACAGGTAGTTCTTGTTTAATGGTGCTTATTGGGACTGGAAGGTCCATCATTAAGTGGCATGTTCATAAGTAAAAAGCCATGTGACTGTATCATTTAGTGATGCCAGTTCCATTGGTCCCATTTTCTGTTTTTGAATGAAGACCATGAAGGTTGTTAATCAAGGACTTCATCTGACCACAATTTCTGATATCCTGCCAATTTCTTCATTGACTTTGTTTATGGGTAGCCAACAGGGAAAGTTGCAGATTGTTATCAATTGACTGCAGGGATGATTATGCATCAGCAATAATTATAATTGTAACTACCACCCATTCAGTGCTGTCATAGGTTTGAACTCATAGGTTAAACGAGTGGTTGCTAACTGTGTAACCAACCAAGTAAAAATACTTTTAGTATTCTATTCAAGTACTATTCAATCAAGTTATGTTAAGTATATCTATCTAAAATCATAATTTGAGACTTGCCTATTAAGCACTTTGCCTATTTTTCACTCATTTATTCACTGTAAAATTAGGTCGTCCAGGTAAGCAGTGAAAGACACTATATTAAAAAATGGCTGCTTCCTTTTGAAGTAATTCCATTATATTTTGGATTATGGCATTAGCTTTACAAAGAAAAAACTAAAGTATATAGTTTTAAAAATCAACATAAGCCATATCAAATAAAGATTCTGATTACTTAATTCTGGTGCTCTTTCAACATAGTTAATAACATAGAGAGGGATTCTACATTCTTGTGGGGATAAAAGTACCTGACTTACTAAATCATTTCTTCTCTCATTTTTTTCTTAGTAGAATTAACATGCAGTTACCAGAAAATTCTATTAATCATCAAGTTAGCCACATTTTTGTACTATAGAAACTTAATTGCTCATGGATATGAAACATTAATGCTATATAAGTATTACATTCTTCCCAATTTCTAATTACTGTTTAAACGTTCTCAAATATTATTCTGAAATCATAGATTCCATTCCAGCTAAGGTAAGCTTATGATGTTTCTAAATTTGCATGTTTGTTTATCTCTTTTTATTATTTATAGGAGAAACAAGTAATCCAATTCAACCCACACCTCAGAATGTTCCCCTGGTTGATCCTTCACTTTATAATGTCCAACCTGCAGGTAAGCTTTGTTTTCCTGCTAGTTTGCATCATTGAAAAGAATTGGCTACACCACACCTGTACTTATAAACACAACAATAAATTTGCTTCAAAATAATTCTTGCTGGATTCCATGGAGGTACTCCAAGAAAAAAGTACCTATGCTTACAATCATAGATTCAAAAATATTTCAGAATATGCAAGACATTTGGATTCAAAGCATTTCAAATGAGAAATACATCAGGTTCAAAGCCATCATGTTGCATTTGAAATATTAGGTTAGGTTTATTAAAAATGGGCTATACGTCTTTTGAGTTCAGAACAACTTTTTTCCACATTCCCAGCATTCTGTTTCAAGCAGAAAGCACTTCCAAAATAATTGAAACAGCCCAGACTGAACACAAATGTTTTTAGTGCAAAATGGTTCCCTTTGGAATTTAATACTGACCATAAAGAGAAAAAAACCCCACTTGGTACTACTTAAAAGTTTGGTCCTGTATTTGGGTTTGTGTATAAGGAATAACATTATATGAAACTCAGTGCAGAAACAATAATTTCAAAGTAAAGGGGAAAATATAGAAATTGGGTATCTCTAGTAGAGGATCTTATTTGGCATATGATTCCATAATTCCTGGAAAAGGAGTTCCGTTTTAGTATGTTGAGGCAATATATTGTCAGCCATCTTGAGTGGCCTCTGGTAGAAAGGCGAGAATATATATTGCATTCATAATAATAATTGGTATCAAAATGTGTAGCAGATACAATGTAGACTGTATTGTGATCTCAATATTTCATATATTTATAATTATAACCTATAATAACCTGGTGAGCCTTGGTAGTACAGTGGCCTAAAGCACCCTGTTATTAACACCAGCTGCCTGCAATTATTGCAGGTTCGATCCTTTCTAAGGTAGGTAAACTGAGGACCCAGTTTGTGGGGGCAATAAGCTGACTTTGTATAAATATACAAAAGTATGAAGGCTATTGCTTAGCGCATTGTAAGCCGCTCTGAGTCTCCGGAGAAGGGCGGCATATAAATCAATTTTTTTAAAAAAAATCACCCTAAGAGCTCATCATCTAGGCCATAGAATGATAATCTAGGATTCCAAATGGGTGATTACCATTTTTTCATCATTACCCACTAACACTAGAGTTCAGAAAGACCTGACTATAGTATATTTGAATGGACAAGGAGCAATAATTCCTAAGTGGTCTTCCCTATAAATTATGTTAACTTTTTGTGTTTTGAGAAAGATTTTACTTTTGTTAGTTTTGCGTTTAGCAGGGGCAGCAGTTCTTTTTTTAAAAAAACAACCATAAAAAGATTTGCCAATCTCAGGCAATATATTCAAATTAAGCTCATTATATTTACTGGAAATTGATACCTAAGCAGATCCTTTTCACACAGAATTTTACATAGAATTTCAAAGGTACTTATGGCTACGTGGACAAATTTATTTAATGTTAAGTGACTTAACATTCATTATAAAGTGTACTTGATAAAAGCTTGACAAAAATGAATATAAATATTACCTTTCTATTTGCAAAATGTCTTGCTTCTGGTAGGCGGCATAAGCCATGAATATGTGTCAATTTTTTGGGCACTTCAGAATTTTAGTTCTGTCCAGTGATGTGATTAAAAATATCTAAAATTAAAACTAAAATTTTGCCTGATACACATTAATGATATTTGAAGTAGGCCTCAATAATAATAAATAAGGCTTTTTGCCAACAGAGCATGTAATAGAGTAGATACTGTAAAAATAAGATTAGATTGGTTAATTTAGGCTTTGTTCCAGAAAATCAGTTGAATACTGGACTGATGCCTTGGCTGTTTTCTAAAAGAATGATTTTCAAGTTTCTTTTGGCATCATAATATGAGAAAACAAAATGTCCTTGAGACAGTCTTTGAGGTAATGTGTTCACGCTGTGTTTTTCAAAGAGAGGGAGGCCACTATTGATCAAACCTTAAAAGTTAATTGTGGATTTATACATTTATCAGGTCATGGATGTTAGGTTACAGATTAAAATTTTAAGTGACACTATATTTTGTGACATGGTGTGTTCTTTGAAGAAATTGCTGCTGTATGCAAATATACACTTGCCTCCTGTTGAAATAAATCCACTTGAAGTTAAGGTTTTTTTATAGAACATGTAAAGTAAACTCATAAATAATAAGATGCTTGTTGCAAGAGGTTTTTTTTTTAACTGTAGGTACGGCTACACTGATTAAAATCAGATTTAGCCAATTGATTAACAATATTTGAAAAAATATATTGGACTGGATATATCTCCACTTCAAAAAGACAAACAGCCTATCCTCTGTGTGAAAACTTTTTTTAATTTGCTAAAGCAAACCATCTAATCTTTAAAAGAAGAAAGATTAAAATAATTTTATGTTACAAATTTGAGTTATGAATGAAAGGAAACCAATAATTACGTAAAGATAAAAAACAAATTAAAACATTTTTATCTTTATCAATGTTAGATTATAATGGATATAACTTCACATATAAATAATTGTGATAACATCGCAATGATAACAGTAAAGTGAGGAAAAGATGATGTATAAATGCATATATAAATATGCATTTATATATATATCTAAAGCACTTATTATACTGTTTTGTGGCTCCTAAGGTTTTGTTGAAATGAAAATAAGGGAATACCAATTCAGAGCTGTTTGGAGTGTCAGTCCATCAACAGAAGATGCTGTAATGTTCTTTCTGTTAGAGAGTTACCTGAGTTAAAACTCAGGTTTTAAAAAGCTGGAACTTCTGACATAGGACACTAAATTTCTATGTTTATAATGTACTTTAACATGATATGGCTCATTCCTTTGAAATGTAGCAAAACAAAGAAAACTTTATTTTAAACAATGCATAAATACAATATGCCTTTTAGGCTTCGTTAGATGCAGATTGATCAGTATAAATGGTAAGCATGTCTAGCCACAGTGTTCAAAATGATCAAAACAGATTATACGAATAAGTCAATATTAGCTGTATAGTAACTAGCATTTGTTTGCTTTTGTTGATAATAAGATTGTAATGGAAATTGCATCATTCATTAATACTGTACAGATAGAACTTTCCATTGAATTGCCGTGTAACAAAGACTTAATGCGAAATTTCTTTTGTCATTTGTTTTGACTTCTATAGTATGAGAGTGTATTAAATTTGAAATAAGGCTTAACAACTATACTGCTGTATAGTTTTATTAGAAATTCTTCCAATTTAGGCAAAATGTGGGTTACAAAAAAGTTACTGTTTTTAAGTTCCTAGTGCCTTGGTATCTTATGCACGTTTGGCCCTTTCTTTCACCTGACAGGAAAAATAAAATGTCACAGTGCTCGATTCTTCTGCTAGGGAATGGGTGTTATTTTGTAACAAGATGATCCCATATCTCAGCAAATTATACAGAATCAATGAATGGCCTCCATTGCGCTCCAGACTTGAGGGAAAAATGGGAGAATCTAAGGTTAACACACAGGATCCTTGTTTTTGTGCCGATTGTTTTTGTGCAGATTGTAACATGATTACTGAAGCTTCTAAAGATTTTAGATAAAGGGCAATTTTCTCTCAAAGTATTGGGTTACACTTTAAGCCTCAGACAGCTTTTCTGTTCACTGATCTTAGCAAACCATTTCAGGTGGTTAAATAAATATGTGTGTGTCATGTATGGAAGCTGAACCTTAATCTTCTGCCTCTCTTTTCATAGGGGAAATTCGTTTGACTCCCGAAGATTTTGCCAGGGCCCAGAAATACTGCAAATTTGCTGGCAGTGCTTTGCAGTATGAAGATGTGAGCACTGCTGTGCAGAATCTACAGAAAGCCCTCAAGTTACTGACGACAGGCAGAGAATGATGCCTTTGTCTGCTGGCTTCATCACTTGTACCTAAAAAAACTTAACAGGCGGTTACTCTTAACTCTTGTCAGGAAAATGCACTTGCACAAAAGCTTTTGATTTCTGTGATAAGAATACAGCCTCTATGTCTGTCTCATTCTTTCTGACAGAGGGATAAGAACTATCTGTGGACAGAGGTTTACATTCAGCACACCAATTGTGGCACTCCTTGCCCAAAACTATAAAATGCTCCCATGGCAGTGCTGTCCTTTTTACAAGATAGGGTAGGGAAAGGAGGGAAATGCTTTCTGATGGCAAATTTGTTTGGAATTTGTTATAAGAGAAGATAGTTTGAAATGCGACATGCGTCTAATTGAAATGTCCAGATTATTTGGGGGGGGGGGACACCCGGACACTATATAATAAAACCAATGCAGCAAATAAGGCAGAAATGATTTTTTTAGAAACTTTCAAATTAAGTTAGAAAGGTATAGTTAGCTTTACTGATATTGCTGGAAAGCCATTGTAATGTTTCCTGGTTCCAGTACTCATTAAAGCAATATAATTGTGTGTATTTTTTTCCATTGTGTGGTTCATTTGAGTTTTGAGGGTAAAGGAAATATACATCTGAAATGTAAAGCCTAACTTTAGATATCTTGAACTTTGAAAACATTCTAACACTAAGAAAATAACCAAAATTAGAAATATCTGGAATTTAATATTTATTGCCATCATTTAAAAAAATGAAAATGTTTAACTCCTGCTGTACTGTAGACTATTAAAATATTGTGAAACCTTTAAGTATGTGTTTGAATTATTAATGTTAAAGTGCTTTAAATGTTTTAACAAATAAAAATATTTTAGTATTAAATATGCTTTTGTTAATAAATTTAGTTTAAATGGATATTTTGTACAAAATATGATATGCCTCCCTTTTTTGTCTCAGCTTTTCTTTTTTAAACAATAGTTTAGTTCTGACTTACAGTGTGCACCACCAACTCAATTGGGTGGAGATGGAAGAAACTGTTTAAATGTCAAAAACATTTGTTCTACAAATAACAACCAACAAAAGTTGGTCAATGTTAAGATAAAGGTAGTCTTTCAGATATCAAGATTTATTTTAGGTCCCAAGTTTGGCAAATTTGAATGTTGCAGAACTCTTCATCTCTCTTGATTTGACTCAGAGCTCAAATTCAATTTTTATTTCGGAGTTTGAATCATTGACTTTCCTAACTTTCCCTGTATATATCCAAGTGCTATATTTGACAAAACCCTTTTCTTCGCTGAACTCTTGTTCAGTATACACTTAGTGCGCTCCTGTTGAATTTTCTCACTACATGCTAAATGCAAATACTGTGATCTTTTCCCTTGTTACCAAACTGCCTCGAACAGAAGTATGCACTATGTGCATGCACATTAAAAAGAAAACCCCATGTAATAGCAATAAAATTATGTCTTTTGGTTTTATGTTACTATATTGTTAAAGGGCTGCATTAAAATAACTTTATATGTGTTTGTCACTGCTGGGCTCCTATTAATGCTTGCTTTTCAGAGTTTTTTTTTTAAAAGCATTCTTAAAAATTGGTGCTTCTGTTATTTGCAATGGAATTCAAAATTATTGGAAATCAGTATCCGGATATTTCAAGTCTGCTGCTCTTAAGCTCATTTAGTTACACATTTTAAAATAATGCGAACGTGGGTTTGAGGATTTATGTGCATTCATTGATCTTCATGATTTCAACGTAACTTTTTTATATCACTTTAAAATCCTAGTGGATTCCATATGTAAGTCGTGTATTTTAAACTTCTGAACATGATGAACTTTGGAAATGGGCAATAGCATGGTTCCCCTATGTTAGTCTGCTTGTATTTGAAGGTATTTCAGTTAAACTTTCCAGTTCTTCTGAGACTGATTGGATCATATGCACAATGCACAAGCCAGATGCACAATTGTACATGAATAGAAATAAGGAAATACTGAGTTACCCTCCAGGATTTGTGCAGCTTCATCCCCTTTCCCCTCCCAAACCAGTAAGTATTTTAAAGCAGCTTTAGAAGCGGAGAGCTGTGGATAAGGAAAGTCAATGACTCCTTATGGAAGCTGGACAATTTTCTATTCATTCAGCAAGATTTTCAGCATGTATTGCCTAATTAATCTTTAAGGCATTCATTTCATAAAATAGCACATATCCCTTCAAGCTATATTATTGATTGTGTTATAGTGTGACTCCAGCAAATATGAATGTTTCTAAGACTTGCCTTACACTTTTTCTTATTTGCTTTGCCTGGACAGTATAATCAGCTTTCAGGAAGAAGTATGCACAAAATACATTTTGTTTTGAACTGGTTTAAGATGAACATTTTAAAACCTAAATAGATAAAATGGAAATACAGCTGTGCTGCCATTGCTGAAAAATCTGGTTGGTTTAGAATCTGCTATTAAAATGATCCCACCCCTGCTTTTCAACAGAGGAAACTCTTTTATCAGTTTCTTCAAATAAACACCCTGGTTCGTCAGCCAACAGATTAGCTGTTATTTTTTTCCCTGTAATCCTTTTATTGCTTATTTCAGTTAGATACGGTTATGAGATTTCCTTACTAAAATAACAAAAAAAAGTCAATTTTCCTGTAGAAAGTAATATTCCACTTACACAATAAAGGTGTGTAGAGGGGAGTAATTGGCTATTTAAATCAACCCAGCTGATTCCCCCAGCAGGAGTCACCTGACCCCTGAGAAACAATAAACAAAATGAAGGGAGCTAGGTCAGGTTGAGAGACAGGAGGAATTTGGGGGGTGGGAGTTGAGATCGTTGCCTTGAATTCTGAAAGAAGAAGGACCTCAGGCAAGGCTGGAAATTGAGTTGCTTGACTGTAACTAGAATTGTGTTAGGGTTTTTGTGTTTTACCTCTTTTCAACTATATGTTGGGTGTGTAGAACCTTATCTTCTTTTGGCAGCTTTCATAAAGTTGATTTTTGTTTAAATCTTGGAGTTGACCGGTGGCCTTTTAAGACCCGCCTTAGCTTGGCTGTGGTGCAGACTTCCAAAAGTTTTGTTTGGTTTCCCTTCCTGTAGTTCAGCCCAAACCTTGGGGCAGGAAGAGGATTTCCCCTTCAACCCTCTCCTGGTTCCTCAGAGAGCTGGGGCAAAAGGAAGAAACTGGTTCATAACGAAGAGGTGGTGGCTGCAGCAAAGGGCCTAATTTTTCAGTTACTACTCAACCCCAGGCCCTGGTCACCTCATAGAAGGGATTTTTCCACCATGGGGCCCCTTCCTTATTGCAGTGTATTATATTTTGGAATTAAGGGAGAGGGGCTGCCAATTGCAAAAAATAAAATTACCAGTGTTGCTTCATTAGATAATATATTCACAACAAGACAATACATATAGAGTGCACAAAATGCTACACTCTACAAACTGGCCCAATCAAAAAGCATTTGCATTTTGTGTGTGTGTGTGTGTGTGTGCTTTCTGAAGCTTAACATCAGCTGGACACTGTTTCCTGATAGCTTATTTATACCCTATGACTATCATTAAGTATTGTACCTTATTATTCTTGATAAACGTATCTTTTCTTTTGTGTACACTGAGACCATATGCACCAAGACAAATTCCTTGTGTGTCGAATCACACATGGCCAATAAAAAATTCTATCAGCTGGAGACGAGAGAGTGCACATCAATTCCGCACCGCTTTGTATTTACATTTCAGCATAATTAGCACACTTTATATGTCATGTTTTATTGGCACTACTGTACTTGCCTGCAGTATCAAACAAGCAAAACACTGATGCAAACTTACCAATATATTCACTTGAATTCTTCTCTAGAACAAAGAATTTTATTGAAAAAATAGCAAGTACAAGATGTGAGTAGTTTTCTTCTGTTTTAGCACATGCTTAACTGCTTCGTATCTTTTAACATTCCTCTCGGCAATTCCCCTGGTTAGGTTAAAATATTAGCAGCAAAGACATGCACTGGATATCCTGGGGGAAAAAATTGAAAAAGGCACTGACTCACAAGCCAAAAAAACAGCAGTCCCAGTGCTCAGAACAACTGATACCAGCCAATGTTTGTTTCATGCTTGAAACCAAACAGCAAAACACTCCAAATTCATAATATAGCTTCTCTCCTCCTCCAATCAATCAAAATGAGTCTTTCAAGGTGAGAATATATCAGCTTTAAATGTTTTGCCCATTGCTACTTTCCAAGTTCTCATTTTAGAATTCCCCACTGTATCCATGAATACAGGTTTCAGTTTGCTCAGCTTTGCAAAGCCAGGAGAAATCTATACAGTATCCATCCAAAGAAATCTTGGGAGTATCTGCAAATTCCAAAAATTAAAATTACTACATTCTCCAAATTTTCCTGGCATTGATAGAAATTGAGTGTTTTATTTTATTTTTTTTCTCCAGTGATTCAACGATTTCACAGGAAAAAAATAGCTCTTATTTGGGAATACTGAAGGCTGCAATGTTTGCTCCCTTTGTAGAAGTCCCTACTCACAGACAGTTGCCTTTACAGGAGGTGTTTCTCTTTTAAGCCATGTCAGGGTTTCTTTTTCATACTCCCACATTTTCTTTGGCAGACTGTGAAAAACTAATTTATTGTATACCTGAAGCAGTATTTTCCTGAAGCTTCCAAGATAGAAATTCCAATCTCTCCTAACAAGTTCTACACTTTCTAAAAAACATACCTGAACTTCTGGTATTTTCATTGCCCGAACTTGTTCTGACAATGCATAGTAGTTTAGATCTTTCTTCAGAGTTTCCAAAAGAGTAATGGCTTTGTATCATGAGAGCACAATGTTGCCTTTTAGACCTTCCACCATATGGAAGCCATTTATCCATGTAACTAGGAGAATATTTAACTCAACCACAGCATTCATTGGCTGATCATGAAACAGCTCTCTGATGGAATCAGTACCCTGTAGTCTGTTCCTTTACTTTCTACCATCAATATGGATATGACTTTTAGCCAGTAGGCTTGTACAAAGAATCCCTCTTCAAAACACTGAGGGTACAGTAGCCTCTGGAAGATTTGTATGACTGCTTTCTGGGCTTCCCTACATTGTCTGCAAGGGTGTGCATGACTGAACAGTGATCTGCTCAACTTTCAACAGTTGCTTGGGGAATTTCATTGCAATATGATTAGCCGTCCTTTTACAAACCTGGTTAGCCTCCAGAATAGGAAGACTACAAGTATATCTGAAGCACGATGCCTCAGCGGTTAAGGCTTCTCAGCTGGAAGCTGACAGCCTGAGTTTGAGACCTGAGTGCTACCCAATGGGGTGACCTTGCGTTCTTGCCCCAGCTCCTGCTCACCTTGCAGTTCAAAAACATGCAGATGCGAGCAAATAAATAGGTACCACTTTGGTGGGCTGGTAACAGCATTCCATGCACTTCGGTGTATTGTCATGCTGGCCACATGACCATAGAAAGGTTTTTGGACAATGCTGGCTCCCTCAGGTAAGAAACAGAAATGAGCATCTCCCCCTAGAGTCGGACACAACTGGCAGGAGAAACCTTTACCTTTACTTGTACAAGTATATTGAACAACATAATGCCTTTGTGGGACCTTCTTGACTACAAATTCTGGAAGATTCTCGCTAAACCAGGAAATAAAGAAACAAAAGGATGCTTGAACTACTTCTGGTAGAAAGCAACAGGGGAAAAAAACCCTGAATATAACCAAGTACACACCTACTGTTTGGCAATCAGGACAATGAAACACCAGTGTTTCTCCATCCATGTGGCATCAGTGGTGTGCCATCCAGAACCTTGTGGAAGGTGACTTTCATTCTATTGAGGCAGGGCAGGTTGATGGACTTTCCTTTGAACAAATAGTTTAATATTTGCTGAGAAAGCAAAAGAATATTTGCTTGGAATTAAATATCAGGTGGTAGAACCAGGGGTGAAATCCTCCCGGTTCGGACCGGATCGGGCGATCTGGTAGCGATTGTGGCAGGTGATTCGGAGAACCGGTAGCAATGGCGGTGCAAGGCTCCACCCACCCGCCCGGGTGTCGTTACTTCCTGGTTTTACTTCCTGGTTTCCCGGAAGTGCACAGCGCATGCACTTCCAAATCGGTAAGGAAGGTAAGTAGATTTCACCCCTGGGTAGAACCAATGGGATAAGTAAGATCTTGCAGTGTTTTCAATTTTGAAGACTGAGAATGTGGCAGAGTTCTTGCAGCTTGAACCCTGCCATTTGAAGGCTGACCAAGGTGGGGGAATTGATTCAGTAGGTCTTAAAGCCATATAACCAGTCAGCTAAAACCTCCATTTCAGTTTGAAACTATTAAAAGTAGAATATTTTTATTTATTTATTCTAAAAGACCTCAAGGGTAGACTAATGTTTGGGGGGGGGCAGTAGTTAATAATGGCTACTGTCATTGAAAAGGCCTGAGCAATTTTCTATTGAGACAAGTATTGTTTGATGGGGAAACATAAAACAAGACTTGCAAAGATGATCACATTTTATAGACGGCTTATCTGAGAGAGAAAAATGTTTCTTTAAATTTTTTAGTTGTACTAATTCCCACCCCCCCACCCCACAAGGAGAGCATCATTTTAGATTTTCGTAGGAATAATCCTAAAACATTTTGACAACAGGCCTTCAAAAAGTTAACGGTGAATAGTAAATGTTGAGGTCAGGAGAAGAAACTAATTAAAAATATGAAAAATAATATGTTTAAATAATAAATGAAATGAAATTAAGTGTACGTGCTAGGGATAGGATAGGGGAGGCTTCTGTAGGGCAAGGCTGAGGGAGAGAAGGGGTAGGATAGGGGAGGCTTCTGTGGGCCAAGGCTGAGGGAGAGAAGGGGAGAGGAGAGACCGATCATAACTACTTATTAATTTTCAAGCTGTAAGTGTCGATTTATCAAGCCCGATCACATAGTTTCGTAGTGGAGCACAGGTTTCAGCTAGTATTACATATCAATAATGGCACAAGAAGGAAACCTCCTTAGATAATCCAACTGGTTTCATTCTTTGATATGTATTTCATGGACTATATACACAATCATCAAGTGTAAACTTTGAGAAGTAGCTTTCTTCTCATGTGTGATGATATGTCAATTCTAGTATTTGACAGAATTAAAAAAACCCAATTCATGAAGGATTCATGAATCCTCATGAACCAGGAAGGGCTAGAATAATTAAAGCCATCATATTTCATTGTTTTCTCTATAGATCTTCCAATTCAGCAAAGGAAAATTATGAATTTCTGTCAAAAATACCCTAAGCACTAGCAATTCTATAAGTACAAATATTAGGCAGCCAAAAAGTACCATCTGTGCATTAGAAGGAACTTGAAAGTAAGACTAAGGTTGTATTTTTCCCCTCTCAAATAATTTGCCTCAAAAATAGAAGACATTCTCATTTTTTTTTCATTGAGGCTAGGGAAATGTAATAGATGGTTTTTGTTTTTGTTTATAATCTTCCATGGAGATGTCTGCTTTAATTAATATTAACTTCCTTTGTGGTAAATATGGTATCATAAGATTTTGAAAGTCCAGGAAAAGGGTGCAACTGGTTGGTTAAAATCTTGAATGCTCCAAACTACATTTCCTTGTGAGCCCTGGTGGCATTGTTGATACAATAACATTACATTTCATGGCTACCTGTAGCATATAATTTACAGTGAAAATGTTCTTTGTCTCATAAATAATGTCCAGAATTCCTCCAAACAAAGAGGAGTAATCACAAAAAGAGATCCCAGCGCTATAATTCAGACTTCTCCCTACCTACTACATGTTGTGACTCTTCTTAAAAGACAGGATTTTGCTTCTTCCTTGTTTACTGGTTGCTCTGGGATGCTCTATTTATGTTCTGCCATGTGAATGCTGTAATAAGATGAAGATGTACTGTCATTGTTTAAGTGTCAGCTAAATTACAGTTCCCTTCAATGTACTGACTCATTGGAAGTAATAGGAAACAGAGGCTCTCTCCCCTTTGAAAAGTCAACATGAAAAAGGGGGCTTGATAGACAGATAATTGAAAGCCAAATTCATTTGAGACATGACTCTGAAATACTGTAGGCTTCTTTAGAACTGGTTAAGGTGAGGGATACCAAGCAGTAGGAGAGCTTTTCCATATAAATACACTGGCAGTGCTCATTAACCTCATGAAGAGGACAAATAGAGAAAAGACTCAAAAGGTTAATCCATACTTTTTCTACCAAATTGTTTCCTCCGTTTCTTAGCTCATCTGGAGTAAAAACCATTGCATGTAGTAATGGTAATGACTGGAACTAATTTATATTTTATGAATTCAAAATAAAAGTTAATCTCATGTCCATATGTTGCTATAATTAGCTTTGTATTTATACTACTGAGAGGGAGAATCATTTTTCTGAACCAACTTAAGAACACAGCAGGAAGATGTTACCCCAAGCTTCCTTCTCCCACAGGAATCCCATTTTCCACTGGATGAAGCTGCAATCCTGTTTTCTTAAGAAACTAATTAATAAGTTTAGCTGCCTTGATCCTGTAGGGGAAGCAGAAATGTTCTAACCCTAAAGCAATTGTTCTAATAGAGTTTTGCTCATTTCATCTTGAGGATCTCTTAGAACAATTGTTTTAAATCAGGCCTAAAGAACATTAATCATCCAGATGCTGTCAAACTACAATTCTTGGCAGCTTCGGGAAGCAGAAATAAGAATGGTAGAGGTTGTATTTTGCAATTTCTGAACCATCCATCCCTGTTTCAACTATTTATCCATTGTTTTTAGTTAAAACAAATAAGTCGTTCATTTGGGTTTATTTTAATATGGTTGCACGAAGGACTAAGGCACAGAGTGCCCAGATTCACACATGATGCAAAGCCAATATTAAATAAACCACACTATGCTGCAAACCTATCAATGTCTTGTAGCATATTGTATCAGAAGGGATCTTTCTATTTTTATTCTTCCGCCTATGGACGTCTGTTTTTCCTTCAAATAGAAATTGTTTGCAATTATGCCTTCAGGATCTTGTTTTTTGGAATGTTTGCTGTTAGCAGATATTTTTCTCCAATGGATTCCATTCATCATGACACCTTGAAATGATTCCTCCATGTTGGTGGGGATTAGATCCAAGGTAGATTTCTTTATTCTTTTTTCCGCATCTTCTGATAAATGAAATTGCCAATAAAAGGTACAAGAATTAGTTGGACCTCTGATTCTTGTCAGAGTCAGATTCTCATCCAAGACTACTAAAATCTTGCATTATGTCCCTCTTTGAAAGTTTGCTCATCTGATATAACAACATTTCTATTTTTTTAATCTATCCAGGCAGCCTTTAATAAAGACTCTCTTTCTCTAAAGACTTTCTTACCCAAACACTTTCAACAGGATTTTCATGCTCCATTTCATTAACATCTGTGCAGGCATTTCCTTCATGTACAGTGCAACATCCCTTCTCTTTCTATTGAGTCTGTCCCATTTAAATCAATTGGAGCCTTCCAAGACAATATTCCAATTCTGTGTTATCCTACCAAAATCAGTGATGCTTATGATATCCTATTTGTCTCCCTGTGTTTCCATTTGTCTTCCTGTTCCCATGTTCCTTCCTGCTCAGTCTGTTTCCAGATGCTAATAGATTGATGGATAATATCAAGACCTCCTATCTTTCCTCAAACAGAAGTTTGTAAAGTGCACATGTCCCATTGACTATTTGCATCTCCTAATCCCTTAACTTTTAAGAGTTGTACATATCGTACAGAATTTATATCGCTGACCTTCATCGTTTTTTTTATTTAGACATGTGGTGAACAGCAGCTTAGTATTTAGTATGTAGATATTTTAGACTTTTATAATCTTGTTAATTTTAATATTTAGATTTCTAAGCTAACATGGTACCTGCATTTATATAGTATTATACACAGAAAGCCAGCTGCATATGACCTGGTTAGCATAGACATGTGGTACAAAAAGGCAAACATGATAAATTGGGCATTGGTACATCCCCACCAGGAGTGAAATGCTCCCAGTTCAGACCGGCTCGGGCGAGTAGGTAGTGATGGTAGTGGGCAGTTCGGAGAACCGGTAGCAAAAATCCCTGCCCCCGCCCCCCATGCCCAGCTGAGCTGCTTGACTGAGCCAAGCTCTGACGATCCGAGCTGAGTTGCCTGCTAATCAGGCAACTCAGCTCAGATCGCCAGAGCCATTTAAAAGGAAAAAAAAACTTTTTTCCTTTTAAATGGCTCTGACGATCCAAGCTCTGACGATCCCAGCTGAGTTGCCTGCGGTTAGCTAGCTAGCAAAAATCCCTCCCCCCCACCCCCCCGAGCCTCCAGCTTGCTTATCTTAGCTGCTGGTCGTATGCTGTAATACCTGCAATCCATTGCATCAGCAAGCAATTGAATCTCCCTGCCTGCAATCAAGCTCATCGGTGAGCAGCTCTATCTGCCTGCCTGCCTGCCTTCCTGCCTTGGCAATTTTAAGACTTGTGGACTTCAACTCCCAGCAAAGCTGGCTGAGGAATTCTGGGAGTTGAAGTCCACAAGTCTTAAAGTTGCCAAGGTTGGAGACTCCTGTTCTATTGGGTAAGTTTTTTTCCCCTTTGGGAGCTTTAAAAAAAATAGTTAATTAGGGGTTTTTTTAGTTGTTCTTTTTTTAGACCTAGCCATTTAAAGTTTAGGAAGTTTTAAATTTAGCTGCTTTTATATAAAAATAAAAATAAAATAAAATAAAATAATATTTGTGCAGCTTTCTGAGATTTAGTGTGTTTCTGTAGAGTTTCACTCTAACTACACAAACACACAAAATCTCACAAAGCTGTATGTGGAATTTTGTGTGTGTAAAGTGTGAAAGTTGTTTTTTTGGACTTTTTTTGGTTGTGTGAGGTTCCTGCTTGTTGCAGGGGCCATTTTGGGTCTAGCACAGCTGCTTTTACATTGTGGGTGAGCCAGTTGTGTTGTGTTGTGTTTTGTAGGTTAAAAAAGGACAAAGAAGTAACATTGACTTGGCCACGCCCACCCAGTCACCTTACCACCAAGCTCCGCCCACTAATTAAGCCACGCCCACAGAACCGGTAGCAAAAAAATTTAGATTTCACCCCTGATCCCCACACAAATCCCTGTATAATGATATATGAGAATGACAGTGAGAGACAGGGCAACAAGACACCATCAAGGGTATAGTCAGATAAAATGACTCCAGCCAGTAGCAGGAATGTGGGTTAGAAGATCCTCCCTAGTTTGGGAGCTATAAAGGGAACAAAGGAAAAGAACTGCTTTTATATTTACAATTTTCTGTTAATGTAACCTTACAATAAAGTAAAATTAGCTCATTTGGTCATATTTCCTGTCTGGTCTACCTTGTAAAGCTGACACTCTGTTATTCATATTTATAGCCCAATGTCAAATGCAAATATTTCTCAGCCTATGATCAACAAACAGTCTTTGACTGTTCAAAGTTATGATAACGCTGAATGAATGGAGGTTATCATGGCCAGTTCTTGGAGTTCCACTCATCCCAGCATTAATGTGGTCATGTGATTGCAATCTGGGTGCTTGGCAACCTGCTCGCACTTTCATCCAGTTGCCAAACAACCCACAACCACATGATTGTCATTTGCAACCTTCCTTGCCAGTTTCCCTCAAGAAAGTCAGTGAGGAGGCAGGCAGGGAAAATCACAAGTTGCTGGGATAGGTGTCCCATACCTGCACTCTCTCCCTCTGCTCGCATGTCATGGTTGCCACTCAAGCACCCCACACTCTTTCCCCAACCCATACTCTCTATGTACTTTCCCAAACTCATGCGGCACCTCTCATGCACCCCCTCATATTTTGCACCCCCTCATATTTTGCACCCCCTTCCCAACCTGCACAATATCTCTTACACACCAGACCTATATGCATATGTCTAACATGCCTGGTGACTTCATGTACCCCTATGCATCCTCCATGACTCACCCACCCCCATGCAGCTCCACATGCCCTCTCCCAATTACATCACCATGGTGTACCTGCCATACATAGTACCTCTCACTCTTTCCTCCATCTGGAAACAGCCATTTTCAGGCTTGGAGGCTTGGAACTTGCAACTTTCAGCCGGCGTCCCCACTGATTTGATTGTGGAAATCTGGCAGGACGTTGCCTCATCCAATGACTGTGGGATTCAATTAACAACAGCAACCAGGATTGGAGGGATTGCTGTTGCTTTATAGTTTCATTGCTTAGTGACGGAAATCCCAGTCCCAACTGCCATTGCCTCATTCTGCTTCCAATTGTTCTAAATTAAGGACTATCTGTTCAGGTACAGGTGACGCTGCACCGGTGGTGAAATCCAAATTTTTTTACTACTGTGAGTGTGGCGTGGCTTGGTGGGGGTGGCTTGGTGGGCATGACAGGGGAAGGATACTGCAAAATCTCCATTCCCACTCCACTCTGGGCCCAGCCAGAGGTGGTATTTTCCAGTTCTCCGAACTGCTCAAAATTTCCACTACCGGTTCTCCAGAATGTGTCAGAACCTGCTGGATTTCACATCTGCGCTGCACCTGAATTGTTTCATCATTTCTGAATCATGTGAGTTTACTTACATTCTCTAGTGGGTACAATCTCCATTTTCTAATGGATAGTATTTTGCGAGAACTGATCCAAAAGCAGCTAGAAGAGAATGTCCCAGTGTGTGGCATTTTGTCTTTATATTCCTCAATATGAAGAGAAATCAGTGTGATATAGTTGTTAGTAGTTATAGTTATAGTACAAGTATTGGACTTGTACTAGGGAGACTCTAGTTTATGTATTTTATTTGAACGATTTAGAGGCTTCCTAACATCTATGGATGGTTTACTCTTTGAAAAGCAAGATAATACCTTATAAGAGGCAGAAATTTATAAGCAGTGGTAAGACAGACATTTACACAAAAAAACCCATCTCATGGGGACTTCATCATCAACCTACTACTAGGCCTAAAGAACAGCCAAATCTTTAATACCTTCCTAACCATCATGAAGATGGAGGCCATCCACAGCTCATATTATTCCAGAGGGAGGAGTCATGACACAGAAACCCTGGGTGCTCTTAAATTACACTGCTTATTAGAAAGCACACACACCCTACATGATATCACCAGATGGATAGAAACAACCAGAGACAGGAGGTCCTTCAAATAACATGGTTCTAGCCAAAGAAGAACTTTATAGATAATTACCAGTTTCGTCAATTGTACCCAAGAATTGACTGATAATCAGTGCAGCTTGCAGCAGTAGAGTCACCTGGGGACAATGGGACATGTCCACCAATGCCCATCCTACTACATTCTGAAGCTTGTTTACCGGAATTTATTAGATTTTTATCCTATCTTTATTACTTTATAAGTAATACAAGATGATGAACATGGTTGTAGTCAACTATCTGAACACACAAGGTCCTGGGAGGAATTTAGGCCATTTAGGAATTTAACTTCCCCCATAGAGTTGATCTTGTAGGCAAATAGGGAGTGCTATGCATGCCCCTTTGAGTTCCAGTATAAAATATATTTCAATCATGGTACCAAGTTTTTTATATAATCCTATTTATCTGATTGCATGGCAGGAATGTTTGGCACTTGTTCTGTATTGCCACATCAATAGCTGTTCCCAGAACAACAACAATCCACAATAAAATTCTACTTAAATTTCCAAGTCTGAAATTCAGACATTTGAGTTCAACATTTGTAAATGCTCTACAGACTGGCCTTGTTTATAGTTTATGTGAAAGTTTATTGTGATTACTATGTTTCCAGTGCTAAATCTTTGGACAGTCATTGAATTAAATCATTTGGAAATTTTAAAGAAATGTATTCTCATATATGAAAAAAATACATTCTCTGCCAAGCTTAGCATGTTAATATCATACATGGCTTAACAGATTCTTCTCTGCTGTATGAACCCAACATCCCATATATGATGTATGATCTTTGAACATGATGCCTATTTTTAACCATCAAATGTTATGACATTGATAGAAGATTGTTCCTCATTTTTTTCTGCAATCATTTACAACTATGGCCAATGGAGTAACTCTATGAAGTAATACAGCTGTTGTATTAGACACTGTGTACTTGTCTATTTGTCTGTGGGGCTTCCTACCCACTAGGGGTAATCTAGCTGGTTTTCTGTGTCAACTAAGTATAATATCTTAGAGCACCATATCAGAACATTATCTGAGTGTGGTTCAGAGTGGTTGAGTCAGCCTAGGATTCTTCACCATGATTGTTCAGATTTTTAGAAATATTTTCCTGGAAGTGCCATGAGTTCAATAAGAATATCTATAGGCAATCCATATGCTCTGCCATTCAGTTATGTAGTGTAAGGTCAATGTAATGTAAAAAAATTTAGGTGTGGCACATGAATAAGGCAAAGATAGATAACCATTTGGGGATCAAAGGTTGCCCTCATATTATTTTTCAGGAATAGATAGCCCCAATAGGGAAAAGAAATGGAAAGTGTTGTGTTCCAAATCTGGCCTTAAAATCAACAAAGGGATGTCATTTCATAGATAGAACTGCCGAATCTGAATTGAATTCAAGTGCAGTCAATTTTGTACATGTTCTACAATTGAGAACAATAGAAATTGCTTCCCAGCCCTAACCATGTTTATGGAAAAGTTTGTCCCAGAGACTTGTAATGGCTTTCTGCTCCTAAGTTACAATGCCAGGACTGGAGGAATGTAATTTTGCTCTGAATATAATTAAAGCGTTCAAATTCTATAATAAAACTCTTGCCAATAGGATGGAGCATTTGAAATCCTACAAAAAAAAATTAATAACAAAATAAATTGCAACCAGGCATTCTTATTCTTGGGACAGGGGAGTGGCTAGCTTTGTGTGCGCTGGCAAGGGACAATCATGAACCAAATGAATCTAAGAATAGAGAACCAGCAGAGGCCTATAATAGGCACAGTATTTCCAGAGAAAATTTCTGTTATTAAACATGTGGCCAGGATCATCAGTGGTGCACATATATATGAACTGGACTAATAGAGGGGGGTAGGAATTGCCTTCTATATTCTTCCTCCCAGTCCTTGAATACACACATCCACACAAATACAAACATACACTTGCATACACACAAAGATATATAACCACTTATTCTCAGACATCCAGACACTTTCATATTAGGATTTATGAAAGTGTTCCTCAACCTCTTCGGGTTTGTAACTAATTCACAACCTTTTTATTTATTTATTTTTTCTCAGAATGGAAGCTTTGATTTAAAATACTGTGGGGAGAAGAGAACAAATGGCAAACCATTCTTTCCTGTCAAGAATGAATATTAAACCAAGATGTCTTATAAGACATTTAGGGGAATATAGCTTTTTGAAAAGGAGCATGGAGAAACACAGTTGATGAATCTAACAAATAACTCAATATCATCTCACTCATTCACTCATAATAGAAGATTGATCCATATCACCCATCAATTTGCCATGATGCTTCTATTTTCTTTAGGCTGGAGAAGAGGATGCATTTTTCCACTCTCCCAGCTATAATTTACTCAGAATCCATTATACGCCCACTTGGTACCATACTAAAATCATAATATGAAGATATTAAATATATAGGTGATGGGCCTGACATCTCTACATTTAGGAAAATAAATGCTTCCCATACCAATGCTTTCAAGAAACAGAATCTAGGTGGTCAGACATGTAGCAAAGAAGGAGTTGGTAGAAATAACCAGGCAGAGAGGAACCAGGGAAGCTTGAATAGAATAAGGACGGACTAATCACAGAATGTGGGGGCTCAGTGGCTAAGATGCTGAGCTTGTCAATCAAAAGATGCTGAGCTTGTCAATCAGCAGTTCAGCGGTTCGAATCCGTAGTGCTGCGTAATGGGGTGAGCTCCCGTTACTTGTCTCAGGTTCTGCAAACCTAGCAGTTCGAAAGCACGTAAAATATGCAAGTAGAAAAATAGGGACCACCTTTCGTGGGAAGGTAACAGCGTTCTGTGTGCTTTTGGCATTTAGCTATGCCAGCCACATGACCACGAAGACGTCTTCGAACAGCGCTGGCTCTTTGGCTTAGAAACAGAGATGAGCACCGCTCCCTAGAGTCAGGAATGACTAGCACATGTGAGGGGAGCCTTCACCTTTACCTTTAATCACAGAAGCCTTCTTTATTAGAGGACTTCCTCACAAATAGTTGGAGACTGATTCCAACTTGCCTCATTGGGTAAAGGGCAGCAACTTCTAGTTTACAATCTTAGGGAATCTCAATAATTATCAACAGTGTCTGTGGGTGGAAGTTAAAAATCAGCAGATGGGAAAGTTGTAAAGAAAGCCCCTTCTTCTTATCCACTAGGACATTGTACACATGTTCAAACAGGATGGGTTTTACATTGCAATCTGGCAGCTGCCATCCTGCTGATTTTAATGTCTGCCTCCCTCTCCAAGCTGCTACTGCTAGATATCCCAAACGTATACACATATCATTACATATCCTGTATGTTATTATTTTAGGGAGTAAGTCACAGTATACCTATTGCAAAAAAAAGGTACCCAAAGCAGTAAGCCAAAAGGAATTGAAGGTAGAAGAGAACAGAAAAGGAAATCAAACTACTTTGTCAACATCATCCTCTATAGCTTTACCCCAGAATTTTAATTTTCCAATTAAAAAAAGAATCCATCTTAAGCCCTTGAAGAGAGAGAAGAAAAAATATTCGCACTCTATTCTACCTAATCACTTTCTGCCAAAGGAAACCATTATCACTTTTTTTTCCATATGTTTAGTTGATGAAATCACAGCCATCCTTGACACTTGGCAGTGTGATTTAAGTAAAGAGTGACCCTTTGATTGCCAAAAAAAATTATTGATTATTTTAAATTAATTTTGGACCTGGCTGCCTGGAAGAATAGATTAATTTATTGATTGATGTATTTATTTTTATCAAATATATTTGCTACTCATCCACTCATCATGGTTCAAGACAACTCTGAGTGTCTTGATTACTATCCATAGAAAACATTCCTTTTTTGCTATACAAAAAGAAATTTTCAGCTAAATCATATTGAAAAAAATGTTTTTGAACAGTTGAGTGTATCAGTGAACAAATATCATAACCTACCAGAAACTTTCATGTACACTGTTAGCCCATTTGCCTATTGTCAGTTTCACCCATCCCAATATTCAAGCACTACTTCTGTACCACCCAAAATGGTGCCAGCTCAATAACCTTCGTCTTCCTTTCCATTCTTTGATGCGCTGGACAACCAAAGATTCAGAATTTATCTAAAGTAGTCTCAGATATGTGAGGCCATAGTTCTCATAATTCCTACCCAAAGTGGCTAACAGTGAAGGGTTGGTCTACAAGTTAGTAATTTATTTCTGACTGCTATCCATAAGAAAATGTGCAGAGTGTAGAGCTTTATCATTCCACCCTGCCTTTTAAACACACCAGTGATGGGTTCCTCCCGGTTCGGCCCAGTTCTTCTGAGCCGGTAGCGGTGATGATATGATGTCACCAAACTGGTTCTGCCCACCCGCCCTCCCGCCCCTTGCGCCCCTGCGCCCCCCCACCCCCCGCGTTATTCTTACCTTTTATTTGGCCCCACCCCCAATCTATTGCTGCCTCCTGAGTCCCAGCTGATGGCTAAAGGGAAAAAAACTGTTTAAACTCTTGCCCTGGGGCTTCAAAGGGCCGCCCTAAAGCTGATCAGTGTTAAAAGAAAACAAATGAGTAGACCAGTGCCTGCAAAAATACATGAGTAGATCAGTGACTGCAAAAAATAAATGGGTAGATCGGTACAGCTCTGCAAGCACTTAAAAGCCTGGTAGACCAGTACCTCTGTTAAATCCCAAATAATTGTCACATGACCATCAAGCCACGCCCACAAAATAAGCCACGCCCACAGAACTGGTAGTAAAAAAATTTAGAACCCACCCCTGAAACACACACGCATATTTTAGGTAGTCTTTAAATTTTACCTGATAATTTTCAAACATTAATTCCACTTAAATAGTACTTACAAAGGCTTACATTTGTTTCTGTTCCCTCAGAAGAGGAAAGTCTGTATCTCCTCATAAGGTTAGACAGGCAGAAATCCTTCATTCAGAATGAAAGGAGGAACAGATAGAAAAGCTACCCTCAATTTAGCAGCTTTTAGTTTAGCAGATGTTGGATGCAAGGGATGACCACTGTCAGTACACTGTAATGCTTTTGCACATCCCATTCCATTCCATACGTACATGCATTAAATATGTATTGTACAATATATGAAATACTCATGCTTAAAATTCCATTCAGATTCGAGAAATATTTTCGCTTTAACACTTCCCTTGTTTAGTCTATGAAACTGAGAGTTCACTATAATATCATTTATATTCAACATAGTTGGTGAAAAATCTCTGCTCATGCTGATAACTGGCATGCCGAGTTAATCATTCTGTTAAAGTTTTGATTCCTAATTTCCTTGAAAGACATCTATATCAAGGGATCTTACCAGGTTTTTGTCAATCACGTTGGCTGGGACTCATAATTTAAAAGATTGCTTCTCTACTGTTGATCTCTGTAACCATTGATGTTTTTAAGTAATATGTTAGTTACTTAATTATCTCTACAGGTTTTTTTTAGATTTAGTGTGCAATCAATTCTACCTCTTACAGAAAAAGAGGGCTTCAATTTTATTCAGAGTACTGTTGCATTAATTGTCATGAGAGGAAAATCCAGGCAGTCTCCCTTCTACATTAAATCTGTCTTACTGGCATCAATGGCACCTGCCCATTCTAATTTAACTATTTCTAGGTTTCGCTGTATTAACAGTCCATTTTATCACTTTTATAAATTAAAAGGAATAGTATTTTTTTTAAGAAGAGTATATATTTCTGCACAGTTTTCTCAATATGCACATTTTCACCAATATGCACATTGGTGAAATCCAAATTTTTTTACCACCAGTTCTGTGGGCGTGGCTTGGTGGGTGTGGCTTGATGGGCGTAGCAGGGGAAGGATCCTGCAAAATCTCCATTCCCACCCCACCCCAGGAGAAGGATCCTGAAAAATCCCCATTCCCTCCCCACTTCTGGGGGAAGGGTATTGCAAAATCTCCATTCCCACCCCACTCTGGGGCCAGCCAGAGGTGATGTTTGCCAGTTCTCTGAACTGTTCAAAATTCTGCTACCAGTTCTCCAGAACCTGTCAGAACCTGCTGGATTTCACCCCTGATTTTCACCCAAGTGTTACCATACTTGTTCATAGATAAGTCCCATTATAGTTCCCCATCGTAAACAGTCATGGAAAAAGTTGTACATTCCATTAGGGATGAAGCAATCATGAAGCAAAGCTAGAAACTATAGAAGTCAGCAGTACAAATGAATCACATAGAAGACCAGAATTAATACTTCCTCTTGACCATGAACCTCTTTTGATGACCCCGGGTCAGTTATTAATTCATTTTGTTTGTGCCTTTGAGTCAGTGTTGACTCCTGGTGGACTGCTTGTACTAGTCCCTGAAGTTTTTCTTGGCAAGATTTAAAAAAAATGGTTTGCCTTTGCCTCCTTTTTAGGGCTAAGAGAGGGATACTTCTCAAAGTCATCCAACTAGTTTTGCAACAGGATGAGAATTCAGGATGAGAATTCATGGTTTCCTAGTTTCTAGCCTGATGCCTTAATTGCTATACCACACTGATTCTCTACTAATTCACTGTCCATCTTATTTCTCAGGACAGCTGTTGTGATTAGAAAATGTAGAAAACCCACATATATTGACCTGGGAAACCTGGGGAAAATACAAGCTAAAATTGTAATGTACAAATGTAAATCTGTACCAAGATTGGGAATAACCCCCTTCCCCTTTATTTAAAATGGAGTCAAATGTATATGAAGTTGTGACTATTTGCAGGAAGCAAATGGAGCTGATTCATAATTTTGGAAGATATATGTCTAAATCTGCATGAATCATTTTACTGTCGTTGTTTCCTTTTTCTTTGCCAAAATTAATAGCTAGTTCTTTTTGGGATAGTTAAAGCATAAGTCCTTCAATATTACTAGGAGCTTAAGTGGTTTATTCTCTGCACAGTTACAAAGAAGTATGTCCTTTATCTTCAACAAATTCAATCAAATAAGGTTTCATGACATTTCATTTTCAAGGTGTTTCCAGACAACACCGTAATTGCTATGTTTCATTAAGTAAATGTTACATGTGTGATGAAAAGAATCTTCCAGCTATAAGTCTGAAGAAATTCTCAGTCATCCAGGTCATGATGAAGCCCTTGGAGGTTTATCTGTATGACCTGGATGACTGAGAATCTCTTCAGACTTTTAGCTATACAATTTGGGATGAACACCCTTTGAATGGTGTGGGAGCAGGAATGGCTTTCCAGAGGAAAAAATTGCAGACTACAGGACCAGGAGCTACTACTCAGGTGACCCTGAGGACACAGATAAACCTCCAAGGGCTTCAATGACCCTCTAAAAGGATACAAATTACGGGCTGTCTGCAAGGAATATAAATCCTTCCATTTCCCACTATCCTGTCAGAGCTGAAGAAGCTTCTTGGGTGAGAAGCGAAATGTCTTCAAAAGCAAAAACAAGAAAGTCCAGTTGCCTCTTGAAAAAGCACCTTTGGGACTTCCAGCTATAACTTGAGTTTCACACTGCTTCTATATTGTTAATGATCTATCATTAAATATTATTATTAAATATTAAAAATTATTAAATTTATTTACATGTAAAGTGGCAAATATACCTAATACTCCTTGTCCCCATATTTTCTGCATGACAACAAACATGTGAACTGGGCTGAGAGAATAGCTCAAAGTTACCTAACCTGCTTTTCGTACTTAATGTGAAACTCATTAGAGAACTCACAGTCTCCCTGGTTTCTAGCCTGGTGCCTTAACCACTAGACCAAACTGTCTCAAATAATGTGCACAATATGTTTTTGGACTGATGATATGAGAAACCATCTGCTTGGAGGAAGCATTTCTAGTTTCTCATTAAAACAAAAGCACTTCCAAGTATTTTCCATTAACTTCATGTTTTTCTGTTTGCTAAAACTTGCTTTAAGAAAAAGAAAAAAGAAAGAATGCAGATGGAAATGTGATCTTATATAAGACATCTCCAACTTTACAAGTGAAGACTTGAAGTTTTAGAAATGTAATCAAAACATTAGACATTAAATCATGTCAACTCAGCAAATATTTTCAAAGCAAACCATGTAGAAGATAAGACCAAAAAAAAAAATCCATCTGAAATCCTAGTCAGTGTTCAACTATATCATGCAGACAAGTAACCCCTCAAGTTTCCTAATTGCAGCTGAGCTGTCACACTTTGCAAATGTAAAAGTCCTCTGAGCTGATCTACTTAGTTTGGCACTGCTTTATTCTGTATTGCCTTTCAATTTCTCACTCTAACAATAACCTTGGAATTCCCAGGCAGTCCATCTTCCAAGTATTATTAATCTGTTGTTAAGTGCTGTTTCCAAGATCAGCTAAGGCCAGCTAGATGTTGCCATCTGCTGAGGCTTCTACTATAATTTCTGATACAGCTTATTTGGTTTGGGTTTAAGGGCAGTTTGTGAACCCAGACACTGTAGTTTGTACGCTAATTTGTGGCATAATTAAATATGCAAATTAAGTCAGAAAAACAGGATTTGGGAAAATAAAAAAACAGAATAGTGCAATATGGAAATCTAGCTAATGGTTTTTAAAAGGCTGAACACAAAAGATAGGTCTTCCATCTTCATCATATTCTAGATATTATGCAACCAAGAAAATGCATCCCAAATGCAGATTGGTTTAGACAATCAGTAATACTTACTGGTTCTATCTAACCAAGAGGGAAGAGAGAGAGGGGGGAGGGGAGAGAGAGAGAGAGAGAGAGAGAGAGAGAGGGAAACTATGGGTGGTTTCCAGGCCCAAAATATATGGAAAAAACACACAAGCAACCCAGACATAAGAGCCAGTTATAAATCACCCATAATAGAAGAGGATACCCCAATCACCTTGTTCCAATCCCAGGTTAGTGATGTCATTAAGCCCTGCAAAATTCTTTTGCTATGAGGGGCAGAAATAAATAAAAAACCTGGCCACACATTAAAATGATGGTGTGAAAAAATTACTAAGAAAAACCTGGCTTGGTATGTTAGTTGGCTGGTTGGTTTTTAAAAAAGGCAAAAATCAGTCCCTTTCACTTTTCAACTCCCTCCAAGCTATACAGGTTGCTTGTTGTCCACCCCGATAAAGGTAGTCCTCAATTTACAACAGTTCATTTAGTGACCGTTCGAACTTACAACAGCACTGAAAAAGGGGACTCATGACCATTTTTCATACTTACAAACATTGCGGCATCCCCATAATCATGTGATCAAAATTCAGAGGCTTGGCAACTGGTTCATATTTATGACGGTTGCAAGGGTCCTGTGATCACTTTTTGCAACTTCTGACCAGCAAAGTCAATGGGGAAGCCAGATTCACTTAACAACCATGTTACTAACTTAACAACTGCAATGGTTCACTTAACAAGAAAGGCCATAAAATGGGGCAAAACTCAGTTAACAAATGTTTTGCTTAGCCACAGAAATTTTGGGCCCAATTGTGGTCATAAGTCGAGGACTGCCTGTGTAGAGTTTCATGATGTGAAACATAATTAGCAGGCAATTAGTCATCTCATTGATATTGTATATCCAGCACCAACTTTCAAGGGCCCGAACCTGGATCTTCTAAAAGACCATCTAATTTGCACTCAAAATTCACAGAGCCAATGATTTTTTTCCCCCTTATACATTCCACAAACCCTGTGGTTGAAATTTATGAATACATTTTTATTCACAGAAATTATATAGATTCATTTCCCAATGATTTTTTTAAAAAAATTGAAATAAAAACACCTTTATATTTCAACAACAATGACAGCCTATTTCATTCCCAGCCCTGGAGTGAACCTTCTCAAATCTTTCAGCATTCCAGCCCAGATGGAAAGTTGAGGGTTGGAAGTTGCTCAAGATCTTGTGATGTGGATGGTGACATTTTCTACAAGGATGCTTCCTATTAGTTGACGTTTCCATGGAGTGGGACATTTTGAGCTGACCACCTGCTCTGTACTTTCTTCCTTTCTGCACAACAAATAGAAAAGCAATGTAAGTTTTCTCTGGGTTGCCAAAACTTAGGAAAAAGGGGAGGGGGAGGAAGAGAATTAAAATCAGGCATCCACAGGAACAGAAAATGTGATGTTTTCACCCATTAACTTGTGAACTTCAAGATTTGAAACAAGACTTAATGGTTACTGTGCCAACTCCCATCACCAACAGATGTATTCTACACCTCTGTAAAATATAGCAAATATTGCTCTTGGCTTGTTCAGGGGACAAACTGTCAAATCCTCTCTTATGAGAAGCCCAAATTATTCCATCAGAAATTTCTATTTAACATTAGGTTGGTTTAAAACTAGCTGCATTTGCAATTCAGTCAAAAGATGGGGTACATTTTACTTCTCTATGTTTATAATAGACCTCTGGATGTTGGTTTAGTTTGGTTTCCGTTTCCAGATGATCTGGAGGAGAAGTAAATGATAATAAGCACTCAGTGTTTCTGAAGTTCAATGAATCTTTGTCTCAGATTCCTGGGAATCACAAAAAAATCTCTGGAGCTGTGCTTGAATGGGTCTCCATAGACACAAAACTGCCACTTAAGCCCTTAGTGCAAATGATCAGCCTTATAAGAAGCACTTTAAAATTCAACAAATGTAATATTGTTCAGTAACACTACTGAACCTTTTTTTTTCTTTTCTTTTTAGCATAGCCTAAGATGGAGGAAAGAACTTGGTTTAAAGTTCTCAAAGGTACTCAGAATCCCAATGAATGAAAGCATTATTGTGACTGTAACCATTTTGAATGTTGGTTTCTACCATATTCCCCAAGGAGGGATACACACACACACACACACACACAATTCCAATAAGATAGCAACCTCAGTTCCTAAACTGTTATTATCTTGCACATGAATTCAGATAAAGTTTACAGAGCTGTAACTTTTGGTGGTCTTTTATATCCTTGGAATCATGACCAATCCCTAACTATCGGATAAATGTAACCTGTAAAATAATGCATGTTTTTCTTCCCTATCCTATTTTATACTAGAGGTTTTTTGTTCAAGGCAGAGGTGAGCCCCCAATTGATTTGAGGATTAAATTAATATGACATATTTATCTATTCCTAGTCCTAAATAAACATGAAGAGCTTATCCCCTCTATTATCATGATTGACTTTTCCAATATTATTTGTTGTGGTGGTATGTTCCTTATGTTTCCCCACACTGGGAAAACAATATTATTTGACTTCTTAGAATTCCTGAGAATTCAGTTTTGTGCCCATGTAAATCAACATCTATCCTGAATTACTGGGACAGATAAGAATACATATACACCAGAGAGTCTTTAGTTTATCAATGGTACCCAATTTTCCTGCCATCTTTCATCTGATGGCCAAGAAAGTTGTGCAGGCTTCAAATTGGTCTCTGAGTTCAATGAAAAACTAGGTATGGGTTAATAAACTGAGGTATGAATAAGAAATAGAGTGGCACTGTTGTTCAGTGGAATAATTGTGGAGATACAACTAGTTCTGAATGGGATTTTTCTTTGAAAAGAAATCAGGACTGATATTTGGAAACTATAATAGCCCCACCCTTGCTCCAGGATGTACAGATGGTTTGTAGCAGGGTTTTTACAAGTCCATTCTTGTTCATTTCCTTTACTCCTTGCACAATAAAATAGATTATATGCGCAACTATGCCTACAATAGATTGTTGTAGGTTCTCTGTGGGATTACCCATTGAAAATCATATAAAAGTTTCATTTTGGAATAAAATTTGACAGCCAGAATACAATTGTTTCCTCTGCAATGACTCATAAGTCATATTTACTTCACCACATTTAATAGATTGGGATCAAATATATTAAATGCTTCCTCTAATCTTCAATGGATATAATACTGAACATCATGCCTATTTTACGTATTCAGCATTAGAAGTCCTACTACGGAGCTCCCTGTATTTGTCAGCTTTCCCTTAACTCACTAATGTCTGATGTTAAATATAAACAAAATAAGCTACCTATGTAAGCTATTTTTAATCTCTTGCTTTATCTAATAACTTTGTTTAGAAAATATGTGAAAGCTGTTAAAGTATGTTAATTTTTAGATCTTATATGTGTGAAATTAGCACCAGTTTGGTGTAATGTTTAAAGGATGGGACTAAAAACTGAGTTTTAATTTTACCTTAGGCATGAAGCCAGTTGGGTGATTTTGGGCCATTTATTCCATCTCAGCCCCATGAGTGGCAATCACAAGTCACTTCTGAAAATGTTTTTACAAACTGCATTGAGTTTTCCATGACTCTTGGAAAACAGTCAGGAGTCAAGACTGATGCAAAGAAACAAATAAATCAAATGCCATGCAGTCACTTTGTTTTTCTTTTATGCTTTATTTATGTGTCATTTAAAGATTTGTCTATTGATTCAAGCATTTGTAGGAACGTGTTGCTTTCATCCTTTTCATGTGAGTATGTAATATCTCAACACATGTTTTAAAAAAAAGGCCCATGGTGTTACAATACTGGATTCATCAACTCCTTGCAAACACTCCTGTGTCTTGACATAGGAAAATGTCAGCCCCTCTCACCTATGGGACCTTTCACTCTACACAATTATCTAATATTTGTTACTTGCAGCTCAAATAAACACCTTGTTTCTACCAACCCAAATTATTTGGGGTAGAATAGTGACTTTGCTATTTTAACCTCCTCGATTCCGAACTATTCTGCTTCTGTGGTGTCTTGCCTTGAAGACAGCAAGAGTATAGGAACAGTGTGTTGCATTTATCGATGTAGAAATGCAACATGATTGTCAATTTGTTGGGCTCGTATCACAGAACAGAAAACTTAGCAATTAGTGCCAGGAGCCCTTCTTTTAAGTAAATTAGTTAGTCACAATAGCAGTGCTACTTGAGAAAAGTATTACAGACAAGTAAGATACAAGGAGAACGCCAAATTGGTATAATAGTGAAAGCCACCAGACAAGGAACTAGGAGACTATAAATTCTAGTTCCTCTTTAGGCACAAAGCCTGTGGCTTTGGACCAGTCATCCTCTCAATCCTAGGAAGAGGGCCATGGAAAATGACTTCTGAAAACCTCTATCACACAGTTGCTAGGAGTGAAATACTGACTCAAAGGCACAAACAAGACAAAACAATTAAAAGAAACAACGTAAGTAAATGTTCTTAGGGACTTTTAAAGTAGCAACGTGCATATCTTTACTACACAAATATCTTCCTCTTTTACCCCTTTATCAGACTTGTTCACAGAAGTGAAAGTATGAAAAGAATGTTACCAATCTTTTCTGTTTTGCACAGATGAGGTGAGTATTTTATGGAAAATCTTGCACTTCTAAATGCATCTTCAACTTTGCACAGCCTCATTCATAGAAAGAGCCACAGACCTTCCTGTTAGGAAATGACATGCAAACCTATGCATTGCCTAAACTGGTAAATTTTTGAAACCCTCTCTGTCTTCCTATAAGGGGATGATTTAGCTTAATTTCAAATTTAATTACGATTCCAGTTGCTTGTGTTCTAACTGCCAGAAGTACCATGAAATTTTTTTTTTAAATTTGATTTATATGCCGCCCTTCTCCGGAGACTCAGGGCGGCTTACAATGCGCTAAGCAATAGCCTTCATACTTTTGTATATTTATACAAAGTCAGCTTATTGCCCCCACAAACTGGGTCCTCAATTTACCTACCTTAGAAAGGATGGAAGGCTGAGTCAACCTTGAGCCTTGGTGAGATTCGAACCTGCAATAATTGCAGGCAGCTGATGTTAATAACAGGGCTTTAGACCACTGTACTATCCAAGGCTCTGCAGAATTTTATGTATTTGAAACCATGAATGATCCACATTTCCTAAAATTATTTGTAATTTTTATCTCATTTTAGGACTGCCCCCCAGTATATAAATATTTTAGTATTTAGTAATAAAGTATTTAGTATTTAGTAATAAAGTCCTTTCATTGTTCAGCTCTGACATTATTCAATTTTATCTTCATCATATAAGTAATGACAAAATATAAAGAGGCTGAAGAGAGTATAACTGTGAAGTTAAGTAAGGGGGAAACTCTTCCCAATTTTGAACATGTTCAGAAGAAATGGATTTTGAATAAGTCCAAGTTATTAATGTTTTGGACAAAAAAAAATGCTATAATTTTTTGCTAGTGGCATGTTTACTCTTATTCTTCTTTAACCAAGGTGTAAATTCTTCTGACTTATCAAGCCAAAAAGCTATTGATAGGTTAGTATCATAATAAGGTTTAATTATGGAATATCAAGGTCTCTTTCATGTGTGTTTATATAGATTATTGTTTATTTCTGCATTTTGGTACTATGTATAAATTTATTAATCATAAACTGCCATTTGTTCAGACTTTGGAATTCCAAAAAAATATGCAACTTTTAACAATACACATTTTTAGACATTTCAAAGAGCATACAGAATAGATTTTAATTCCTTACATATTTTATATCATTATAGGGTAAACGATACTTGATTTCATTGAGGGGCACATCTGGGTTGTGTTTGATTTCAGACAGTGGAGGGGTGTGACCAGGAGGCATGGCCATGGTGGGTGTGGCACGGAACTTGTGTTGGGGGCACCTGTGGTGGCCAAGTGCTAAAGCAGGATTTCTCTGACACCCTCCCTCACACTCATAATCTCTCTCCTTCCTTCCTTCCTTCCTTCCTTCCTTCCTTCCTTCCTTCCTTCCTTCCTT
>WNWU01000005.1:7542755-7558548 GCA_012654045.1 Ptyas mucosa
CTTCCTTCCTTCCTTCCTTCCTTCCTTCCTTCCTTCCTTCCTTCCTTTTCTTCTTTTTCCTTCCCTCTTCATTCTCCTTTCTCCTTCCTTCCCCTCTTTCCTTATTTTGACTTCCTTGCTCTCTTCCCATCTTTCCTTCTTTTTCTTGGTCTTTCCTCTTTCCCTTTCTCCTTTCCTGTCCCTTCTTCCATGCTCAAATAATAATAATAATAATAATTATTATTATTATTATTATTATTATTATTATTATTAATTGGATTTTTATACCGCCCTTCTCCTTTCGGACTCAGGGTGGTGAACAGCCAGAATAAAACATTTGTGTACAAAAGTTAAAATAATTTTAAGATGATTAAATAAAATTTGGCCCATGATTTTAAAAATATTCAATTTAAAATTAGTATCAATTTTAAAACCAGCGTAAAATCAGGCCAGCCTGCTAATTGAAAGAAATAGGTTATAAGGGCCCGACGAAAAGTCCAGAGGTCTGGAATCACTCATATCTCTGGGGGTAGATCGTTCCAAAGGGTAGGTGCCACCACAGAGAAGTGTCTCCCACTGGGGGTCACCAGCCGACATTGTCTGGCTGACAGTACCCTGAGGAGGCCCTCTCTGTGGGAGCAAACTGGCTGGAGGGAGGCAATTGGTGGCAGAAGGCAGTCCCGTAAGTACCCTGGCCCTAAGCTATGGAGCACTTTAAAGGTGATCACCAACACCTTGAAGCGTACCCGGAAGTCCACCAGAAGCTAATGCAGCTCGTGCAGGAGAGAAGTCACATGGGAGTGCCCCGTCGCTCCCATAATCCCCCACATGGCCGCATTCTGCACCAGTTGGAGCCTCTGGGTGCACCCCAAGGGGAGCCCCATGTAGAGAGCGTTACAATAATCCAGACAAGAAGTGACGAGTGCTTGAGTGACCGTGCGTAAGGAGTCCCAATCTAGAAAGGGGCACAACTGGCGTATCAGGTAAACCTGATAGAAGGTCCCCCTGGCCACGGCCATCATATGCTCTTCTAAAGATAGCCATGCGTCCAGGAGGACACCTAAGTTGCGGGCCCTTTCCGTGGGGCCCACTGATTCACCCCCAATAACCAGCGATGGCACCAGCTGGCTATACCGGGACACCAGCAGCAACAGCCACTCGGTCTTGGAAGGGTTGAGTCAAAGCCTGTTTCTCCCCATCCAGACCCGCGTGGCCTCCAGGCACTGGGACATCACTTCCAAGGCATCGTTGGGATGGTCTGGGGTGGAGATGTACAGCTGAGTGTCATCAGTGTACTGATGGAACTCCACCCCAAAACCATGGATGATCTCACCCAGCGGCTTCACATAAATGTTGAACAGGAGGGGCGAGAGGACTGATCCTTGTGGCACCCCACAAACAAGGCACCTCGGGGTCGATCGCTGCCCCCCTGTCAACACCAATTGCGACCGGTCGGAGAGATAGGAGGAGAACCACCATAAAATGGTGCCCCCCACCCCCAGTCCCTCCAGCTGGCACAACATGATACCATGGTCAATGGTATCAAAAGCCGTTGAGAGATGTAACAGGACCAGGATAGAGGAATAACCCCTACCCCGAGCCCTCCAGAGATCATCCACCAATGCGACCAATGCCATTTCCGTGCTGTACCCAGGCCTGAAACCGGACCAGAGCAGATTCAAATAGACAGCTTCATCCAGGTACTGGGGAAGCTGTCGCGCCACCACACTCTCAAAAACCTTCACAATAAAACAAAGGTTGGAGACTGGATGATAGTTAACCAAAACAGCCAAACCCAGGGAGGACTTCTTGAGGAGGGGCCTCACAACCACCTCCTTCAAGACGGTGGGCAGGACGCCCTCACTCAAAGAAGCATTAGTAATCCCCTGGAGCCAGCCTCATGTGACCTCCCGGGAAGCCAGCACCAGCCAGGAGGGACACGGGTCCAATAAACATGTGGTCACGTTCAGCCGTCCCAAGATCCTGTCCACGTCCTCGGGAGCCACAGGATCGAACTCCTCCCAGATAACAGTCTCAAGGCCTGCCTCAGTCATCTCGTCTGAACTAACCCAGTCAGCAGCCAAGTCTTCCCGAATCTGAGTTATTTTATCATGCAGATACTAATACAAATTCCTCAGCTCAACCCTGCAAGGGGTCATCCCACGCTCCCAGATGGAGAGGGATCAGGTCACCCTAAACAGGGTGGCTGGACAATTATCTGATGACGCGATAAGAGCGGCAAAATAGCTAGATTTCACTGCTTTTATTGCCACTAGGTAGGTCTTAATATGAGACCTTACCAGTGTCAGGTCAGATTCGGATTGGCTGGCCCTCCAACCGCTCTCTAGGCGTCTTTTCCGGCACTTCATCTCCCTCAGCTCCTCAGAGAACCAAGGAGCTAAGTGAGTTCGGTGCTGGGTCAGAGGCCGCAAAGGCATGACACGGTCCAAAGCCCTGGCGGCCGCACTATCCCAGGCAGCCACCAGGTCTTCAGCTGAGCCATGAGCCAGAGTCTCAGAAATAGCCCAAGCTCCATCTGGAACCTATCAGGATCCATCAGGCCCCTGGGACGGAACCACCTGGTCGGCTCTGCCTCCCTGCAATGGGGTGCGGCAGTCAGAAAGTCAAGTTGAAGGAGCGAGTGGTCAGACCATGACAAGGGTTCAATGCCTATATCCCCTGTATCAAGGCCACTCGACCACTGACCAGAGATAAAAACTAAGTCCAGAGTGTGTCCACTCATGTGAGTAGAGCCATGAATTACTTGAGTCAGGTCCATGGCCATCATGGAAGCCATGAACTCCCGAGCCACCTCAGACATTTCACCGATGGATGGCAGGTTAAAATCCCCCATGACCAAAAGTCTGGGGGTCTCAACCGCCACTTCGGCTATGACATTGAGGAGCTCGGGCAGGGTTGTTGCCACGTGGCAGGGAGCCAGGTACGTGATCAGCAAACCCATCTGCACCCCATGACCCCACTTCACAAAAAGGAACTCACATCCGGCTATCTGAGGTACAATGGCCTCCCTCAGATCGAGACCTTCCTTTAAAATGACCGCTACCCCCCCCCCGCCCTGAGCTCTCGGCTGGTGAAATGCACGGAAACCTGGTCGGCACATATCCATGAGGGGAACACCCCCCTCATGGCCCAACCAGGTCTCTGTAATACCTGCCAGGTCCGCTCCCCCCTCCTGAATAAGATCACAAATGAGGGGGGCCTTATTTACTATGGACCTGGCATTACATAGAAACAGCCGGAGACTCGGGCCCTGAGATTCTGAGCAACCTGGGGAATGGGGAGAGCTAAGGGGACCGGGGCATGCAATCGCTCGAAGATAGCAAGTGCGTGCCCCCACCACAGGATGTGGCCCCCTGTTCCCGCCATACCTGCCCCTCCCACTCAGCGTATTAATGGAAAAGCCCTCAGCGGAGGGCATTCTAATAGCCCTCTTACCCCCAGAGAGTCCATAACCCCTGTGGCACCATTGACTGCCGGGCCAGTCCCCTTCCCCCTTGGGTTTTCCCCCAAATCCACATAACCTTCCCATCCCCCAGAACCCCTAAAAAGTCTATTTAAAAATGTCCTCAAAAAGCCCCTCAGTCCCCTTTTTGCAACATGCCACCTCTCGGGGTCCCAAAACCCATCATTAAGGTGGGCCCTCTATAACATAGAGGGCCAAGCCTGCGAGAGGAGGGAATCTCACAGGGCAGGAAGCTTAGACCTAGAATACATTCTAAAACACCGGAGTGGTAGTACAAATATGGCCTAAAACATGGCCTAGGGGTCCATAATGATAGTCTCAAATGTCCAGGAAAGGCTAAGCTAAGCCGGAAGAATCACCACTACCCTCTCAAGGTAGTGGGCAGGAGTCCTCACATTCTGTCCAACTGAGGGAATATCCAGACCACCCTCTCACGGCGGTTGACCATATTGATCAAGGCAAGTTGGAAAGTCCAAAACCGCCCTCTCACAGTAGTTTGGCCCTATTGGCCCTGAAAAGATGAAACATCCCATCAGCGGTGAACGTAGTATGGAACCGGCTCCATCAATCCTCCCATAACTGCCTTATTTTCCATACAGCCAGGAAGCAGGATGAAAAACAAAGCCAGGTCCCAAAACTCCGGAAGTCAGAAAATCCATGTTGGTATCAATCAAAAGTGTCTTACACAGGCAGATGGAAAATGGGCAGGAAGGGAGGGGGGAAAACATCTCCATCAAGGGTACAGTGTCCGCCCTTCCACCTGAAAGCCAGTCGAAAGGGGTGGAGGGAGGGGAAACATTTCTCCTTTTGTTTTGTTTTGAGTTTGTTTTTATAGCTCTCTGCCAGTGTGGCCCCCCTCCCCAAGCTCCATTTTCACTAGCAGAGGCACATGGTCCAGTCCTTTGCTGTTTCCAGACCGGCCCCGTGGGTCAGATCTAAGCACCCCGCAGGCTGGATCCAGCCTGCGGGCCTTGAGTTTGACATCCCTGCTGTATAGCATTATTTCCTCTCTGTAGTTCATCATGAAATATTCAATTTCAAAATCAAAGGGGCATTTAAACCATCTAGATTTTTTCCTTAAATTATGAATCTGATATTTGTACAAATAAAATTTTATTTATTTAACATACGGCAGAGAAATAAAAATGATAACATAATTCTAAGTAAGTATAAGAATAGTAAATGATAAAATTCACAGGATGCAGTTCTTAAGTTTTTTTAAGTGTGCCTTCCCAGTAAACATAAAAACTAAACTCAGGATGTTCCAAAGTTTCAATTTCAGCCTTCATTAATAAGGAAACAACCTATGAAGACATAATAGAGTGAGCTATGAAAAAACTCGGTAGGATAATAAATTCTTCTAATCAAAAGAACCTTAATTGTTGACATTCTAGGAGCCATACGTAAGTTTTTCTTCATGTCTGTGTTATTCAAAATCCTTTTTTTTTTCCTTGCACAAGAATAAGGTCAAAAATGTTTCCACTAAAAGAAGAATCCAGGGGGGAAAAGAATTCAAAAAAAGAAAAAAAGAAAAAGAAAGAACAGCATCCGACATACAGTGCGAAGTTCTGCATCATCACTTACAACATTGTGACATTTTCTCCTCAGTAAATATTGTATCCTTATGACTTCCTGTCAAGTTCCCCAAGTTGCTTAATTTTACTGAGCACTTGCTCCACAGATATTTGCCTGACCTCTAGTTTGCACGTATTGTGAAAACAAGCCAAAGATGCAATATACAGTGCTGTTATGTACTTATTCACATGGTTGTAGGAGTGATATCACATGAATTTGTATAAGATAAATAAGAAGGCCGCTTAGTCTATATATTCTATCTGCATTTTAACAGACATTATGGACAGTCCTTAATGCTTTCTGAGCTTGGTGGTTGTTTTCAAGCTTGAAGATGTTTTGTCTGAGCTTGAAGATGTTTCATTACCAAACTATGTCATGCAATATCACTGCTGATGATGTTACCTAGTTTGGTAATGAAACATCTGCAAGAAAACCACCCAGTTCAGAAACATTAAGGATCCCACAATTCGGTCCTGAGCTACAAATATTCTTTTCTGTTGAGATCTTCTCGGCTTCATGGACCATAATAGTTTCTAGGACCAGTCTTTTAATTGAGTTTTATTTTTAAAAAAACATCAAAAACATCATCAAAAAAGTTCAACAAAGAATGTTCATTCTGCGCGAATTCAGAAAGCTCAAACTGCCTGCACACCAAAATAACTAGACACAAGGACAGTTTTTTCCCGAATGCCATCACTCTGCTTAACAACTTTTAACAACAATTGCTTAACAACAATTCCCACAACACTGTCAAATAATTTACTAAGACTGTATTACTATTATTCTTTTCTTCCTTACTAGTATCTATCTCTTCCCACTTATTACTATAACCATGTTGCTTGTATCTTTCAATTATATTGTTTTTATTTGTTTCCTAGTTTGATTTGATAGCTTATTAGTAACCTTGACTATCACTAAGTGTTGTATCTTTTTATTCTTGATGAATGTATTTTATTATGTACACTGAGAGCATATGCACCAAGACAAATTCCTTATGTGTCCAATCACACTTGGCCAATAAAGAATTCTATTCTATTCTATTCTGTTCTGTTCTGTTCTGTTCTGTTCTGTTCTATTCTATTCTATTCTTTTCATAACATGAAGAAATGCCTTCACATTTACCGAGACTGAACTGTATTGTAAAGTAACAATGTGAAAAGGCATCCTGGATTCTTTTTCACCCTCTTATTCTTTCTTCCAACTTCACTGCATGTCTTCAGTGGAACTAAAAGAATTTGGGAGATATGAAAGAGCTGCAGAAGGAAATAACTATTTTTTTTTACCATTTTAATGTTAAAATTTTACCATTTTTATTTATTTATTAAATTTATATGCAACTTGTCTCAATATCAGGTGGCTCTGGGAAGCTTACAACATGATAAAAACATGAATATAAAAACATTAAAAATTCCACACTAAGTTAGGAACCTAACCTAACCTATGTTAGGTTCTCTTAACATTCAAAGCAAATATAAATAGCATTAGGTGGTTCAGCATATTGTGGGAATCCAACCATTTTTGTTGTCTGAAGTAAGACTACACCTTAAAATGTAATTTGTTTATTTGGACATTGCCTGTTTATATATATATAGTTATGTTTATATCTAAATATAGTAGTTATGTTTTGTGAAGGTGAGTTTCAGGGTATCATGTTGTTTGAACCAACCAAATATCTATAAAGTTATAGCTGGAACCCACCCAAATTAATGAGTAACATTATTCTCTTATGTTTACTGTTATCTTTGTAAATTATTCTTTATAACTTAATCTACCATTATGTAATTGTCCTTTGATCTCAGATAAATAAATCCTGCTAACAGAATGCATATTTCAAGGGAAAAGATGAAGCTGTATTAAAAACAGAACTTTTGCATTAAATTCTCATTTTTTTAATGGTGTTTTACAATTTATTATGCATCCTCAATGTCATTATAATGTATGTTTCTTATTAGTTATTTTTTAGGTTTCCCTTTTATGCCAGCAATGTGAACTGGAGATGAGAAAGTGCATGGTCCAAGACAAGATGTATTAAACATTACAAAGAAACAACTCCATGTGTGAGCTTATCCTTCCTCAGAACCTTGATCTCATGTTACATTATAGCATGATTTTTATACAGTAATCAAAATGTTATGCCACAACTTCCTACTTTCTTGAGTTTTTGCATGGGTGGCCAACTCAGTTAGCAACCTCCTAATACGCAAAAGTTTTATACATTGAGATAAGATCAGCTTTGTTAGTTTCCTACTATTATTTTATTATTTTGTGGCCTCTCTGTGGAAATACAGAACATATTTATGTTGCTAAAGGGGAAAATGGCTCCTATCCAGTCACCACATTCAACTGCTTTTCAGCCAATGCAAATATTATTATTCACAGGATTCACTTCTTGAGTATGCTGGCAAATATTTTCTTTGCCGTGTTGAGTTTTGTTTCCATACATCTAATCAGTACACTATGTAAAATGTACAAAATATAGCTACATGCTGATAGCCACACGAACAGTTATTGAATCCATACAGCTTGGAATTTAGGTAAGGAGGGGCTTGAATTGGTCATCTGTCTAGCTCATCAGGCAAGACTGTTCCAATTAAAATAATTATAATGATTTACAGAAGTAAAATATACCTAGTTAAGATACATAGTAATAAAATAACCAAAGGCTACAAAGTATTATTTTCTGATACCAATGGGAAATAAAAACAATTATTTTTAATGAGTTATCATTGTTTCATAAAAAAATTAATTTCTAACAATATGTTAAATTGGGAGGATAAATTTACTGAATAGGAACCAACTATCCACTTCTTTATCCTTCAGGGCAAAATGAGTCAGATAATTTCATTACTTCCTTTTTCTTTGTTATCATATGGCATTTTATTTCCAACTTTTTTTTATACAGAACTATTATTATGTCTTATGTCATGTCTTCAAATCAGTATGTAATTTAAATTCTCTTATGTACCACTTGTAAGCTTTTAACATTTTAATATAATACAATGAAAATGTAACAATCAGCTTCAAAGATTTTAGAGTTTAGATTTGGTTTCATCCAAATTTGAAGATGTTTATTTAAAACTTTTCCAGATTTTCCAAACTTTTCAAGCTTGCTAAATTGGGCTGCAAACAGAGAGCTGAGAAAACTTTTCCTCATGAAGTTTCCAACTAATATACCCCTGATGGAAATAGCTTGAGGTTAGCCTTCCTTGCATATTTCTAAACTTCCACATCTGTTCAGAAAATGGAAAATATAAAAGTTAATACAAAAAAACGGACTCTAATAACCTTTAGCTATACATTTAATTGTGTGATTTTTTTTTAAAAAAGTAACTTTTTAAAAAGGTTGGTTACCTGATTTGTTTTGATAAATTAGAAGAAAAAGAGTAGAAAACATAGTTTACAATATATACAGTGCCTATTCTATGAGCACTAACATAGAAAACAAGTTTAAGAATCCTCTGAGCTAATAAACTTTATTGTGCATTGAGTTTATGCTGCAAGCCCTTTGCATGAGGAAGAAACAGAGAGGTTTCTGTAGTTTCAATTTTATGCTGTTACAGAATTGCCACATATGCCCTTTGTCAAACCAATTTTAGCCAAACAAATAAAAGTAAAAAAATATTTCAGCAATTTTTTTTCACAATCCTAAAATGCAAGTGCTGCACTAAAATTTTGCCCTTAAGTGGCATACAAAGATACTGAGTAGTCTTAGTTTCAATGTCTTAACACCAGGTTTTCAAATGACCTTTGTTTGGTGAATGCTTAAATTCTAACTTGAAAACTATTTCTGAGATGATACTTAAGAAGATCTACTGCAGTGTTTCTCAATCAATCATTCAATCAATGTTTCTCAGCCTTAGCAACTTTTAAGATGTGTGGACTTCAACTCCTAGAATTCCCCAGACAGCATGGAGTTGAAGTCCAGACATCTTAAAATTGCTAAGGCTGACAAACATTGATCTGCAGAAAATAAGACATAATCATATACAGACATAATCATAAAGAACAGATTCAGGCATATAAAACTGGAGAGGGGTGGTTATACAGTACTGGAAGGCCAAATGTTAAGCAAAACATTGTAATGAAATGTTGGTTGCAACTCTTTTTTTCTTCTACTGATATTCATGATTGGTAAAGGATGAAATATCCAGTAGCGGAAGCTAGTTCGGAAAAATCATAAGATATAATCTTAATCATCAATAAAATTAGAATAGTAGTACAGTAGTTTGGTAACTATTGTATTGATGGTGTTACCTAGTTTGGGTAATGGAAATGTCTTCAAGAAAACAACCAAATTCAAAGGGCACCAAGGATACCACAATTGTAGGATTTATACAAGCTGTAGAGAAAATATTTTTTTTTTCACAAATGAAGGAAAATATACAATACATCAGTGGTACCGGGTTGCCCCTGGTTCGGACTGGTTCTATAGAACTGGTAGTAAAACCAGAGGGAGGCTCCACCCACCGACCCCAAAGTCATCAGAACGCTTCTGTGCATGCTCAGAAGAGCGTGCGCGCAGCCCCATTGCAAACCAGTAGTAAAGGTAAATAGAATCCACCCCTGCAGTACATGTCCCAAAATAACGTTGCAGGATCTAATCTACGTCGGTCACAGGGAACAGAGAATTAGTCTTCGGAATTTTCAGATTTATACCTAGCAGAGTGTGAGAGAAGTAGTACTTTTGTTTAAAGTGGAACTTTCCCTTCCTCTTCTGCTGAAGAGAAATTTCCTGAAGATGGGCTCCAGCACGAGTTCAAAAGCTCAGAAGACTACAGCTCTGGTCCAGGTGACCGACCCAAATTAGATCCAGTATATTTTTTCTTATCTCAATCCTATTTTTATTATTTCTATTTTTACTGGTTTTGCTGGAAAGAGATGCTGTGTACTGTACTGTGTATATTTCTGTGCAAGAAATTAGTTTGTGTGTCTGAAAGAGGATGGTTTGATTGAAAATCAGTTAATTTCATAAATGGCATGTCTTCTTTTAGAGGCAAATGGTTTTAATCATTTTTTTTCTGGGCCTTCCTTTTTTGGAATTCAATAGCAGAATACATGCAATGCACACTTATATATAATTGTGTAACAATAAATGTGGAACTGAATAATCAGATTCATTCTCATTGTTTGAGTATTCCCTCTAAAATTCTCCCATTGAAGATTCTTCATGTGTAAAGCATTGTGTCAAAAGTGATATGAAAACTCATCACGTTTGATATATCGCAGTTTTACAGACTGAATCATCATGCAATGTAATCATTCTAAAGCTATGCCTGTGGATATTTTAATTAACTAATTTTAATTAATTAATTAAGATTAAACAAATGTACCATACATGTTTGCCATGCATGAATGGAATTGCCATCATTTCTTTTTGTAGCAGAAATCCTGCCTTTTCTAGAAAACATAATGAGACAGCAGGAGGAAAGACAAATGTTGCCAACAACAAATTCAGAATATTATGACCAGGTTGCCAGTAAGGAAAAGATCATAACTACACCAAGAGTCCCAGGGGTAAAAATCATGGTGTTAAGATTTTATCATGCCACTATAATCATGTGAAAAGATAATGTTTTGCTTTTTTCAGTACATTTCAGTTTATTTGCTCATCACAACAATATTGATAACAGTATGTAGTATAAGAATTATTATGCATCATTTATATGTTTTAGTACATTGTGTGATTTAAATAAACATAAATGCAAGTTTCACATGTACAAAAAAGAAATACAACCCAGCATTTATTTCTACCTAAAATACCTAAAATTAAAATCAGGTACAGAAGTCTAAGTGCAAATGATTAGAATATTGTTAGATAGAGTCTGGAAGGTGACTGTCTTATTTAAATCTCAGATGTTGAGTTTAATTTGCTCTTTGTTGTTACATATGTAGAATACCATGCCTAGATTGAAAAAAAAATCTCTGAGGCTCTCCGAAATTAGGATATACAGTAGATGCCAATGATTCTGGGAAGGGATTTTTTAAAAATTGCCCAACATTGAACATCAATCATTTCTCTAAAATAACCTGGAAGATCATCTACAAGTGGAGAAGATTTCAAACTACTGCCAACTTGTCCAGGTCAAGTTGTATCAATAGGTTCAGCCCAATATGTTAAAAAAAGTCAACATATTTGTCCAATCAAAAATTTCTGTTGTTGATAGTCAAAGGGTACAAATAAGCAATCTTAATGATAGTCAAAGGGTACAAATAAGCAATCAGGAAACAATCAATATCAATATAAATCGTATGGATACAAGCAACAAAGTTACAGTCATGAAGTCATAAGTGGTAGGAGATGGATGATAGAAACAATGAGAAGATGAATAGTAATAGTAATGCAGCCTTAGTGAATAGTTTTACCGTGTTGAGGGAATTATTTGTTTAGCAGAGTGATGGCATTCAGGAAAAAACTGTTTTTGTGTCTAGTTGTCTTGGTGTGCAGTGCTCTATAGCGTTGTTTTGAAAGTAGGAGTTTATGTCCAGGATACGAGGGGTCTGTAAATATTTTCACAGCCCTCTTTTTGACTCGTGCAATATACAGGTCCTCAATGGAAGGCAGGTTGGTAGCAATTGTTTTTTCTGCAGTTCTAATTATCCTCTGAAGTCTGTGTCTGTCTTGTTGGGTTGCAGAACTGAACCAGACAGTTATAGAGGTGCAGATGACAGACTCAATAATTTCTCTGTAGAACTGTATCAGCAGCTCCTTAGGCAGTTTGAGTTTTCTGAGTTGGCACAGAAAGAACATTCTTTGTTGTGCTTTTTTGATGACGTTTTTGATTTTAGGCAGATATCAGGGCAAGAATAAAATTTGCTTATGACCACCTAGGTAAAGACTAAGACTTCTGAACAGGTAAGGCAAAAACAGAGTTACTTGGTTAGGGGACTAGGAACCATGTTTGGCCAAAACCAAAACCAATATTTTACCAGAAGAACCTGATGCCAACTGCAAATTATGGTGATGGAAATGTTATGGTTTGGGAAAGAATCCATTATGAATTTTTCATAGTACCAAAGGGTGCTTGAGGATAAAACGAGACCATCTGTCAGAAGATTGAAGTTCAACCAAAAGTGGACCTTGCAACATGACAATGACCCTAAACATTCCTGTAAAACCACCAAGTAATGGTTAAAAAAAAAAGAAATAGACGGTTCCGGACTGGCCAAGTCAAAGCCTAGATCTAAATCCCATCAAGATGTTGTAGGATAATTTGAAACAGGCTATGCATGCAAGAAACCTCTCAAATATTGCATAGCTTAAAAAAAATTATGAAGAACTAGGGAAAAAAATCCTTCCAGTTAATGTCAGAGACTGGTTACAGTTATAAGAAATGCCCCAAAGAGTCAAATATCAGATATTAGAACTAAGGGTGTTCTTACTTTTTCCATAGAATAAAATCTGGCACATCTGTTAATTTTTTTGTTGAATAAATGATTGCAAAGTCAATTTGCCATGAGTTTTTTTGTGTTCAGTTATGTCACCTTTATATTTATTATACTGTTTGAATGAAGATAAAAGATATGTCCACATATTAAAAAAACCAAAAAAACTTTTAGATGGGGCGTGCTTACTTTTACACATATCTGGATAGTATGATATCACAGAACAACTGATTTGCCTCATTTTCATATCAAATGAGGCAAATTGTTGTTCTGTGACATTCAGTGGATATCAGTGGTTTCCTAGGGGTCAAAAAACGTCAAGATGGCATGCACACAAAAGGGCCGTGTCCTCAATCACAGGTTGGGGGCATGGTCTTGACATTTTAATCCCTTACCTTTATATGAAATCTCTTCAGATTTATTATATGAGTTGAAGTGCTCCCTATCCACCCTTCAAAAATATATGTATACCAACATATTTACTGTCCGCACTCAAATAACAGATTAATAACAGATTTACAGAGTTGGAAGGGACCTTGTAGGTCATCTAGTCCAACCCCCTGCCCAAGCAGGAGACCCTACACCATTTCTGACAAATGGCAGTCTAGTCTGTTCATGAAAGCTTCTGGTGATATTCCTACACCTTCCGAAGGCAAGCTGTTCCATTGATTGATTGTTCTCACTGTCAGAAAATTTCTCATTTCTAGATTGAATCTCTCCTTGATCAGGTTCTATCCATTATTCCTTGTGCTTTGGAAAATAGCTTGACCCCCTCCTCTCTGTGGCAGCCTCTCAAATATTGGAAGACTGCTATCACGTCTCCCTTGGTCCTTCTCTTCACTAGACTAACTATGCCCAGTTCCTGTAATCATTCATTATATGTTTTAGCCTCCAGTCCCCTAATCATCTTAGTTGCTCTTCTCAGCACTCTTTCTAGAGTCTCAACATCTTTTTATAGTGTGATGACCAAAACTGGATGCAGTATTCTAGGTATGGTCTTGCTAAGGCTTTATAGAGTGGTATTAGTACCTCACTTGATCTTGATTATATCCCTGTTAATGCAACTCCTGATCCTTTTATTGCCATTTTTTCCCTTCAAATCGCTGCAATCTTATTTCTGTCCAAGGTAATGATTAATAACGCCTAGAGAAATTTAAAACACTGAGGCTGCCCTGGGATCAGGACAGAATGAAAAGGAAGTGCCACTTTAACAGAAGTACAGCTAAGGATGACTTAATCCTGTCTTATTCATAGGTGGATGAGTATCATTGGGCACAGCATGAAAAAGATATTGCCAGGACATGTTTGTATCATAGTTTAGTTGCAAAAAGATTCCATGAGGAATGTTTTGATTATGCCTGCCTTTGCACAGCATTACAGGAGCGAGAACAGCACCCTCGCTTTATTTCTTCTTGCAGGTTTATAAGTACAAGGTCCAGGGGCAGTGGTGGTAAAGGGAGAATGAGGCCTTATGATTGCTTTACCCAGCCTGATGCCCTCCAGCTCTCAAGTTCTTCAACTTCAGGTAACCAGAAATGTGAGGCTAGCTGACACGACTGTTACCTGCAACTCACTCTGTACTGTATTTGGAAGAGAGCAAAGAGGGCCTACCATAGATTGCCCCAAGTGAAAGCCCCCAAGTAAGGGCCACTTCTAGACCCCACACACCCACTTTACAGTCTGTTTCTGTTTCTCCCTTTGGGAGGAAGTTTCAAAGTATTTCTAGTAGGACTACCCGATTCTGTAATTGTTCCCTATGCCATCCATCTGGTAAATTGGCAAGATTTGTTTCTCTCACCATGTACATGTATACATCCTGACTAGACTGTGTTGTTTTTCTGAGTCGAATAATATATGTGGGTATATCAGAGATGGGTTTCAGCAGGTTCTGACCAGTTCTGGACAACCGGTGGAAATTCTGAGTAGTTCAGAGAACAGGTAGTAAAAATTCTGACTGGCCCTGCCCTCATCTATTCTCTGCCTCCCAAGTCCCAGCTGAGCAGGAGGAAATGGGGATTTTACAGTAGCCTTCCCCTGGAGTGGGATGGGAATGGAGATTTTACAGTATCCTTCCCCTGCCACGCCCACCAAGCCACACCCACAGAACCGGTAGTAAAAAAATTTGAAACTCTCCACCGGGGAATATACATAATTTTCTATTTATTTATTTATTTTCATGTTCCTGTAGTGTCTATTGGAGGTGGCGAGAGCTGTATGCAACGAGATTTCATTTTAACGCATGCCGATTAGTGTACATTCATAGCGACCATAAAGCTCTTCTGTTCTATTTTGTTCTATTCTTCAACCACTTTCTTCATTTAGCAAACGTCACTGGCTTGTTCGCGAGTATGCGGGACCAGAGATGAACTGGAATTAGTGACTGCTTTCGGGCACGGACGACGTGAATCATTCGCGTGAGTAGGGCAGCCCTCGCCGCTCGAAAACTTTTGGATGCTTTCCCGTCCTCGCCGTCACTCCGGGGTGGGGCTCGGAGTTGGAAGCCGGCCCCTAGAAGGTGAGAGGCGGCCGCCCGCAGAAACCAGCCCTGAGCCGCGCGGGAGACGCTCTCTGGGCGCGGGGCCACGTGGAAGCCCCAAACAGCGCAGGGTTTTGTGTGGGGTTCTCTCTCTCGCTTCTCCCAACTTTCGCGGGAAGCGCCCGACTGGGCGGGGAACGAGGGGCTGAGTCGCGGAAAAAAAAAAACCCTTTCGAGGTTGCGTGGCTTCTCCTCTGCCAGAAAGGCTCAGGGGCGGCTGGAGAAATCGCTCCGGGTGGCCCCCATTTACCGCCTACCCGAGTTGGTCTCGGAAAGTTTTGAAGAGGTTTCGGAGAGGGAGGAGCAAAGAAACCCAGCGCCTGATTTCCCCCTTTTATTTTTATTTTTTTCCCCCGCCTTCGTCGGATCCCAGATTTTTATTTTTGTTTTTTTGCCCGTCGAAACGAAGGTGGTGGAGACGAAGGCGATGGAGCTTCCCTCGTGAAAACTTTCCTACCAAGCCCGGCGCTAGACGAGGACCACAAGAAGGCAGGCAAAAGAAGGATCCCCGCCCCAGAGGATGCTAACTGAAACAAAGTAATGCCAACATGTAAGTTTCTGACTCGGCACTTGTCCTTACTGAAAGGAATCACGCTTTGCTTCCTTTCTTCTTCTTCATCTTCTTCTTCTCCTTCTTCTTCTTCTTTCTTCCATTCCCTTTTTTTCCTTCAAGCTTTGCGAATCGGTCTCAGTTCCCTTGTCAGCCTCGGGAGAAGCGAACAGCGTTTGGGTTTTGTCTTAATGCTTCTTTTGCACGGTATATTCCAGCCAAAGGATTTGGTGCCCTGTTTCTTCTTCTTCTTCTTCTTCTTCTTCTTCTTCTTCTTCTTCTTCTT
>WNWU01000005.1:7562502-7629305 GCA_012654045.1 Ptyas mucosa
GAGAGAGAGAGAGAGAGAGAGAGAGAGAGAGAGAGAGAGAGAGAGAGGGAGGGAGGTTTTTTTAATTTTAATAGTAAAGCTGATATATTTATTAAGGGCTACCTTACAGATACATAAGATTTCCAGGAATTTAGAGCAATTTTAATAGGCATAATTTCTCTTTCAAGGTGAGAAAGTAGGATTGATTGAAAAGGATAACCCTCTGATATTCAAAATGGAGTCTGTATTTGCACTATTTAGCTTAGCTGAAAATTATAGCTGTGGATAATAGTACATTGATCATTTAGATTTTTTGTCTGGATAGATAAGATATTTTGATTTACAGAATTAGGTCATAGTACAGCCTATCCTTAAAATATAAAGATTTCTTCAGCCTTTTTTCTTAGTTAATATTCTTAGCCTCTCCGTAGGCTATTTCAGCCTACGCTGAATACACACATATAGAAAAAAATGATACTAAGAAACATAATGGCAAACTTCTTCATCTAGTGAAGAATTCAGAATATGTGTGTTCATTTATTAACCATTCATTATGGATCTCTGGTATCTCATTTTCAGAAATTTTAGCAAGGATTTATTTGCAATTGCATTGATATCCAGGACAATCATTGTGTTGTGTGCTAATCCGGTTATTTTAGTGTGTCTGGCTTCATCAAAGAGCTTTTTATATTTCAGAGAGCAACCCGTAGTGTAGGATTACCATTAAGTTTAATGTTACTGTTCATCAGAAAGCTGAGTCAGTTTCTGAGTTGATAATTTAAAACACTCTTCAATTTAAAAAAATGTGATTGATTAATCAGCTACTTATTTATGAAAAATCAATACCATGTGTAATTTAATTTTTAACTAGAATGAAACTGATCTTGTTTGTACATTTATCTTTAATAGACATAAGGTATTTTTCTTTCCTTTCTAAGGAATTGATGATATGTGTAAGAAATCTCCATGCCATTATCAAGGGAAGAGTAAGTTGTATTAGAAATATAAATTCCCTGTAAAATGGCTGCTTTTGTCTGAAAAGAAAAACCAAAACGAGATACTTTCCATACACAGAGATTAATCTCAAGACGACTTCTTGTTTTACTGATGTTTTAGATTAGATCTTTCATAATTCTGGAAGGACATATGGAACTGGAGGTAAGGCATCTGGAGGATATTAGGCCGCCTATGAGGAAACTCAAATGTTCTCAGAAGACCTAAATGCTGCCTTTGATTTGCTTCATATCCCCTTTCTCACGTAGGCACAATTGTCATGAATCAGATGAAAATAAACATTCTAAGGTTGATGTCTACAAATATGGGATTAATATTAATATAGGCCAATGGTATTTGATAAATTGGCAGTCTCATTTTATATATTATAAAATGCAGTTAATGAATATCGGCCACTGGCCTATGGCTCCTACATGACCATAAGGCTTTAAAACAGCTTTCCACTAAAATCACTGAAGGCAACTTTAAAAGCCTGTTGTTACATGCTGGGAAGAAATATTTAAGACTCAGATTCAGAATACAACTCTGTTTTGGAAAAGGAGGGCTGTTCAAGATGTAACTGAGTTCACCAGAAAAAAAAAATCTCAATGGATCAAGAGTGTGACTTACTTTCTTTCTACATCTCTGCCATGTATGTCACCATACATGGTGGATGCCCATCCATTCATTTCCCCTTTTGATCACATATAGCAGAACTAGAGAACGTAGAGTCCTTTAGATACTGATGAACTATACTTTTTATAATCCAGTCAGAATGCCCTTTGTTAAGTGGACTTGTAGATACAGAATATAAAGAGGAGCACAATGTAGATTCTCTTATGTTGTGGTAACAGTATACAATTTATTTGTATCCCCAGAGACACCCAGACGGCTTTACCTGCACCAGTCAACTTTCCTTGCCATCCTAACCCCAAAGTCCCTCCTCCACCAGCTGATACCAAGTTATGCCATGCTGTGTGGTTTTTAAAACTATCTAAAAACACAGCCTAGGAATGGGCAGCGTATGACGTGAGACAGAATGGTGACCCATATGATCCCATTTTAAACAAAGTATCATTAGTAATGAAAAAGCTGCACAGGAGCCAGGTTGGAATGAATTGGGAAAGACAAATGTCCCTTGGCTCTAATTAAATGAATAGCAATGAATGGATGGAAGCAGAGGAGAAGGAGAGAAGGAAGGAGAGGGAAGTGGAGAAGAGGAGAGGGGATAGGAGGAGAGGAAAAGGGAGGAGAGGGAAAGAAAGAGATAAGTACATAGAATGTTATGATACAATTATCAAAATAATGGTTACAACTATGACATACAACATTATGTATTTAAAAGAGACTATAAAGTAGAATTAAGAGAATACTGGTTATAATCAGGGTGTATAATACTATGTAAACTTAAAAAGGAATGGATACAGCCAGTATATTACCATTACAAAACTGGAAATGTGATGTATTATAAAGAAAAATGTATAATAATTTTTTTAAAAAATAATAAATTAATAGTATAATCATTATTATTATGTAGCTGTTTTCTTAGTAGATGCAGCGATGTAAAAGTCAACGTAGAGCAGTTGGTCTGATAACCTAAAGGAGGAAACCAAACAGTTGGCCTGCGTCTTTGGTTAGTCATAGTGCGATTCTCTCCTGCCATGCATGAAGTGGGGTAATTCCTATACTAGTGAGCATGCAATAATCACCAATTAGAGCATATTGTCTCTGAACCTAGATGTACAAAAGGAAGTTAAAGAAAAGGGTAGTACATTCATCTCAGCTTCCTTTTCTCTGTTGGTACTGACGATCACACTTATTTCACGGTGATACCAGTCAATGAGTAATGATGACTAGCTTTGGTTACAGATTCTGATTCTTGTAAATGTAATCCAATTTGCATGACATATTTAGTCTGAAGCAAATATTGCATTTATCATACTCAAAGGTTGTCTATGATGTGAGACAGCATGGTGACCCCTATGATCTCACATGGGATCAAATATTATTATTATTTGTAATAATATATACATTTTCATTTTCATGTCCTTTTTTTGTGAAAGGTGTTGTGTCCTAGAATTCCTAGTTGTAGTGTAAGGGTTAGATCCTAGGAAGACAAGAGTCAGTGATATACAAAAGTGTTCTAATGACAGATGGATTGACCCCCCAAATTTTCACTGGATGCACAGAAGAGAATACAGGGAGAATAGCCTAACATCCCTGTGTGATTTTTAACGTTGCAGCTAGAACCAAGTCAGTGTTTTTAATATCAGAATAGCTATTTGTTTTTCCACTGTACATTACAGTAAACTAGGTAAAGTCGTAAGATCCAGCAAGGCTTCCACTTATCCACTGGCTGATGGAACACAAGTACAATTTCACCCTTGGACTACAGCCTTGTATTGCTATTCCAGTCTTATGTCCACCTTTGTTTTTATCTCTTTAAATCAGTGGGAAAAGATCTTGGATTCGGTCAATTTGAGTATTTGCTTATTTTCAGTACCATTCAGGCAACAATACTTTGGAAATGCATTTCATGATTAGCAGCTTTATTCTGAAACATTTGGAGATCAGATAACTTTCTCTGTTTTAGATAAGAAATAAATAATAGAAGTTATTTGACTAAAAATAGTTTGAAGAAAATCTCTTTGAAGAAAAAGTAGGTTTGTAATCTCAGGAACGATAAGAGGTATATTAAATTTTTCTCATTCCTTGTTCCATAGGATGTTATATGAGATTCAGATGTGGTGCTGTCAATGGAAAAGGAAGTCACATTTATTTTTTCTGTTCATACTCAGTCTTCTGTGCATAGAGATTTCAGGTAAGATACCACGAATATTTCTTTAGTAAATCATTAAAAACACTAGATGTTTTAGAAAACTATATTTATATTGATTTTATGGAGGTTTTGCAAAAGATATTTGAAGATAATTATATTATCATTAAACTATTAAGATGTTATTATTTTATTAATAAAACAAGTATAAACCTTCGCAGCATATATACACATCTATACTTTCAGATGGATGCTTTTTACTTCATCAGTAATCCTAATTTTTCCTTGTTAATTCTTAGAATTACATTTCACAATTTATTAAGGTACGATCACATGGGTGGCAGCCAATGGTGCATCATGCTGTATGTCATAGTGCACCACACACAAGCTTGTGTGCAATTGCATAATGTGCTAGAAACAGAATATCACAACAGCTGTAACTGTAGCAGCACCAAATATAAGTGGGTGCTAAAGTCCTGCTTCTGTTCCTGCTTGAGTGGGGGGTTGGACTAGATGACCTATAAGGTCCCTTCCAACTCTATTAATCTGTTAAGAGTTCTGTTAAGAGATGTTCATTAATATTAGGATTTAGTGTAGAAAATTCAGTGCAATAGGAATTGAACAAATGTCACACTTCATTACCAAAAATATCAACTATCGATCTAATAATTATTTCTTTCAATATGAACTGCACACAATAGTGTCATTTAAGAAGTTGGGTTTTGTGAAGCATTTACTAAAAGTGTGTTGTGAATAGAAAGTATAGCTTCATTTGTTCTGCAGAGTAAGAGCAATTTTATTATACAGCTGTACTATGAAATACATGAAAAATATAAAAGGAAGAAAACAGATCCCCTGAAAGGAAGGAAAGAAGCTAGAAATTTCCCTCCTTGGCACATCTCTTATATTCTGATAGGAGTGGCCTTTAATTATGATTTTGATGTTATTTTTCCTTGTCACCTTACAATATTTGTGAGTATGTGCCAATAAATCTTTGAAGGTGTGGTTATATTTTTTTGCAAACAGAAGAATGGAGGATAATTAGGCTTCCTCTACTTTGTATATATAGTTTGGATTAGATTTGCAATTAAGTAGAGCACAATGACAAGTAAGTAACCATACTAGTCTGTCTCTTCATGATTTCTATAATGATAAAGGTTATTTCTGAAAATATATATTTTTAATTTTCTTTAAACATTTTACTGGATGGTAAATTGGATTTAGTGAAGGCTGGGAGGGAACATGACTTGCTCTGAGAAGTAGAAGGAAGGAATTGCTTTTGGTACAGATAAATTCCTTCTATTCAGAAGACAACAATAGCAAAAAAAAATGCAGCACAAGGAAGAGTAGAATAAATTCAGTGGGTGGTGGATAGAAATAAACTGCTAGCAGGAGGGATATGACTGCTACTGCTGTAATAGTCCAGATAGGAAAATTCAAATAATTTTATCCCAGTGATAAGACACAAGAAAACTTCAAATCACAATTGCTAAAACTGAAAGGAACTTTAAAAACACTTCTACACTAAGATGAATTGTTTAGCTTCAGGGTCTTTAAAATGACATAAAAATTTTGAGATCAATAAATAGCTATTAAAATCATGGTAAAAGCTATGTTTTTATGGGTTTTCTGTAAACTGAAAGACTAGAGCAGATGCAACACTTAAAGGAATGTGTTCCATAACCTGGAAGGAATGCTGGCTAAGGTTCTCTCCTCCTTTTAGAACCACAGATCTCTGATAGCCAGGGCCATGTTTACAAAGTTTCTCCTGCAGACCTTAACTCTGGGACAGTAATTTTAATGAGGAAAAACATGCCTTTGGATGGTTAGGCCTGAAAAGTAATATGGTTTTAAAAAGTCAACTCTACCACCTTACATTGCATCGTGTAAGCAATTGGCAAGCAGTTGCAGTATTTTGGTAGAGTCATCATTTCCTTGTGCTAGCTGGATGCTGCACCTCTTGACAGTTCCGGATACTTAAATATATAGGGACTGTGGCAATAGTCAAAGCAGCTTGGTTAGCCACTGTTAATGTGACCAACCCACAAAGGATTGCAATTGTGACATCAAGTGTAATTGTGAAACAGTTCCCCAACTGCAATTATGTGATATCTTGGTGATAGTTCATGGTCAAAGAGTACTTCCAAAGTGTACTTAGTTCCTTAAGGGGAAAGTAGACTCACTCAAAACAAGCTGAACCTTCATATTTTTACCTAGATTTTAATTTGATTTTTTTCCTCCTTCTTTAATCATCCTATTTACTTAAGGGATGCTCAAGGCCTCTAATGGCTTTTGTAGGGTTGGGTGCTAAGGAACCATACAGCAATGCAGCAAAAAACTCCAGACGACTTCTTGCCTCTATCTTCAGTTTAGATAGTGAGAATACATAGGACATAGGGAGAAAGTAGTGAATAGTCCACTATCAGTAAGCATGTAATTAGCTTGGGGTAATGTATGATGCTATTATCTTACCACTTTATTTTCTAAGGGCAAATCAACAACATGAACCACTTATTGTTTTAAATCTGAGTTCAGTACAAGTTTAACTCTCCCTGTCTATACATCTTTCAATATTCAGGTAATGAATTTGCAAGTTTGGTTGGTATCCTGTTAGAATGATTATGTGAAATATCAGACTATGAAAGAATACCATTGGCATGAATCATCATAGTATTTTATAATTATGAATTTTAGTATTTCAGAAATACTGAATTTTCATAAAATTGCTTCATGAGTACAAATGCTGCAATGCACTCAGGATCATAAATTAAAATCTACTTAAAAACAGGAAGCTATTTTTATGCAAGAATGTTTGGAAATACTAATTTAAGTAATAATGTGCCTGTCTTGGTACATGGGTAATGAACGTAGTATATGTAATGAACATTGTAAAATTTTGAACTAGCTATGAAAGGGATTTTTAAAAAAAATTGTGTCAGCCACACTGTCCAGAGCCAGCCCTATGATTAGGCATAATAGACAAATGGATTAGAACCAGTAACTGAAGTTGGGTTAAATACTCACATATTGCCCTCTAGATTTGTTGCACAGAGGACCTTATGGCTCATGGAGCTCTAAGTAGTTTGCTACCTAACCAGAAAAATCCTCAAAGTATAGTGCAGAGAGCTCAATGCAAGCCAAATGGTAAGTATGGAGGTGATCGTAACAAGGGATTACTGGCTACTTCTATTGCCTGGGCATGGATTTTTTAAAAGTTATTATTTAAAAGAGCCTGGTGGCGCAGCAGGCTAAAGCAGTGTGATTAACATTCAGCTGCCTGCAATTACTGCAAGTTCTAATCTCACCAGGCTCAAGGTTGACTCAGCTTTCCATCCTTTCTAAGGTAGGTAAAATGAGGACCCAGATTGTGGGGGCAATAAGCTGACTTTGTATAAATATACAAAAGTATGAAGGCTATTGCTTAACGCATTGTAAGCTGCCCTGAATCTCCGGAGAAGGGTGGCATATAAATCAAATTTAAAAAAATAAAAAAATAAAAGAAATATTTAAAAATATTAGTATTAAAAGATCCATTTGGAACGTATGCATTATATCCAAAGCACTTTCCACACTGTTAAAGCAGCTATGTCTTTTTCAGAAACTGCTTTCATCTGTCTCATGTGTGGATATGCACAGACATTTCTTTTCGATTTTTTTTCCCAACAAAGAGAAGTAGCTGTGCATGCATATTCATCCAGGTAGAGCTGGGAATAGCTTTTGAAGCAGGTGCATAACCCTGGTGAAAGAAAGGTGGCTGTCATTACCCTTCAGGAATAGAGACTTCAGCTGCACCTCTATGCATTTTGAAGTTCATCTTTTGAAATATTTGCATAGCCCTATTAGCCAATCCTAACAATTTTTTCATTAGTTCTTTTGAAATTTCTACAGACATGTTTTATAAGTTGGACATGTCAGTATATTTTCCACAATAGGTAGGAAATATTGAACTTCCTAGTTCATCTTACATAAGTTGCATTTATTTTTGCAGTTGCAAAACCAAGAGGCCTGCTTATTAAATAATAATAAGACAGTATCACCCACCAAGCCAGGCCAGTCAGTGTTTCTTCAGTTAAAAAAACATATCCAAATGAGGATTTATTTGTTAAGCCCATGCTAAATCCTACCCATATTAAAGACTGTCTGATATGAAAGCTGTTTCTGTAACAAGGGCATGGATTGGAAATTACACATTTTTTTAATTTGTTAAGGGCTTGCTTAACTTTTGAATTAATAGTCATTACTTCAACTACAGGTAGTTCTTCAACTTACACCATATTGGAGCCTGAGCATAATGGTTGTAAGAGGTGTCAATCATCATATGACCAAGCCTATTTTACGACCTATTTTTGTGGTAGTTACTAAGGAAAAACCAGAAACAAACGTTTTCAGAAAAATATTGCAAATCACAGTCATGTGATTGCAGGACACTGCAAACATCCATAAATGCGGGCTGGCCACCAAGTGCTCAAAAAGTTGTCACTTCAATCATGTATTATACATGATTACAACTGTAATTTATGTATTATACATGAATACAACTGTATTGTAAGTATGTTTTGGGGGGGGTTCCATCATAATTTTGAATGGTCATTAAACAACCGGTTGTAAGTTGAGGACTATCTGTATTGTAAGTGATAAGAGATAACTAGGAATTTGCCAGGTTTCTGAAGCAGTCCAGATGATAAATAGAGTTCGCAAATTACAAGAAAGGAACAAAGTCATCTATATTAGTGAGGACAACTAATCAAATACCTGAAGAAAAAAAATCCTCAGGTGCTTAGATTTCGGAAAACAACCAGTTTGATGTAAATATGTGAAAAAGTAAGATATGCTGATTTAAAAATTTTAAGATGTGTATGTGACTTACTTTGATGTGCCAGTTCTAGAAGGAAAAAATATGCTAAGAATACTGTATTTTTGTTTATCGATTGTACTTCCTGCAAAATAGTGAGCAGTATTACGTTCAGCAAGACTGATAATCCACACTTTTTATTCAAAAGGAATGAAAATTGAATTTTAATAACCAATGTCTGCTCTCTTCTACAACTTCAAAGATCTTCAGTGCTGACTTAAATTTTTCTTGCTTCCATACTAGTTAATGATCACCAATGCTTTGCTTTGTAAATCAAGTTAGAGCAGTTTTCTCTAATCTGTATGTAAGCAGTAACCAAAGCTCCAAAAATTCTTAGCCAGAAAGGTCCATGACCGAGAAATCTGACTTGTGCTCCAAACAGGGTACCATTTTGCAAAGGGCTAATTAGAAATAAACAGCTCTCTAGATGAAATAAGCTGTAAATTAGCAGGAGTTGAAAGAGTTGCTGCTGACTATGAAAAAAACATTGTGACATGAAATCTCCTGTTTCATCTAGAGAGCTGCATATTTCCTTCATTAAAACTGACTAATCTTTATTTTTGTCACTCTAATTGAGAAACCGCTTGCTTTCGAAAGAGGAAAAATCTAAAACATACCATAGAAGAAGCCTTCACTTTATGACAAGGTGTTAGTTCCATCTTTTCCTACTTCACCTACCCACAAGGAAAATAAAAGCATAATGATTAACCTTAAATAAATGACTAAGTTTAAAGAAATGAAAGATTCAGTGGGTGTACCTTAAATATATGCTGATACGATCTCAGCACAATTAATAAAATAAAATGTAGCATCTCCAATGAGATGATAGGTAAACACATTCTCTAACTGGAATAACAACTTTATAGAAAGTTAATCCCATGTTACAAACCAAATTTAGGAACATGAGAAGTACCGGTAATATAAAATGTGGGCCTTTGCTAAAGATATAAAAAAGAAACAATGCTTTTATTGAAATATTTTGCATGAGGTACTTATTTCATCATACTTTCAATTGCATGTTCACCACCTTGACTTATTTATAAAAATAATAAATAAATATAAATAAATCCAATAATAAAAACATAAGGAGCTCATTCTGTTATAAGCAGGATAGTCATTATCCTTGACTGTTTATTGTCAACTTCTGGAGATTATCGTTGTACTTGTGATCAGGGAATAATGGTGCATGCTTGTCTTCAGAGTCAAACAAGAACTTTTCTGATTCTACAAAGAATGCTTTCTTTTACAGTGAAATGGCCAATGAAATAAACCAGGATTTTTCTATGGTATCCTAAGAACTTGATGAGATTCTTAGATGTAAAAGAAAACCCCACTTAACTCAGCCAATGTTAAAAGTTCTGCTTTTTAGTGTTGTGCTTTTCCTCCTGAAAAACTTGTCAATTAATATAGATATTTGGATCAAGAATATGTTTACTAATATTAGAGTTTTAAAGGGTTCTTTGCAATTATGAATAAAAAACTCAAAATTATTTGATATTATATGTACACACACACACATCTTTGAATGTCTATTTTTGTTATTTTCTCTTTCCTAATATTAGCAGCAGAGGATATGATGTCAGCACTCCAAGTTACATTCACTCCAGCGCTGACAATATTTAACCAGTTGACACTTTGATCCTTTGTAATCATATTAAATAAATTGTTAGAAGAAATCTAGATTTCAAATAGCAAGACTATTTTTTGTTATAGAATCTGGATGGAATGTACATTGTGTAACTTTGATCAATATGGGGGCTTAGATATCCACTGCAGTTAATTAAGTTGCAATGTAAATATCATTTACAGGATGGCAATATCTTAAGATAAAATACTTCTCTTAATATATTTTATATTAATATATATTTTAATGTATTTATTATGTCCAGATAAGAGCTTCAAGAAAATACTACTTCAGGTTCACTTTTAAAAATTAGAATGTTTTCACAAAATCATTATTTATAAACAAATATTAGAATGTAGTGTGTGTAAAACATTCTGTATCTGGAGAAGGAGTGTTCTGAGAAATGCTAAAATATCCTATTATCCCTTTGAATTATTCTGATCTGGTTGTTCCAGATGGTCCAGGAATTTTCCAAGCAGGAAGTAATTTGTGATACTGCAGAAAGAGACTGGGCATAAAATGCACCCAAAGCTTTTACATGCTTAATACATTATGGCAGGGGTGGGCAACTGTGGCCCTTTTACAACCTGTGGACTTCAACTCCCAGAATTCCTGAGACAGCCAAGCTGGCTCAGGAATTCTGGGAGTTGAAGTCCACAGGTTGTAAAAGAGCCACAGTTGCCCACCCCTACATTATGGTTTGTCTCACAGTCAGCCAGATGTTCAGACTGGATTTGGCATTTTTTTTGTCCATCTATTGAGGCCTTCCAAAGGATTTGGGGTAGGCAGATGTGGATGTTTGATGGCCTTAAAAGTATTGTTGCAAGATGTAAGCTGTTCCGAGCAAAGCCACCTTTTGCAATTGACGATGGAGAGTCTGTCAACGCCAGTGGTGTTCAAGTGGTGCTCCAGTTGTTTTGGGATTGCGCACCTCAAGTTCCTATTACTATTGGTACTACCTTTGCTTTCTTTTGCCACAATCTTTCTACTTTTATTTGCAGCTCTTTGCATTTTGTTATTTGCTCCAGTTCTTTCTCTTCTATTTGGTTATTTCCAGGTACTGTCACATCTACTATCCAGACTTTTAAAAATATTTCTTACCAACAATTGTTAAGTCTGGGGTGTTATGTGGCAAGTACCTATCTGCATGAATTCTAAAGTCCCAGAGGACTTTAGCTTCTTCATTTTCTATTACTTTCTCTATTTTATGGTCCCAGCAGTTCTTGCTTGCCTGCAGGCAGATATTATTTCTTGAAGTTCTTCCAATGCACCAGTGTTGCTACTTTATCATACCGTCGTTTCTAGTCAGTCTATGTCAGTAATGGCGAACCTTTTCGGCACCGAGTGCCCAAACGGAATGGTCAAAGCCACTTGGTCTTTGGGTTTCCAGCATGTGCATGCGTGCCAGCCAGCTGGTCTTCATGCACGCTGGAGCACTGGAAACCACAAGAGCAGCTGGTGATGGTGCGCGTGCCCACAAAGAGGGCTCTGCGTGCCACCTCTGGCACACATACCATAGGTTCGCCATCATGGGTCTATGTAATCTTCTTGCAGCAGCTAACCCGGCGAGTCACTGTTTCTGCAGCTTCTTTGCATAGGTGGCACTTGCTATCTGTTGCTGTCTTCTCAATTTTGGTGTTCTGACCTAGGCTTCCTGAGGCAGTAAAACACACAAGTAGTCCCAAAACCCTCTTTTATTGCAACAGCTGTGAATTCTGTTCATTCACAGATAAGTCCCAAATAGTTGTAAAGAGTCCTTCGGGATAAGGCTGATAATCACCCACCTTTATCTCCCTTGACATGCTGCCAAATACCTAATTGGCAAAACTACACGGAGTCCAGAATCTAACAGAGCTTCAGACTTTAAACTCAACAGAATTAACAATGTTGCTTCCTGCAAAGGCTGATGTGCCTTTGCTCCTCTTAAGTCTTATGGGAGGGGCCAATCATCTCCAAGCCCTACTCCCAAGTCGTCCTTTTTGTTTTAACTGTTCTTGCCTTCTGGCAGCTTTGTGCATGCATGTACCGGGAACAGGCTCCCCCTGTTCCTCTGCCTTGCTGAGGTCCGACTCTGCAGGCTCCGGAGGCAGCACGTACCTCCCAGATGGCCCTTTCTCTGCCTCCGATGCAGAGCCATTGTCCGTGCCTTCCCCATACTCCAGGACTGGCCCATGTTCCTCCCCAACCTCTTCGCTGTCTGACTCTGCTGCCAGCTCCGCAGGCCACCGGTGGACCACAACATCTGGCTTTGTATGCATTTGTTCTTAAGGCTTGGTCTTTTGCAATCAGAATTAGCCCTTCTGTCTCTTTCTTCAACTTTCCTGCTCTTAGCCATTGCCAGTCTTATTATTATCTGCTTTCCCTGCTCTTTTTTTTTAATGTACTGGCCATGTAGTGCTTTGTCTTCTCATGCCCCCATTCTGTTCTTCATTTGGTCTTTCTTTTAGGCCAGTTTGGTCTCTCCAGTTGTCAGTAAGCCTTCCTGATATGTCCCAAAGTTGCTTTTCCAGGAGGCAACTGGACTTTCTTGTTTTTTCTTTAAAGACGTTTCTCATCCAAGAAGCTTCTTCATCTCTGACAGGATAGTGGGAATGGAAGAATTTATATTCCTTTCAGACAGCTGGTCATTTGCATCCTTTTAGAGGGTCCTTGAATCACTTGGAGATTTATCTGTGGCCTCAGGGTGACCTGAGTAGTGCTCCTGGTTCCTGTAGTCTGCATTTTTTAAATCTGGAAATCCATTCCTACTCCCACACCATTCAAATTGTACTAAAAGTCTGTAGAGGTGAAACATATTCAAAGAAAAAACAAGAAAATCCAGTTGCCTCCTGAAAAAGCACCTTTGCTTTTTCATGACCTGGATGACTGAGAATCTCTACAGACCTTCCTGGTATATCAGTTTTGGTGCATTTTCTCCACTATCCTAGAAATATTCTTCCAATGTACTTGCAATAAACCCCTCATTTTCCTTGGTAGTAGAGTCTCTGACTAGGGCATATGTGACTGAACAGATTCCTCTGATCTAGGAATGGGTGCAACGGACCTCCTGACCATGACTGCCACCTGATAATGTGCAGGAGGACCCTCAGATTGTGCATGGGGTCTGTCTTGGGCATTGCCACTTTAACACACACATAGAGATAAGCAACATTTAATTTGAAACGTATAATAAATAATAAAAAGACCAGAACAACTCCTTGCCAGCAATCAACACCCAGTTAAGCAGGGATTAACATCAGACACAACAAGCAGTAAACAATACTCTTAAGTAAGGAATTACCAACTCAGACAAATAATCAAAGAACTACCAAGGAGAAAACAACAGCCCCATCAACACTGACAAGATAATGTACTGTATATAAACAGACAGCAAACCTCATGCACTTCTAGCACTAAAGAGATTACCTAGTTAATGAAACATCTGCAGCAAACAACCAAACTCAGAGAGCACCAAGGACTCCACAGTTCAGCCATGAGTTTCATATATTCTCTTCTATTAATTAACTTTCTACATATCCAAGTAAGCTTCAAATGATAAATTCAATAAATTAAAAATTAAATTAATGTCTCATATTATAACTGAATCCATTCAGTTATAATATGGGAGCAGAGCAGTATTTTCCTCCCATGATTTTTTTTTTACATTGTGATAAAAGATTTACTGTCACTTTGTAGTCAAATTTACATAATTCCCAGGTAGTCCTCGACTTACGACCACAACCGAGCACAAAATTTCTGTTGTTCAGCGAGACATTCGTTAAGCCCCCTTTAACAACCTTTCTTGATGCAGTTGTTAAGTGAATCACAGAAGTTCTTAAGTAGTTAACAGTTAATGATTGTTAAGTGAATTTGGCTTCCCTATCGAATTTGCTTGTCAGAAGGTCACAAAAGGTGATCACATGACCCAGGGACTGTCATAAATATGAACCAGTTGCCAAGCATCTGAATTCTGATCATGTGACCATGGGGGTGCTGCTTTGGTCATAAGTGTGAAAAAAGGTCACAAGTCATTCAGTTCTGTAGAAACTGAACTGACAGTAAACGAATTGTTGTAAGTGGAGGATAAACTGTATACTGCTGCTATTTATTATATAGGCCAAATTCCAAACTCAGATATGTTTAATGTATTTAGCAGAAAACAAAACATATTCTGGAAAAAACAGATGTATAATAATTCAGCAGTTTTAACTTTTAAATGGATGTACATATTTCCTCGACTGAACAGAATTTGCTCTAAAGGTTGTATAATCTGATTAAGGCTTAAAATAATTCTAATCCTAATGCGCATAAAGTCTTAATTTTGCTCTGAATCAGTATTACAAACTATATAAAACAATAATTTTAGTGTGCCTTTAATTTTCAGTTATCATAAATATGTTAGCTTTGCATTATTCTGTGAAAAATTTTGTATTCGTTCCCCCTTTTTCTTCATTAAATATTATTATTCTCCTCCAGTTTTCGAAACACAATAACAAAGTGGAGTTATTCCTGTTATCTTTTTCCTCCAGTATACAATTATTGGCAAAATAATCTGTTTTTCTTTTCCTCAGAGGACTGTGATGCGAAGAACTCCAAAGACCCCTGTGCCCTGTTGGCTTCAGGCCAGCAGGGTGGAAGTGAAAGGGACAAGTTTCTTGCACCTTTGCTTCAATTCCCTGGTTTGGTTTTGTGTTTTGTGTTTGTTTTAATTTAAAGGAGGAAAGCATCTTATCAGGAAGGGAGAATAGGACTCTCTCCTAAATTTATAATCTGAATTTTAAGTGGACATCATACTATGTTTACTAATTGAAATATAAGGACGTATAATAGTACAACTGAAAAATTGAATGCGCTGCTTTATGGCCGATTTGTTAGGAAATAGAAGAAAAGAAACAGCAGGAATTGTTTGTACAGACTAATTGGATGGCAGTGTGCCTGGAGCTTATGGATGGGTATTTCTGTATTTTAATCATATATATGATATACAGTACACACACACACACACACATGCACACACACACACTTACATACACTTACATTTTGGAAGTGACATTTTTGATGTGAAAAAATATTTAACCAGATGAAAGGACATAGACACAAAGCATATAGTGCCCAGTCTTTCTGTTTCCTTACCACCTTCCATTCCAACACTTCTCAAGAATGTGTGGGTTGTAATTCCAAGCTTTTCGTCTTTAAAAGAATTTCCTTTAGATCTAAGAATTCTTTCTAAGCAATTATCATGTGACAGAATGATTAAACAGGAAATGGTTCTCTAGCATGTGGAAAATATGAGATAGCAAAACTACTCTCAGATATGGTTTTCCTAAATTGTAAGGACAGGTTTTAGGCCAACCCAAAATTCTTCTGGATTCATTTACTGCTTGTACTGACATTCTTAGACTGTTCAAGCAAATAATTTATAAAGTGGCAGGTGCAGTAATGGTGCTTTACAAATAAGAATAAGAACATTAAATATGCCCCAATTAATACCCATTAATACTTCCTGGCTACATTTACTAAGCCTATAATATTTTACCCAAATGTTTTGCCACTTAATTTTAATTTACTTTTTAGTTGATGGGGTAATTTTCAACAACAATGGTATACATGGCAGATTTGCAAGGAGAAAGCCACTACTCTCCAAAAAGAACATTGCTACCTGTCCGCAGTTAGCAAAAGACAATGTGAGTAATCCAGAAGGCTATTGCAAGACTGTTCTGTGGATAGATGAAATCAAAATTAACCTTTTTTGTTTTTAAAAAAAGCATTGTATTTGCTGAAAAGCAAACATTGCATTGCAGCATAAGAACCTTATCCCACTTGTGAAACATGGTAAGGGCAGTGTCATGGTTTCGGCCTGCTTTGCTTCTCCATCATTAATCAGCTTGCCATCATTAATAGAACTATGAGTTCTAAATTGTACCAACAAATTCTACAGAAAATGCCTAGGATATTTGTCTTTGAGGTGAAGCTTAAGAGAAAGTGAGTCATGCACCAAGACAGTGACTCACACACAAGTCGTTCAACCAAAGAATGGTTAAAACAAAAGGAAGTTAATGTTTTCGAATGACCGAGTCAAAGTCCTGATTTTATTCCTATAGAACACTTGTGGAAGGACCTGAAGTAGGCAGTTCATGTGATAAAGTCCATCAGCACCCCATTATTTTCATGAGCAGAAGTAATGGATGGAATGGTTGCAGATCTTCTCACCAATGCATAAGTAACCAGTCAGCACTTTATTACTACAGGTAGTCCTCAACTTACAATAGTTCACTTAGTGACCATTCAAAGTTACAACAGCATTGAAAAAAGTGACTTACAACCTTTGCGGCATCCCCAGGGTAATATGATCAAAATTCATACACTTGGCAACTTTTTAAAAAAAAATTGATTTATATGCTGCCCTTCTCCGGAGACTCAGGGCGGCTTACAATGCGTTAAGCAATAGCCTTCATACTTTTGTATATTTATACAAAGTCAGCTTATTGCCCCCACAATCTGGGTCCTCATTTTACCTATCTTAGAAAGGATGGAAGGCTGAGTCAACCTTGAGCCTGGTGGGATTTGAACTTGCAGTAATTGCAGGCAGCTGAATGTTAATCGCAGTGCATTAGTCTACTGCGCCACCAGGCTCAGTGCATTAGTCTACTGCGCCACCAGGCAACTGAGTCATAGTTATGACTGTATCAGTGTCCTGGGATCACATGATCCCCTTTTTGCAACCTTCTGACAAGCAAAGTCAATGGGGAAGCTGGATTCCCTAAGCACCCATGTTATTAATTTAACAACTGCAGTGATTCACTTAACAACTATGGCAAGAAAGGTCGTAAAATGGAACAAAACTCACTTAACAAATGTCTCGATTAACCCCAGAAATGTTGGGCTCAATTGCAGCCGAAAGTGGAGGACTACTTGTATTCTGTACTTAGCCAGCCTGAGAAGAAGTTATTCCCCTTTCTTAGTAAGGAACCCTGAGCTACCTTTACATACTGAATGTATAACTGTATTTAATTGTACACAGGTAGATCATGGAGCTTTCTATTGCTCTTCCATTCAGTAATAATGCTGTTATTAATTTTTGCTGTGGATATCATATGACAAAATACTTGCCATATTAACATATACATAACTAGTAATGAAGTTCCAAAATGATAGGAAACTTTAAAAGGAAGAACATGCCGTATTTCCATATGAAATTTTAATTACCGTATTTTAAAGTAGACAAAAACGTTAATGTCTGGGGATGTATAAAGAACCTGGGTGGCGCAGTGGACTAAACTACTGCTGTTAAAGTAGCACTTAGCTGCCAGCTGCCTGCAATTACTGCGAGTTCAATTCTCACCAGGCTCAAGGTTGACTCAGCCTTCCATCCTTTCGAGGTAGGTAAAATGAGGACCCAGTTTGTGGGGACAATAAGCTGACTTTTGTATAAAATAGAACACCGCTTGGGGCCCCCAAAAAGCCCTACTAAGCAGGTATATACAAAAGTATGAAGGCTATTGCTTAATGCATTGTAAGCCACTGGAGAAGGGCAGCATATATAAATTGAACAAACAAACAAACAAACAAACAAATAAATAAATGTGGCGGAGCCCCCATCCAGAGAAATAATGACAAGTGTAGCTAATCCTGAGCTTGTACATAGTGTTAAAGTTCAAGATAAGGAACTTTGTGCTAAATTACATAGACACACAGTTTTAAAACAATTTGTTCAGTCCATTTCAGAAAAGACATTAAAATATCTTAAGTCACTTCCTAATTCATTTCAAGAATCTTTGTGCACTTGTTATCTTGCTTCAATAAATCTTTCCAAGCCTCTTTAAAGTATGTCTCCAGAGATAACTAAATGCCATTTTCCTGTCTGTATTACTTTTAAATACATAATCGTGATAGAGATTTCCTTTTGGCTAATGTCCTAGATTTGGTTTCAGAAGTTGTAAAGCAATTTAGCTGTAAGGTTCTGCAGTTTTAGAGGGAAATATGAAGTGCAACAGTAGATCAGACCTTAAAACAAGCTAAATTGCCACAGGATTTTTTTTTTTTTGATCTTTGTTTCTTTTGTAAGTTATCTACTTGGGATTTGGGGTAATAGGAAATTGCCATTTTTAAAGCAATATCCTATTCATGTCTGCTTTCTGTTTCCGTTCTATATGGTATCAGTTTAACTTTAAAATGAAGTGAGATTAATTTCTTCTCAGTTTTAGAATAAATTTGATTCGAAGCCATATCAATAAATAGATCTATAATTTTGCAACTCTTTTAAAATGATAAAACAAATATTGATCCTATATTCAGTTCAACAAGAAAAAAAATGTTAATTCTATTGCAAACCTTCCTTCAATAATGGGTCTTATTACTCATATTTCTTTAGCTCCTAAAAGTGTTCATGATTGTGCATCTCCACATGGGTACAGTTCAGTGGTGGGATTCAGCCAGTTCGCACCACTTCGGGAGAACCGATTGTTAACTTTCTGAGCAGTTTGGCAAACTAGCTGTTGTAAGAAATCATTAGGGCAGAGAACCGGTTGTTAAATTACTTGAATCCCACCACTGGTACAGTTGTACAACCAGATTTAGTCTCATAAAAAGGATTTTGTTGTAGAGAACAATATATTTGTTTCATATTGGATTTTGTTTGTCATAATTTCTGCCATTATTTTTCTTGCATACTTGCATATTAGAGTAAACTTGTAGGTCCATTGGAATATACTGATATCCAATCTATAAGAAGCTGACCTACCACATTGTTAAAATAAGGCCTAACCCTAACTAAGGATATTGTCAGGGCAGCTTGAACAAAGAATAGGTATTTCCCCTTGCAATAGTGTTTGAAAATAAATTACACCAAAATGAAATTAATTTGTAGAAGACAGAAATAAATATGGGGCCATATGGCATTATTTTCCTGTGTGTTTAGTTTTTATTTAGTGAAAAATTGTTGGGTATAGATTATTAAAGCATATTCAGTCTACTGAGCTTTAATAATTTTATAAAAGTGTAATTAGTTTACACAAACATGAAATTAAGATTTGAATTAGCAGCTAAGTTTTGTTATTTGTAAAAACTTATAGCATGAATGCCAATGAAAATACTCTCAAATAACATTGGGTGTAACACAGGATTTTCATACTACCTGTTCCTCCGAGGGAAATCCTTACACCGCCTTCAGGGTGACCTCTTCAAAAACTGTGGATGTGGGTTGAGTTAGTCAATGCATTGTGCTTCTACTTGAATTTTCACTGGCAGAAAACCAAAGTATCAAGGGAAACAGGCAGGGCAGGGCCCCAACTCTAGTTCAGAAAATATGTTCTGCTTTTACAACTTGTTCTTTCATAGTTCAGTCTGTCTTTCAGGAAAAGTAACACATATATATGCTATCATCCTGGAAAACATTTGTAATCTTCGATTATACTTAGACATACGTAATTTTTTTCAAGGAACTTTGCTTTTATGGTAAATTGGTCTTTGGCATCAGAGGCATTTCAGAGGGCCGCCTTCATGTTAGACAATTTGATAGGAACAGAGTACTTTACAGCAAGGGAAAAAAACCTGAAAGCCGAGAAAACCAAAAGGGAAGAAATAATCCTGCTGAGAAGGTTGTGAGTAACAGGATGACTTCCCTCCAAGAGAAAAAAGACAAGAAAGGCAGTAAATGGGCACAAATGAAAAGTCTCATATTAAAGTACAAAGCCAAAGAAAACCAAGTTGGTTAGAAAGACTCAAAGACTACTTTTTTCCCCATAAAGATTGTACTTTTTGAAAATACAATGGCTGGACAACTGGAAAATATAAAGGAAAACTAACTTCCTGCTGATGCAACTTCTGTATATAATGTCACTCACTTGAATATTTTATGAGTTAAGAGTGAAATCCTTAGCAATTAATACACAATAAAAGTTCAAAATAAATGAAAAATCATGCTAAACCTAGAGCAAACGTTTGAAAGAATTGCTTGTTAGTTCTTATTTATTGACCATAATTGGGACTAGCAACTCCAGTACTAAGCAATATGGTCATAAAGTGAAACATTATATGACCATGCATACTTATGTCAGTTTGTCACTTCTGGCTACGGTTGTGAAATGAATTATCTGTGGTCATTAGGTATGTGACAATGGGGAAGCCAGAAGGACAACAACTATAGTCCTACAGTTTAATGTTCAATGCAAAAATTAATAATTCAAATAAGCAAAACTATGAAAAGTTAGTAGCTGAAATAACTGAATCAGGTAGAATATTCCAAACTTTGACAACTCTATTACAAAAATCAATTTTTTACAATCAAGTTTAAAGTGGTTTGCATTAAGTTTAAAGCAATTATTTGTATGTGTTACATTACATTTAAAACTTAAAAAGCCATTTACAGGTAAAATGTTACTATGTACAATTTTGTATACAAAATTAATACCTAGTCTAACCGCAAGTGTTGTAATACCAAGTTATCTGAACCAAGAATTTCAAGCCTAGTAGAATTCCACAACTCTAGTGAGCAATACAGTATTTCCAGAAAAGAAATTTAGTAAAATTAAATTTACAACTTTTAGTGCCTTTTTAGTAATGCTGCTGCAATGAACTTTAGAACATAAATCATTCAAAATGAGTATGCCTAGGTCCTTAGCAAAATAAAGATCAATACCACCTAACTTAAAATTTACATTCTGGTTTTGTTTTCCAATATGTAAAACTAAGCATTTCTTAATTGAAATTTGAAGTTGCCAAATAGGTGACCATTATAAAATGTGTTCAATGTCATTTTGAAAAACAAGTGAATTTTCAGTAGTATTGAACAATTTTACATCATCGGCAAAGAGGACACAATTACTTTTAAGTAATTGTCATTTATGTCATTTATGTAAATCAAGAAAAAAGTAGGTCAAGAAAAAAGTACACTATTCTGAGGAAAACCACTATTAATGGATACCGGATCAGACATTGAGGAGTCTGTTTTAACTTTCTGCAGCCTGTTATACAAAAAAACAGCAATATTTTCTCGTCTACTCTTTCTCAGAGCTAACCAGTTCTTTGATACCTTCTTCAAGGTTAACTTAAAGGTTACTGCCACATCTGAGTACCATTTTTTAAGAATGAATCAGAGAAATCGGGATACATTGAGAGAAGAGTAAGAAGAAAAATCAGGAAATTAAAACTTGGGAAGGGAGATTGAAGGAGCTTTGAGAAAAGTGACTGAAGGGAAATATGATAGCATTCTTCAGATAACTTGAAAGGATGCCACGAAGAAGATGGTCACATTTTGCTCACTCATTCCAGAGTACAAGATGGAATGGTTTTAAGTTACAGGAAGCAAATTGCAATTCTGTTGAAAAATACCTCATAACAATAAGAGCACTTCAGTTGTGAAACTACTTTATTTAATGTGTTAAAGTGAAGGCTAGATAACCATCTGTCTGGAGTAGCTTAATCTGTATTCCTGCATATTATAAACCAGATGATCTTTTCCAGGTCTGGCCCATTTGTGTTTCAAATTATTTCTGTGTAAAATGTCCTCTTCTCAAGTACTCGGTTCAGGACGTTTTAGTGGTCAAAGCGTGTACCGTATTTGTAGATGGAGAGAGGGTGGGTGGAACAGGCCTGTTCATAATAGGCTCCTCATCTTCAATCCCCCTCTCCAGTTGCAATATCTCTGTGTTAAATTTGGTGAGATCCTTTTGTTGCTTAACCATGAAGAGCATATTGTATTTTATGTTGTCATGTGGTTCTCACCTAAAAACAACAACACACCTGCCATTAGTTTTGTGCATCAGAGATCTAAGGAGACTAGTGAATTAAAGGTTACTCATTTGTGCTTTAAAGCAACATGTTAGATAGCTAAACTGTGTTAAGCTGAAAATTCTTCAGGTGATTTTGAGTGATAATTTCCATGCCATCAGTCTGTATTCTTCACTCTAAATGCTACACATTATAAAGATTTTTTTTCCTGCAAGCATTTCTTTTGGGGTAGCACATTCACGACATTTTAGGGGGATTGAATCCCTTACTATTATATGCTTTAAGCAGTTGAGTTTTCTCTAAAGCACAAAATATCAGCACATAGATATAAAGCAAGCTGGTGGGACTAGCAATAATGCTGCCTTTGTTTCCTATCATCAGTGACCAAAATGCAGTTGTATAATTTTATGACTGCATAATTCTGTCTTTCATTGAATTATTTTTAAAAAATGCATGAGGCCTATACATTATTTCCAGTTCAGACTGAAGGATTTATATTCTTCCGGGTTAAGGAAGTCCTATTAGGCAGATGAAAGGAACACAACAATGAAAAATAACAAGATGTGATACCTCATATAGTACATAAAATAATATCAATTAAATAGCGCTCTTAAATATTTGGAGTACTAATACTATCCCAGTATTGCTTGCAATGTCATGGAATAAGTTCCACTGCATTTATACATAGCCATATATATAGCAATATACTTTTAAGATTTGGAATGACCAAAGATTGACATTTAACTTTAATGCCAGAAGCTATATGTTTAATAAAATGTTATGAAGTGTTCTGGAGAGGAGAGTCCTCTTTATTCTTTCATGTGAATTTGAAAATCACAAAATAGCTATTCAAATTGTTACTGATAGAAGCAAATGCTTTTTTTAAAAAAAAATGTAAGGAAGTTTTGATAGAAGAAGCTCTTGGTATTGATAGTTTGCTTTTTGCTTCTGGAAAGTAGAAAATTGCTGGTCATTGTGTTTTTAAAAAAGTATTAATGACAGCCTAAAATGAGAAAAAAGGTGGACAAATAAGAAACTATCACACTGATTACTTCATTTTTTGTTTCATTAAGATGAAGTAAAATAGATGCTTTCCAAATAATGAATTCAGGGTTTTTTTTAATCAATGCTGTAAGTGAATTATGAAAAGTGAATTATGAAAACTATAATTCTGGAAACATTTGGTAATACAATGTTTCCCAACATTGTTGGAGATTAGTGTTGATTTGGGCTCTACTTGGCAATAGGAAGAACTATTGTATTCTTTTTTCTATACATAGTTGTTAAGGAGTTAATGTCTGTAAAACATTTAATATTAAAAATTGAAAATATATTCTGCTGTTTAGTGTTTTTAAATACATGGGTTTAAAAAGTATGGTATCTTATCTCCAAAAAGTAATATTAATTAGAAAAAAGTTAAGTGTTGCCTCTAGCCTTGTCCAGGAATCATAACAGGATTTATCCTTTCCAAACTAGCTATAGTAAAGAAATGTTAGTCATTTAGGCCCTTACCAAATCTTTCTCTCATTTTCCACAAATTTTAGTACACCCAAATCCAAGTGTTTCCAATTCTAAATATGCTCTCTCAGATTGAAAAAGACTACCAGCTACAAATGCTGAACAATATTTTGCTCATCTCACAGACATTCCTCCTACTTCTATGATTTGTAAGAACATTTAAGAAACTGTGGCATAATAATTGTGCAAGGCAATTTATTTATTTATTAGTTCAATTTATATGCCGCCCTCCTCCGAAGACTCAGGGCGGCTTACAATGCACTTATACCAATAGTCTTCATTCTTTTGTATATACCTGCTTATTAGGGCTTTTGGCCCCCCATAAGCGGTGTTTCTACAAAGTCAGCTTATTGTCCCCACAATCCGGGTCCTCAATTTACCTACCTCGGAAGGATGGAAGGCTGATTCAACCTTGAGCCTGGTGAGAATTGAACTTGCACTAATTGCAGGCAGCTGGCAGCTAAGTGCTACATAACAACACTTATTTATTTATTTATTTATATTAAATTTATAGATCGCCCTTCTCCCTGAGGACTCCGGGCGGTGTACAGCCGGAATTAAAAAACACATAATATGAACAATAAGAACAATTAAAAATAGAATAATAAATTTCGGATCAAATTAAAAATACCAATCCCCATAAAATTTAAAATTTAAAATACTGCTTGAGCCAGCCCAGCTTGTTTGAAAAGGTAAGTTTTCAGGGCACAATGGAAGGCACTGAGGTCCGCTGCACCACCAAGGCTCATTTCAATTATAATGAAAATGTAAAATATTTTAGAATCTAGATAGTTTACTACTTTTCTAGATTTATCTGGAAGTTGAGTCATGGCAATGGAACTTCTTTTCTTGTTGGTTTTCTTGTTGATACTCTTCTAGAGATATACATGTGAACAGTAATAGGCCAGTTCATGAGAATGTATTTCTACCAAATCACCAGTATACTCTGAGTGACAAAGTATAATTATTTACAGAATTGGGTCTAACATTTAAGTTTTTTTTCCACTCTGGAAAAATCTGTCCTAATATTAACCAGTGCGGATGGAAAAATGTAGGCGTGGGGTGGGGTGAGAGTTTGAAAGTCAGGTTCTGAAATTTCTACCCTTGTAATGTTTTTTACTATGGCTGTAATTAATTATTTGGGTCACAATCATTCAGCATGTAATTGCATGCCAGATATCTTGCAAAATATTACTTGCTTGCAAATTAATATCTACAATTTTAACTTCTCTTCAGCAAATGACTTTACAAAGTATTTCGCTGCTATGGCTGGGAAATGAGCTTCAGCTAGAAGCAGGCTTTCAAAAATAATTGCTCACAAGTTAAAGATGGAATTACGTACCAGCAGAAAATATAAAATACTGCCAAATTGTAAATTCAAGGCCAATTATGATTTTATGTTCTTTTTGTTCTTTTTACTGTTTTCACTGTTACCTTGCCCAGAAAGTTATTATGAAAAAAAAGAGGTTTTGTTGGTCAATATAACTTGACAGGAAACAAACAACTGTAAGGTGGTAATGTTGCAAATGGCAAAATATTAGATCAAAACGAACATTTTTATGGAATATTTACTGAAGACGGATCATGGAAATATTTCAAGGTGTATAAATGCTGGTAGAAATATATGGGCATTTTGTGGCTTGCAGTGAGAAATGAATGTTTATCAGAAAAAGCTAAAATTCTGACCGATAAGAGTGCAGCTTTACCCATTTCATTATTTGTAAGTGAGTCAGGTATTTCAGAAGAATCATAAAACTAAAATGAAATGCAGCAGGATTGGAAACTGAATTGATGTTGAATGAAGGCAGACCGAATGATTGAGCAATCAAAAAAAAATTCCATTGAAGTGATTTGGTCATGAAAGAGAATGAATGAATACATAAAGAAAGGAGGAAGGGCTGAGAGGAAGCGGAAGACGAGAAAATCATGTGTGGATGAGTTGAACAGATCCTTAAAAAGAGAAAACTGAGAGTGGCAATGTATAAATTGATATTGGACAATGTATAAATTGATATTTGATATTATGGAAACAAGAGTAGTTTGACAGAAATGTATTGCTTTGCCAATACCGTGATCAGGGCATGTGACCCAGGCAATTGGTCTTTTTGGATCTGGAAACAGCAAGCACAAGGAGTTTTGAAGCTTTATTATTTAACTGTAGCAGGCATATTAAACAAAAACATATGAAAGCATAAAATACCAAGCAAGATTCTCTCCCTTCAGCTGCTGGGATCTCCTTTTCAAGCAGCAGAGAGACTCTAACTGGCCCTGGGTACATAGAACTGAGCATTCAAGCCTATGCAGAGTCTCAAACTTCATGGACAGTTTCAGGACTTTTATTACAACGTGGCACTAAGACTTCATGGCCCTGCTTCCATGGTCTGCAATGCAAGACACTGGTAGAATGTTCTTAATGAAGGGGAAAACAAAATGTCTCACCAAACTCCTCAAAATAGAATGGTCTTCCGCATTGCCACCACATATATAGAAAAGTGCCTTCGACTTACAACAGTTCATTTAGTGTCCATTCGAAGTTACAACGGCACTAAAAAAGCAAACTAATGACTGTTTTTCATATTTATGACCATTGCAGTATCCCGTGGTCACATGATCTAAATCCAGATACTTGGCGACTGATGCATATTTATGACAATTGCGGGGTCCTGGAGTCACATGATCACCATTTGCGACTTTCTGAGAAGCAAAGTCAATGGGGAAGCCACAACCATGTTGCTAACTTAACAACTGTGGCAAGAAAGGTCGTAAAATGGGGCAAAACTTCATTACATTGCATTACTTATTTACATTAAAAAAGTAACAGTTGTTTTGCTTAGCAACAGAAATTTTGGGCTCAATTGTGATCATAAATTGAGGACTACCTGTATATTAAATATAAGGAATAGCATTGATGTAAAATAAATTTAGTCAAATGTCTCTCTATGTTTATCACATTCCTTAGATTTTTTAAAAAACTTATTACTTGATTTTATGTATGTGTTGGATATGTATGTCCAGTTATAGAATTTGGGAGAGTTTCTAAATCCTTCTCTTGTTCCCTAGATTGAGACACTTATAACATTCAATAATGCAGTGCAAAGTGCATCCTTCTTTTTTTTTTGAAAGAACCAACTATATCTACATGGCATTCGTTTTGTATTAATACAGAATTCACCAGCCAGGTTTCATCTACAGAAGCAGCTCAGTTAGTCTAAATTATACCAATTACACAGCTGGTACTACATATGTTGGCAATTTTTTATGGATGAGATACAAAGTTTCCATTATTACCTTGAAAGCTCTGCATAATTTGAGTCCATAAGTTGAAACAATGCCTTCTTTTATATGAAATCCCCTACTGAGGATCATCTGGGGAGTCCATCTACTGTTTCTGTGAGCGTATCCTTTGATCACTTGCAAGCGAGTTTTCTTTGTTGCTATCCAGAAAATAGTGTGTTTCCCAAATCTTCATATCTCTAAACGCAGCAGCTTTAAAAAGCTCTTAAAAGTACATTTTTTGAAAGATTTTTCTGCTGCCCTCTTGTTGCATTGTTTTTTTATATAATTATGTAAATACACTGAGGAGCACAGGGTAGGCTGCAGATGATCCGTGCCAGCTCATGTGACCAAGTTTGCTTAAGATAAAGTAGTTGGCTGCCAAATTGCTTCTATCTTTGGATGGTATTAAGGTATTTTTTTCTGTATATCTCGTATCCAGATCTGGCCCGTTTTCAAACTCAATATTTATTTTGTCAGCTTGTTCTCCTCCACCAAAGTTACTCTTATTTCATCCTGGTTTTGGACAGATATCCTGCTGATAAGCAGAGAGGGTCCCCTATATGTAATATATTTCCAAAATTCTTATGGGAATCAAAATGGAATTTCTGCCTTTAGGATCTAAATCTATAGAAAGATTTTTCATTTGTATTTTATTTTGTATATTGTTGTTGCTGAAATGACAAAATGTTTAAAATGGTTTATTATTATATGTTCTGTTTTACACATTTTTATGTACTTTAATAGTATGTTCTATTAAACCTTCTCTTTGAGGCTTCTTTTAAATTAAAAGCAGGATAAAAACAAATAAAGCATCTAATACTGGAAATAAAAATATGTTTTAGCAGCAATTTTTCTGGAAACATATAAAGTACAAATTATGAAATGTTGTTTACAATGTAATAAGGCCCTTGCATGTTTATTCAGAGGAAAATTCCCATGATTAAAGGAATTTACAGCCAGGTAAGGTTAGATGAAGTTACAGCATTAAATCACCTACATATTTATTAAATGATATTTAGATATATTTATCTGGTTTATGAATTACATATTGTTCATGTATAGAACGATAGATGTATAGAGTTATGCCTATATCTGGAGACCAAGTTCAGTTAATTGTAAATTGTCAGAGTTTCTTGCAAAAATCAAATCTAGAAAGCACGCACAGGCAAACTGATTCAGCAGGATTCATTAACTTTCTTTATGAAGATAAATGTATAATACCAATATAGATTCTTCTTCAGCGTAGTAGCAGTTACAAGCAAAACACAAGGCAGGAAAGACCAGTTAGTTTCATTTCAGCAGAGCAGACTAGTTTCAGTTTCTCTGCACAGACTCAGAACATGCCTTGGCTCCAGTCTATCTCCCAAACAGCCCTCATTGGCTGACTTAGTTGGTATGCCTATACATTGGCTGATCTTGTTACCATGTCCTATTCCAGTTGATGAATATATTCTGACATAAATATTTCTTAACTGTGCGTGGAATGATCAAGAATATCTACACTGAGGTAAATTCTGCTTTGTTATGTTAACCAACTCTTCTTTGTTTTTTTGTTTTTGTTCCAAAGCTGAAGAATGCTCAGAGTGTCGTATGGTGCTGTCCAATCCCACAGGAAGTTTTACCTCTCCTTGCTTCCCCAATAATTATCCCAACAATCAAGCATGCAAGTGGACCATGAGGGCTCCTTCTGGATACATCATTCAGATAACATTTGTTGATTTTGATATTGAAGAAGCTTCTGGTTGCACATACGATCATATAACTTTGGACACTGGAGACAAAAGAGATTCCTATTGTGGTATGACTGCCAAAGGTTTATCATTTAACTCATCTAGGAACGAAATGATTCTAACTTTTACAAGTGACTTTAGCATTCAAAAAAAAGGCTTCAGTGCCACTTATACCCGAAGTAAGTATACGCTTCTTGCTGTTTCCAAGTTGTAGACTATATGTAAAACTTCTGAGATTGTGATTTGATAATATCTATTTGATAGTAAAAGTAAAATTTTATTATTTAGCAGGGCTAGGTAAGGTATCCAAACCATTGACTTAAAACGACCAGAGTTCTCTTACTTAAAGAAATTGTGCTGCGCAGCAGATAAAAGAGATATGGTTCTTTATTCAGATCTCCTCTGGATCATGAAGTCAATAAGAGGGTCTCGAGTTTGCAACTCTCTGTATTTCCCTGTACTTCAGGCCTTCTGCATCTGTAATGTGGAAAATAATATAAATCTAGTTGTGGGGTTACTGTACTGCAAGATGGGGCACCATATGAGCTGCAAAGATGAGAAGCAGATGGCAGCAAGACAAACCAAATATCTACCAGTAATTCTTGGTTGCCCTCTAGTGGTTGTCTAAATCCTGTACAGTACAGGTAGTCCTCAACTTACCATTTTTTTTTTTATTAATCATATTTCTATGCCGCCCACACTCTGAGGACTCTGGGCGGCTTACACCAAAGACAGTATACTAAATAGTGTATTGCCCACAACAATCTGGGTCCTCATTTTACCCACCTTGGAAGGATGGAAGGCTGAGTCAACCTTGAGCCGGTGAGATTTGATCCACTGATCTGCTGAACTAGCAGTCAGCTGAAGTAGCTGCAGTACTGCGCTCTAACCACTGCGCCACCTTGGCTCTTATTTGAAGTTACAATGGCATTGAAAAAGTGACTTATAACTGATCCTCACACTTACGACCATCACAACATCCCCATGATTACATAATCAAAATTTGGGCACTTGGCAACTGGTATGCATTCACAATGTTTACAGTGTCCCAGGTTCATGTAATCACCATTTGTGACCTTCCCAGTCAGCTTCTGACAAGCGATAAATAGATAAGGCAGGATTTGCTTAACAACCATGTAATTCGCTGAACAATTGTTTAACAACCGTGGCAAAAAAAAAAAAGTCATAAAATCAGGTGTGACTCACTTAATTGCCTTGCTTAGCAATGGAAATTCTGATTCCAGTTGTGATTTTAAGGCAAGGACTACTTGCATATATATCCTGTAATGTACTATGAGATTACAGTATGTGCTGAGTAAGCAAATAGGAATGCAGTAGATTTCCTTAAGCTTTCTAATTGCACATCAAAACCTTTCAAGAGTAAGTAAGATGATATAGAAGTTTTTCTTTAAAAAAATGCTTGAAGGAAATTAGTCATCAGGAAATCAGATTAATTAAATAAGACTGCATATCACTCTTTCATTAATGAAATAAGTAAAAATTAAACCCTAGTTATAATTAAATAAAAACCCCATAGCAACAAATTAGACCATTGTTCTAATTTAAGTTAGCTTTTGATTAGCTGGGCCTGTAGCCATTCTGTCTTGTTTCCACAATAAGGTATAATAAAAGCTCTATTAATTGTTTTTTTAAAGACCTTTCCAACTTTTCAAGGAACATGTAAATTGTACGCCATAGGGGGAAAATGGTATCTATGTTCAGTTGCACATTGAGATTAGTTACTTTATAATACATGTTTGCCATTTACAAATATAGCTAGGTATAAAAATTGATGGCAAAAAAAAATAAAATGTTATAGATATTGCTTGAAAAGGAATATCAAAAGCAGGAATTCCTCAAAAAATGTAAACATTTTTATATCAGGAGAGAAATGTGTTGATAATTTTGACACTATGTTTCTTGTGAAATTACTGACAGAATGCTTGTCCTTTCTTTCTTGAGCTACTGCTTATTTTCATCAGGTTACCATTGTTACATACCTTTTTTCCCCCAATTTTTCTCTTCTGGGGATCAGTATTCACTTCTTTTGGTTTGCTTGTTTTGACAAACAGACTTCCAAAAAGTATTAACAGGCAAAAAATGTTTTCTTATTGCTAAGGTAAATCAGACTCAGAACAAGTTGACTTACATGGTACCTAAATCAGAATGTCTTTCCCTTTTATCAGTAAAAATGTAGCAACAAGACACAATTAAGAGCCGTGGTGGTGCAGTGATTAGAATGCAGTACTGCAGACTACTTCTGCTGACTGCCGGCTGCCAGCAGTCCGGCAGTTCGATTCTCACCGGCTCAAAGTTGACTCAGCCTTCCATCCTTCTGAGGTCGGAAAAATGAGGACCCAGATTATTGGCGGAAATATGGTGACTCTGTAAACTGCTGTAAAGCACTATGAAGTGATATATAAGCCTAAGTGCTAATGCTATTAAGTGCTCTTTCATGACTCCCCCTCCCCAGTAAGTTAAAGCAGTCACTTTCCTCTGATTGATGATGTGGCTACATTTGTATTATTTGTGGAGGAAGAAGTAGGATATTTATGCAGCGGTGTTTCCTATAGGAACCTTTAATTAATCTGTTAATATTTGTAATTAACACAATGTATATCAAATGGGATCAATGGAATCAATCACAAATGACTTCAGAATCATGTTTGGCAAGATAGATAGAAATGAATATGATGTTTAAGGGGTAAACATTGATCAGCATTATGGCTACTATGTTATGTATGCTTACTGCAAAATAAAGTTCAATTAAAATACTCAGATTCATTCCTAAGTATAGATGCAGAGGATATGGCAGCCAGATGTGACTGCTGGTTTATTTAGTAAGCTGTTTTGTGATGAAATGTGAATAGATTTATTCAACTGAAATTCAAAAGTTTGTAAACAAAGAGCTTTTATTTGTGAAATAACATGGCAGGGCACACTCTGCACACTCTGAAAAAGATAAAATAACCCATTGGGAGCAATGCATAAAGAAATGAAAGGGCTGTTTTAGGTTACTGGTTACCTGCTTTGTCTGGTACAACAGGTAAAGTACACAAAACATTTTTTGCAAGTAACTTATTCACATTTTGTAGAAATCAAATGGTCATATTATAAGTTAATTGACTACAAGAATATCCCCGCATATATTTCTGATTGATGAGTTTAATTATACATTGATTAAAAGTATTATATTACTTGATGGTTAGTTGATTCTGAAAATATTTTCTATCTATATTCTAGTTGCTGTATCTTTGAAGAATCAAAAGGTTGTCATTCCGCAATTTCTAGATTCTGATTCTGTTTCTCTGGCAAATTCTATCCAAGTCCCAGAACTTAATCAGTTCACCCTGTGCTTTGAAGCAAGAGCAAACAACAGTAATAACTCCGAATGGAAGGCTTTCTCCTACGGTGATTCCTCTATGGAATTCTTCAGCTTTGGCAAAACAAAACAGGGGCACTTCATTTTTATTTCAGACTCACAGTGTTTTTTAAATGTTGCACTTGACATTGGTCCAGATGACAACATTTTCACAGAAACATTTGAAGAGCTTTGCATTGTATGGGATAGCTCATCAGGCATCGTAGGGATAAATATCAAAGAGACGTATAAAACAGTCCATTGTTTAGATACTTACGGAAAAGTGATTCCTGGTAATGGAAAATTGGTTCTGAGTTCTGATAGAGAAGACATAAGCCCTCTACCTGGAGATATGTACAACTTCCGGCTTTGGAATTTTACAATGAATTCCCAATCACTTTTCAACCTCACCTGTGATGAGAAAGGAAACATTATTGACTGGGAAAATGATTTCTGGAGTATTCCAACAACATTTCTAAAAGCGGAGAACAACTTGAGTTGTGGTGAGTTTCTTTTTTAAATTTAGGCTTTTCTCTTCGGCATAGATGATTTAAGATGATTTAAGTCAGAAAGAAACTTTGTTTATAGTGAAAATGAATTAAAAATCCCCATACTCCATTTTCTCAAACTTGTTTGGCTATAAGTTTCATGTGCCATAATAAATGTATTATTCTGTAGGTAACTTTTGTGAATTCAGAACCTCAATAATGTGTTTATTTATTTATCCAATTTATATTCCACTGTTTTGTTTAGGAGCTTAAGGTGTTACACAAAATATTCCTTTCTCTTATTTTTCACCACAATAACAACATGATCAAGTAGCTGGGCTGAGAAACAGTGACTGTCTGAAAGTCACTCAGTGAGTTTCCATGGCTGATCCTTAAAATCAGGATCTCTCCTGACCAGTTCAGCCCCTTAACCCCTGGAGCAAAAACTGATTTCAAGAGATTTTTCAAAAATATTTTATAATGAGCTGAATGCAAAATGTTATAATTTAACAATTATCAAATTGTTACATTTTATTCTTTATTTAAAGGTATTACACAGGCTAAAATCAGTAACAAAAACGATAGCATTAAGTGTTGTACTATGCTTCTCTATACATTCATATTCTTAAACTAAATCTATTCATTTATTTACATGCTACCCATTCAAAAATAAGTTATGAATATAGAAACAAAATTTATAAACAAGGTTTTGTTTTTCTAAGCAATCAGTGTCTTGCTAGCAGTTAAACTATACATCTTATGAAAAAGCCCACAGAAGAGAGAATAAACTCACCCTTTCCCTTACTTATTTCATAAAGTACTGTCTATCTTTTAAACAGTTTTCTCCCAATTTTGGTTAGATACTGGGATAGAGCTGTGTGGAGTGAAGTCCAGAATGCAGAAATGTGGTATTTTCAGACTGAAAATAAAGTTGTTCCACACCTATCTTGATTATACCTACTACCAGGGGTGAAATCCAGCAGGTTCTGACAGGTTCTGGAGAACCAGCAGCGGAAATTTTGAGTAGTTCGGAGAACCGGCAAATGCCACCTCTAGCTGGCCCCAGAGTGGGGTGGGAATTGAGATTTTGCAATATCCTTCCCCCGCATGCCCATGCCACGCCCACCAAGCCACACCACGCCCACCAAGCCACGCCCCCACAACCGGTAGTAAAAAAAAATTGGATTTCACCACTGCCTCCTACCAATTCCGAGCTGGATAAAAATGCTAAGCCTTGCCCTTATATTTGAAGGATCCTGAAAAACCTCTCCATGCAAATAATGTTCTTCTATATTCATTTTAAGCTTGGAGCTTATTACATTGGAGTCTTCAGAGGGCAGAGGGGCATTCACCTTTAGAGGAATGCTTTTGAACATGGCATTTTGCAGAGGCGTATCCAAAGAGGGCCAGATGGCAGGCACATCAGTGTGAGCACAGCCCTTTCCTTTTGAACATGCATGCGGCAAAGAGACAGAAGTACAGTTGCTCTGACCCACCTGCCATTTTGCCTCTAGCAACCTGTGATTGCCACTGACAAATAGCAAAATAACAGTTAACAATTTTAAGGACATAAACGACTCTGCACTGTATATTTGATCCTTGATCTACCTTGTACGGTGGTTGTCATTGCAAAATTGGAGGGATTCTGACAGCAGAGAAGTGTATACTGTACATGCAGTAACTGAGGATCAAGTTGAAGTTGATGATACTTTTATAGCGAGATGAACATTTTATTTCTTTCCTTATAAGGGAGACTAATTAGATCAAAACGTTCTTGTTCCCATCTACTTAATTTCCATACATCCTTGATTTTTATTAAGAGTATATGCTGATCACATACCAATAGGTATGATTAGATTCAGACGGTGATTCAGTGATTTGAACAACACTCCAGTTAATCACACACTCTGCTTCAAAAGTCACGTAATTCAGGTATGACATGAATCAAAATCACAGTTCAAGAATGCTTAAGTTTGTGTCTCTCCTCTGATTGTCACAGGCAATCAAAAAAGATTGGAAGTTCTTTTTAAAAAATCTGGAGAATCAGATAGATAGAATAGCCTCTACTAAGAAGATGTAATTACAGTCTTCTTCAAATTGAGCTTTGTTCCTGGACTCAGTGAATAGAAGTGACCTGTGATCCAATTTCAATCCAGTCTAGCTTAGTTTTTCAAGATTAGTCATGGTCAGCTAGACACTGCCACCCCGTTGAACCAAGGATATGAGTCATGTGCTAAATTTTAGACTTTTAGATCCATTGGAGTCACTTTTCAATCTAGAAGTTTTCAAAAGTGGAGGTGATCCTTCTTTTGCGGGTGAAAAGAAATGGGCTTTGTAAAGTTCCTTCACACATGATTAGGTTAGAATAAAAAGGAATTTGCTTTCTTCTTCAGCTGTTTTAGTAAGTAATTTGTATCTTTATGTTGTAGAGATGCTCCTAAGCAGGAAATCTTAAAAAATATTCAGAAGGGCAAGGAAATTGTAAGGAGTACATATAACTTTAAAGTTTTATTACTTTAGATGTCTACTTGGTAACAGAACTCACTCACAAAAACTTTCAAGTATTTCATGCTTCATGGTTTATAGTAGGTGATAGAGTCTTTTGAGACTAACCATTTTATTTAAGGCGTAACATTTTGTGGGCTGAAGTTAATTTCAGCAGGCACATAAATTTGGTTTATGGAAGATTAAATACATTAGGATGAGGCAGAGAGTGAAGGGGAAGGCAGGAGAGATCAGGTTATGGAGATGGGGTTCTTTGGGAGGCACATTACATATATTACTGACATGACCCACCTCCTACAATATACTGTTTAGGCAATATAGTGCATGAAAGGAAGCCTTTAGCCTTTATGGTATGATTTCAAAAGCAATTTGCTGCAATGTTCAGAAAGAAAGTGATAACATAGGCTTCTGCTATGCTATACTTCACAAACATCTGTATAACAGTGACGTTACCTAGTTTGGCTAATGAAACATCTGCAAGAAAACAACCAAGTTCAGAGAGCACCCCTCATTTCAACCCCGAACTACAAATACTCTCCTTTATAAGAATGTTTTTCATTTATAAAATGAGGATTTTGCTTTTTGACCCAGAACTTTTATGCATATCATCACAACCATTCTAGTTTACATGAAGGGGAAAAACAATGAATTACAATTTCATTTATGCATACAGATAGCATCAGGAAGTAAGTATGGTTTCTTTAAAGCTGAAAATCCTCAATTTCTAATTATATCCTCAGAAAGGGAGCCATTATTCTGAGGAACATCCAAGCCCACCTCCATAAATTGTGCCATCTGTGGTGAAAGACAAGATGTTCTCCTCTCTGCTGCCACAACTAATTTCATGCACAGAAATGAACAAGTCTAACAGCTGAATCTTATTTAATATTGGCATTGGAATAGTGTTCTGTCACAATTGGCTTATAGAACATAGGCTATGTGTCTAATTTCATGAAGAGCTTCTATCCTTTTGTCTTTTTGTGAAAAACGAACTATTAGCGTATTTGTATTCCTTGAATGAGGCAACATGCCATTTCATTTGCCTGAATCTTAACTAAGGAGATAAGGTAGCAAACATTTGTGTTTAAACTTGTGTATCAGATTTTAAAAGGTAAAGGTAAAGGTTCCCCTCGCACATATGTGCTAGTCGTTCCTGACTTTAGGGGGCAGTGCTCATCTCCGTTTCAAAGCCGAAGAGCCACGGCTGTCCGAAAATGTCTCTGTGGTCATGTGGCCAGCATGACTAAATGCCAAAGGTGCATGGAATGCTGTTGGTCCCTATTGTTCTACTTGCATTTTTCACACGCTTTTGAACTGCTAGGTTGGCAGAAGCTGGGACAAGTAACAGGAGCTCACCCCGTTACGCGGCACTAGGGATTCGAACCTCTGAACTGCTGACTTTTGATCAACAAGCTCGGTGTCTTAGCCACTGAGCCACCATGTCCCTTGTATCAGATTTTATGGAACCCTAAAAAAGCTTCAAGGTAGCCCCTCAATCTTTATTGAGTTACCAAAAGACCCTATAGTATCTACTATTATATTCAGCACATTTGTTTTATTTAGTGATCTGTTAACGCTTTTTGTCTTTACTTTGTATTTACTAAAGCAGTTTCTTTAGCTATCTCACTGAATTTCTCATTAAAAGGCAAGTCCTGTTTACAGTCTCTCCTTTTTTTTAAAGGCTCATATCTCGTGCCCTTGCCGACAGTTGAACCAACTGGCTGTGCCATCACAGGAAGCCTTTGCCGAGGTAAGAAACCAACACTTGTCTGCTGAGTCAGAATTTATTCCTACCTTTTCTTTATAGGCTTTAAGATTTAAATGGAAAGTATACAGAGGAGGAATATGATAGCTGAAACAGAAGTGGACAAACCAGATGTGTAAGGAAAAGAAAAATAAGTCTATGTTTTCTATTATTTATTTTAAATTTTGTAGATAATCAACACTTCCAGTATACAAGGCTCTAGCCTATTTTTTTCCCTTTATTCAGTTTGTTGCTATAGTATATTTCAGAAGTGTCCTTTTTATTTTGACACAACAAGAGTATGAGCAAACTAATGAATTGCAGCATTCTCCTTAAGAGTTATGCAGTTTTAGTTTAGTTATGCTAGGTAGTTAGTGTGACTTGTGGTAATTTATCTTGATTCATGTTTTATTTTGTATAGTATAGAAATTATATATAGACTTTTTGTGGGGGGATTTTATTTTATTTTTTGGGAAGAGAGAAGAAAACCCATGATGCTTCCTCTATAGGCCAAGGAGTTAGGAAAGCTTTTATTTTGGGCTTTTTCTTTTCTTTCTTTCTTTCTTTCTTTCTTTCTTTCTTTCTTTCTTTCTTTTGCTTTCTTATATTATGCTGCTCATAAAAATCAAACTTAAACATTACAAATATAAGAAAGTCTCACATCTTTTTTTCCTTTTCTCTACTACTTTTTTCCTTTCTGTAATTTTAGTTTTGTTCTTTATTTCTCCTTTTCTCTCTTTTTCTTTATGAATTTTCTTAATATTTTGGGTTACATTAGATCTTAATATTAAAAAAGAAATAGGTTGTCATGACTGTTAGTTGAACATCTATGGGGCAGATAATTCCAGATTTGAATTACAAACGAGAGTTTGCCCATTTATCTTTACCATTGATTCCACAACACTGCTTATCTCCTTTAATATTTTGCAGTGAAAGGATAATATAGCATGAGGATTTCATTAATTTTCTGATTCATAATGACATGATTTGTGAGACAAGTGACATAGCTGGAACACCGTGTTCATACTTGTTGAATGCCTTAGACAGGCATTCAGAAAAATTTATTAGATTTAATAATTGTGTGTGTGTGTGTGTGTGTGTGTGAGAGAGAGAGAGAGAGAGAGAGAGAGAGAGAGAGAGAGAGAGAGAGATTAACTCTCTCTCAGAGAGTTAGAGGATGGTTTCAGCTATATTATCTGTGAAATGACCAGTGAAAATTTTTATTTTGAATGTTTGGAAAGTTGGTTCCTCTGGCACAGGCATGTATGTATTTCTTTCACATTTCTGTTTTTGACTTAATCATGAAGGCTTTACTACACTGCAAATTAAGTGAAGAAAATGCTGACAAGTGCTGCTATGTGTAGTTGTGTCAGATATGGAATATAGCCAGGTAGTAGTTGCAAGACTGAAGGTCAGTTTTTATTAATTGGGTAGCAATATCCTGCTACACTTGTGTGGTGTTGTACGGTCCTGTCTTTATGTGATGGGAGTCCAAAATCTTTTGAAGATTAACAACTTTCTGTTTTCCTAATCTAGCACTGAAAAAATCTAATGGTGAGACTTAGGAAGTAGAAAGCAATTGTGAATGTGAAATTGTGAAAGAAATGGGGTGGATGAAGTACACTCAACAATTTTGCAATTCATGAAGCAACAGAATAACAGAGTTGGAAGTGACTTTGGAGTTCAACCCATTGCTCAAGCAAGAAACCCTATACCATTTCAGACAAGTGGTTGTCCAATCTCTTCTTAAAAACCTCCAGTGATGGAGCACCCCCAACTTCTGAAAGCAAGCCATTCCACTAATTAACTGTTCTAACTGTCAGGACATAACTCCTTAGTTCTAGGTTGATTCTCTCCTTGATTAGCCTCTTCCCTACTTTTTGTTCTGCCTTCAGGTGCTTTGGAGATTAGGTTGACCCTGCCCCCACTTTATAGCAACCACTAGATATTTGAACACTGTCACCTCTAGTCCTTCTTTTCCTTAAACTAGACATAATCCAATCCCTGCAACCATTCTTCATATGTTTTAGCTTCCATTCCTCTATTCATCTTTGTTGTGTTTGTCTGCACTCTTTCTAGATTTTCATTTGAAGAATACATCAGGTATGTGTAAGAAGAGATTGGGTGAATTAATACAGTTTTTGTCTGAACAACTGCTGGAATAGCAGGAAGGGTTGCAAAACTATGAACTATGTCAGCATTTATCAGGCTAAAATCCAAAAGATGTATTTGTTGAATGTTAGCGTTGGATTTGGACCTACTTGTTTCAGCAGGACTAATATATTTTAGCAGAAATGGCTTAGAATTCTAGGGGTCGATCAGTATAGATTTGAAAATTATGATTTCAAATCGAGAATAGAATAGAATAGAATAGAATAGAATAGAATAGAATAGAATAGAATAGAATAGAATTCTTTATTCGCCAAATGTGATTGGACGCACAAGGAATTTGTCTTTGGTGCATATGCTCAGAGTGTACATAAAAAGACAGGATATATTCGTCAAGAATCATAGGTACAACACTTAATGATAGTCATACGGTACAAATAAAAAATCAAATCATACTAGGAAACAATATCAATATAAATCATAAGAATACAAGCAACAAAGTTATGGTCATGCAGTCATAAGTGGGAGGAGATGGGTGATAGGAATGATGAGAAGACTCATAAATTCATAAATAAATTCTTACTATAGTTTTGGCATTTGAATTTCCAAGTTGCTGAGTTTGTGAAATGTTAATGTCAATTGGAATCTGCTTAATAGTTTCATCTAAAATTAAAATTTGATTGTTTCTTATTATAAGTTTTTTTCAAATTCAGTTCAATCTATAAATCTTCTCTCTTATTCTGCAGTTCTTTTAATCCTATGCTAGGTAGTTAATACTATGCTACATAGTTGAAGATATTGCAACATCAATAATTCTGATCATTCTACAAAGTCTCAAAATTTGTCTCATTAATAATCAAAAATTTTAGTGTATGTACCATAATTAGTCATCTCTACCTTTTCAAATATTTCAACAAAGTATTTAAAAGTCTACATATTTTGTGCTTTCCTCTCCCTTTTTCCTAGAAGAAAAAAATACTATTATAGACTTACAGGTAGACATTAGTCTAACGAAGCTGAAATAATTAAAGAGATTAGCTGCCATCTTCATTCCATAAGCTGTTAACTGAGTCACTCTGTAGATTTATTTAAATTAACAATGTATCTCTGCTGGCAGGTGAAATAGGCTTTTTTAAAACAGATTTTACTCTGAATGGGTTTGAATGAGTGCAAGTGAGAACACAGCTCAGTGTCCATTACTTCCTTTGAGGAGTTATTTTAATGTCTTCAAATATGCCCTAAAGAAATCATCCCAGCCAAATTTTCTGCAGTTTGGTTAATAGATGTCATTCAGGATAGAATATAGTCCTATCTACAATCATAACCCTAGGCGAAAAGCAAGTGTGCAACAACTGATTTTAAATTCCCATCATTTTCTCTAAAATTTGAAGTTTTGTTCTCTTTAAATAAGGTCTGTTTCATTCTGAGCTTGCAGGAAAAAATGTCTTGATTTCATGCAGTTCACACTATGAATAGGAATAGTTACAAAACAAATATTACAGCAGTTATGTTTCTGATTGAGCTGCTTTTTAATGCATTTTTTTCTTGAAAATATAGTCATACTAACTTAATTTTTAAAAAATAGAATGTCTCCATCTGTTGGTGTTCTTAAAAGATGAGCATGCATCTGGTTTTGAATATTTCCATCAAACAAAATTTCCATCATGAGTACTACTCCCTGATTGCCAATACAAAAGACTTCTGAAATTGAAGCAACTTGAAAATGTAATCTTGTTGTCATCATTATGCAGGCATTACCGTATTTTTCGGAGTATAAGACGCACCTTCCCCCCCCAAAAGGGGGTGAAAATTTAGGTGCATTTTATACACTGAATGTAGCCCCACCCACCCACTGGCCCCCATCCTTTGGCCTCTGCCTCCCAGCAGTTATCTCCTTGCAGCAAACAGCAAGAAGAAAAGCTCCTTTCAGCTTCAGCACAGCCTAATTAGCACAAGTTGATTGGATTGGCCTCTCGACTCTCAGCTGTTTTGCTCTCAGCTGTTTTGCACTGGCTTCTGCTGATTGCTGCAAGGAGGTAAATTGCTGGAGCAAATTTTTTTTTCCTTGTGCTAATCAAGCTATGCTGAAAACAAAAATGAAAGTAAAGCAGACTGTTTGCTGTTTGCTGCAATTAGGCAAAATTGCTGGGAGGCAGAAGCAGATTTCTTTTTCTTGTTTTCCTCACCAAAAAAGGTAGGTGTGTCTTATAGTCCGGTGCATCTTATACTCCGAAAAATATGGTAATCAGAAGCTGACATGCAGATAGATGCAAGGCAAATTTTATACTATTTATAAAGGTTCCTTTTTGTCATTAAGAGAATATTATTTTGAATTTTTATGCTCACAGGTGGACTGTGCTGTACTTCATTTCAAACAAATAGTATTGCTAAACTGACAGGGTTGATATTAAATTTACAAGTCAATGGCTCACTTGCAAACAATACGTTTAGGATTGAAATATCTGCTGTATTAACTAATGAAAGATGTTGTTTGTGTAGTATATTGTAACAAAACTCTGAGGATAAATTCATGTTACTTTCATTTTTTTAAAAAAAAATGCAAGCATAGGTTTTAGCAAAATTTTGCATAAAATTACAATCCATATTCGTTCAGTTCATCTCCATTATAGCTAACATCATTATTTGTCAACATCTGCATTAGAATCTTTGTTGCAGCCATTGCAAAGAAGCAGTTCTGTAACACATTTGTCTACGTTGGTCAGTAGGAAATAGTGTACAGTAATTTATGTCATTCATCAGTTCATCACCCTAACCCTGAACTGATTTTTAAAAAGTGAGAAATTTTAAGCATGAATTCACCCATACACTATTGTTAAATTGTTTGTGGGGCATTGTTTTGTCAAATGTTGCAGATGAACAAATGAGACTTGTTTAAAAATATATATCAGAAATTTGAAGTGGGTCTAATGAGTGTGTATGTGTGATTTATGTTGTATGTGGATCCAGTCATTTAAAAGTCATTTCGTCTGTTTGTTTTTTCATGTATTCCTATTTTGCCTGACCTTATTAACATTCATATTCCATGTAAGTTCAATTCTTTTTCATCTTTGTTACCAGCTACTGTAAGTTCAACCACTCCATCACCCACTGTTACCACTAACATGCCTGATACTAACAGAACCGATAAAATAATGGATGGTAAGAAATTTAATGTTATATTTTCTTTGATTATGTTACGTCATTTTATCTTTTGAGCATACTTGCATTATATATGAATGTCAGATTTTGTTTCAGCAAACACCGCTTAAAGAGGTTTGTGTCGAATAACAATGTTATTATTTTCAGCAAAATTTCCTATGCGGAAGGAAGATTTTCTAAAAGATTTCTTGTTTCTGTTTCATTAATTCTTTTTATTAATCTTCAAATGCTAAAGGTTTTACAAAAGCAATCTTAGTGTAGTTCTCTGTAGGAGTGGTCCAGACCACCCCTGGGACTATATAAAATTATTCACATACTCCTGTTAGTGTCATCATTAAGAAAAATCCAAATCCATTTGAAAGTGATTGTTACCTTTCTCCTAAAGATAACCATGAAAATTGACACTTCTTTTAGGATAGCAATAGCAATAGCACTTACTTATATGCTACTTCATAGTGCTTTACAGCCCTCTCTAAGTGGTTTACAGAGTCAGCACATTGCCCCCAACAATCTGGATCCTCATTTTACCGACCTTGGAAGGATGGAAGGCTGAGTCAACCTTGAGCCTGGTGAAATTTGAGCTGCCAAATTGCAGGCAACTGGCAGTCAGCAGAAGTAGCCTGCAGTACTGCACTCTAACCACTGCGTCACCGTGGCTCATTTCAGAATCCTGCAATATTCAAGAGACTCTGATAACACAAGAGTATATTTTAATAAATATACAGATTGGAGAAGAAAGAACCAATAGTGGTCTCTTAGCTTGTCTTTACTTGTTTTAAAACATTGTCAGATTCTGGAGTTGAATATTTTCAATTTCAACGCCAATGAAATAATGCAGAATTATAAAGAAAGCAACAAATAGCTATATAGGTACAAGGGTTAGACAACCAAAAGAGCCAGTGTAGAGCATAACTTGGGATATGTATGGAGTAAGAATAAAAATATTTCACAGATGCTAGATAATGTAATAGAATATGTGACCAGGAGCTCATTCAAAGAGAATTCTGTGTCTTGTTGCACAATCAGTAATTATGAAGAGAATAAAAGTTTGATCAGACAAAGAACAGGACTAAAGTACATATTTCTGTTTCCTGTACACATTTTGAAAAATTTAAGTCAGTGGAAGCAGTTTTGTATAATGAACAGTTTAAGAATAAATTGCCTAAATTTCTTGTTTAAATTTTCATATCAGAACTCAGTTTACTTAGTGCAGTTCCTGCTGAAATAAGTGATGTCTTCAAACTCAATCTTTGAGCTGTATTTGATGTCAAAGTAATTTCCTTAAGTAACGTTTTTCATTTATTAATTGAATGACTTACTATATACAGTCCTGCAGGAAATGAAAAGTCCTGCTACAGTGGTCTTCAGAATCAAGAGAAATTCAGCTGACTCTTCTCAACCTATTCAACATTGGCAAGAAGATTCTAAGATAAGAGGCATCAAAAACATAGGAATTATATCAACCCCAATTGTCTGGCCTGTAAAACAGAGGCCTTTACACACCAGTAAATTTACAATAACTGAGAGAAAAAGTGCACCCAGTTACTTCATCACAATAACTCCTGAAGTGATACCATCTGCTTCGAGAGAAATGCAAATTAATAGCTTGGGCCCTTTCACAGAACAAGTAAACATAAATTATAATTCTTCCATTGAGGTGTCGTACTTTAATAACATATCTGGACATTCTGAGAGTGTGTTAAGTGAGAGTAGTATTTCCCAGGAAACACCAACTCTCCCACTTGATCACATCAGGAATTTAGGATTCAATATTCAACAGGGTGGAAGTGTTGAGATAGAAGATTCTAGATCAAACTTACTGTTTCCTTCATTGGTGAACAAGAACTCTTTTTTTGAACTTACTGAAGACCCTCAGTGGATGTTATCTCCTATTAGTTACACATTTTCTTCTGTGTATAAACACACTAACAATTTCTTGCAGTCTTTGAGTGCATGGAAGGAAAATGCAACTTATGAGTATTTTATTTCCAGAATTCCAGAAGAAAATCTTTCTTCTCTTGTTCATCAATATTATTCTAAGGAATTAGTTAAAGAAACAATGCTTGGCTTACTAAACAAATCACTTGAAAATGTCTACTTGCAGCCCACAAAGAGATTTCTACAAGAGGATTCTCTTAGGAATGGCTTTTACATTGTAGATGACTTACAGACTACAAAGTTAAATCAAATAAGAGACTACAATTCAGTACATTTTAAAAAACAACTGTTTAAACACAGCACAAATCCTTCTGGTTCATTACAAAACATGAAGGCCTGGTTTCCAGATGTTATGCCTAGAATCCATCCAACAGAAGTCTTCATGTCTGTGGAATATAGTAGGGAATTATATTTATCATCAGGGTTACCAAAAACAAGAGGCAGAAATTCTGAAATTCAGCTAACTGTTTCTGTTTCGCCTTTATATCAAGAAACATACAATAGGGCTTTCTTAAAAAGTGACTTTTTTGCATTTAATCCTCTCACTGAGCAGTTAGTTAATTTAGAAGAACAGGAAGGTTCATCTCTAGAAGATGAATTTGAGCGTCCAGATAAGTTAATTTCTTACAATAATGATGTATCTTCTTTTTCATTTCTATTGGAAGATGTCAAGTCAAAGTCAAAAGTGATTTCTGGAGCAGAATATGTAGAAAATAATACATCTAGCAGTTCATATAATGACATTTCTTTTCTCACAATTAATGATGTAAGTCTTCCAACACAGTACATAAATACTTCCTTTTGGACTATGGTTAATGATTCTCCAGAATCTATTGGAAGATGGTTGTCCTCATTTAATCAATCATATTCTTCCCTAACAGAGACAATGTCTTTTTTCATGTCTCCTACACAAATAGAAGATATCACCATGCAGACAGTTCCTTATAATAGACTAGTAGGCGGTAATGTTTCAAAATTATCTATTTTTACTAATACATCAGAAGAGAATTTTAGTTCAGTTTTTGCAATGTACTCATCAAGAAATTTAGATGTTAGTGAAAGAACAGCAACAAAATCAGACCCTCTTCTTAACAAAAATGGATCCATAAATGATATTTCAGCTGTTCATGTTCCTTTAACTTCCCAGATAACATCTTTGATTCAGCCTTCCTTGCATTTACAGATTAGTATTTATGATATATTACAAGGAAGGTTTACTGATGATTTAAAAATTACTGCCAATTTAGCCGTGCAACAGACTATGGAGAAAATCCCAAATGATCAACTAATAACTTTTTTTCTATCTGCTGAAACATCACCAACTCCATTTTTTGAATCTTCCTGTATAGAAGATACTTGCAAAGTTTTATCACTAAGTACAATACATTTTAAGGAACTGACACATAATGTATATACAGACTTACAGATTAGTCAGTTTACAAGTGCTTCTGATTATATGAAAAATGCAGCACATTCACATATGAATAATGCTTTTTTTGAAAAACAACATGCGCAAATATCTGATTTGTTTATAAGGACATTGCCTTTAGAAATACTGCCTACTAATAATCATGGAACAATTGCACAATTTGGCAAACATTTAGCAGCTTTAATGATTTCAGGCGCTTCAATCTCACAGAATCCTCTAAATAACCTTGATCAACATTTGCTTGATTCAGAATATTTGTGGAACGAAAAACCAGTTCAGGAAACAAGCACCATGAACAAAACAAAGCCTTCTGAAAATGAACATAATGATCCAAACAATTTAGAAAGCAAAGACACACTACTTCTTCAACCTGGTCATGCAGAAGAGTTTGGTGATATGGATCACAAAAATATTGATATGAAAATAAAAGTTACTGTTTCAAAGCAAGAATCGGTTGTTTGGAAAGTGCATCACAGTTCTAGCAAGTCTATTGATGATCCCATTAAGAAAGGATTGTCATCTTTGAATCCAAGTAATGTTAGTCTGACTGATTTTTATGACCAGACAATTTCTTCATCTTTTGAAGACTTGAAATATGAAACAATAGTAAACTATTCTTCCCTTTTGGAAGAAGCCACTATTTCAGTAGTTACTGATGTAATGGTTCAATCTTCCTTGTTGAATGAATCTACTCAGTATTTTAATGAAAATGTATCAAACAGTAGAATGATATTCCATAATCACAACTCAGAAGTTCAAAACACAGTGGATATATCAGTTCACGAAACTGCTCTGACCAATATAGCACCAGAAGCAAATCAAAGTATTGTGTTCAAAACAACGTTGACTCCCAACAGCAAATACCTTTTGACTTATTTTTTATGTAATTCCTTCATGGACCGGGACTGCCCATGTGGACCTGAGGTCAAACACAGTAGGTTAAAACATGAAGCTAGATGTAGAATGAAAAATGCCTTATCTGCTAGATGTATAAATAGAGTTTAGAATTACTGGTGCTAAATTAGACTTCATGCTTAGCAATAGAAACATTAAAGCAATAGAAATTTATTAGAAATGCATTTATACCATATTAAAATGATCAATGATCAAAGTGTAGAACTTTAGCGTATGATTCTAATCACTACCATTCCGTTTACTAATTCAAGATCTTTGAGGAGACTATTGTGACAATCAAATGTTTCTCCTATTCAGTGGAGATTGTTTTGTAGAAATCTAATGAAAACAAATAATTACAGTTTGATCAGAAAATATGAGTGAGAAATCACATCAAATGATCTTGTCCATATGCAGATAATTTCTGTTCTCCCACTTGTCTCCACTGAGATGCTAAATCCTTGCTTCTGAACCAAAATATGGAATATCTGTGTATCTCTTTCTCTATTATATGTCTTGCTGCCCATAAAGAAAAAAGACATTGAATCTACTAAAGTATTGTTGTTTTTTAAACTGATTTTTCAAAATAAACAATATCCAACAAAATGAACAGGAGAATCATTGCCTAATAATGTTTAAGCATATTCAATTTTTTAAAAAACCAGTTTGCTGGTTTTTTATTTTACTTAGATTACTGTAATCTAAGGTATTTTGAAACAGTGATCTTAAAAAATAATATATACATTCAATGGGAAGAGTGTTTTGAATTCTTTTAATACTGTCAATTGATAGTCTCCTGAGAGTAAAACAAAGTTATAGTACTTCATACTAACCTCAAGAAAACATGTTTTCACTCATTATTCAGAAGTGAGAGATTTGAATTACCTCTGCTATTTAGAGACAGTAGTTTTCCTATTCAGTGTGACATAAAATAAACGATATTTTCACAAAGCACATGAATTATTCGTTTCTAGAAAAATATACTATAAAAGAGATTTTGTGTTCATAAAAAATTGGTTCACACATATTTATTGGTTCACACATATATGCCCAAATGAGTTGAAGGGTTAATGAGATCATGAATTATTCATGTTAATGTGGTTCCTCAAATATGTCAATTCATACTAGCAGTGGTGATATATGAATGAAAATACAAAAAGAGAAAATCCCCAAATTGGGGAAATTACCACAAAAATGAAATGGAATATTGGGGTTGTACAATCTATTTTTTAAAGTTATTCAGCTCTTGTTGATGACACATTGACTCTATTATCCCATAAATAGATTGGTATTTATTAAAAAGTTCAGTATGACTAGTGAAATGTTGTACGGTAAGAGAATCTGGATTCCATGTAGGTAATTCCTTCCCTAAATGATTCTCTTTTAATTTATCAGATAATCTGTGAGATTTTTTTCCTACCTCACCTGATTATCACTTAGGGCTATAAGTAGGCTCTGCTCTCTGCCCTTCTTACTCAGTGGGAACCACAAAATGTTTTCAATATGCTCCACATAACAACTAGATTTGTTGTCCTTTGGGTGTGCTATTTATTAGATATGTACAGTGCTAGCAATTGTGCATCAGTCAGCTAGCAAATTATTTATTTTATAGGATAGTTGAAAGGTTTTTTTTTTCTGCTTCAACCCCCAACAATGATCTCCACCAGCTGAGAAGGGGTTTCTTATATAGATTAATAAAGCTATATGTTTGAAAAAAAATATTCTATAACCCCGACCTATTAACTGTAAGAAATAGCATATCAAGACATGTAAGTGCTTTTGCAAAAAGAGTTTTAAAGGTGTTTAATTTTTTTAAAAAACCCAAATGTGCCATATTTTATAAAATTGAATACCTTCATAATGCTGTAGTTTTCCTGAAAATTTCATCTCATACTGAAAAAAAAAACAATAACAGTTATAGTCATTTTTGCTTTTTCCATTTCATACTATGAAAGAGCACAGTTTTCCAAAGTTTTTCCAAAACCCATTTGTGCTCTGCAGGACCCAAATTAGATCAGAATATCATTGGATCAGGGATTAGATTGTTTCTAAAGCTTCTGATCTTGCCTTCAAAGCAAAATAACTCTTTTCACATACCCCTAATTTTTACTCAGAAAAATATTGGTCAAAAAGATTGGTCAAAAGATCAGGCAGATATTACTAAAATATTTTCAAATAATGGTCAAATATTTTAAAATCATTTGCCCTGCTACAACAAAAAATGATACAGTAATTATTGTCTACTATGAAAAATCAAGGTACACATATATTTTTTAAAAAGTGAAATTAAATCCGGTGACAATACCTACCATATTATTAAAAATTAAAGCCAGTTTTAAAAGCATTGTCAGTGTTGTGGCTTTACCACTGGCTTGGTGATATGTCTTGGTGAGATGTTTATATATTTAAGACTCATAATTCTGACATTTACATTGTTTTTGTAATGCCTAGGTAGATTATACTACAGAATTGACTTTACTGTCTACAAAATCAAAGAAGATGCAGAGCAAAACATTCAGAATGTAATTAGAGAATGGGTAAGTTAGACTACTTTGCATACCATTGTATATAAATTGTAAGTGTGCTTTTGAAGAAGTTACTCAAATAATTTTTAAAATATTCATTTAAAAGTATGATCTTTAAAATTTTAAAGATTAATTTTACAAAAGCATGATTCAGAACTGTCAATTTCTAGACTGTTAGTTCAGATGTATATACTGTTTATCTGAAATATTGCTTTTGATCTTTCAAAATCCATAGAGATTAAGCATGCCCTATCCTTTTAGTGGTGGCTCAGTGGCTAAGACGCTGAGCTTGTCGATCGAAAGGTTGGCAGTTCAGCAGTTCGAATCCCTAATGCCCCGTAACGGAATGAGCTCCCGTTACTTGTCCCAGCTTCTACCAACCTAGCAGTTTGAAAGCATGTAAAAAATACAAGTAGAAAAATAGGGACCACCTTTGGTGGGAAGGTAACAGCATTACCTTTGGCATTTAGTCATGCCGGCCACATGACCATGGAGACGTCTTCGGACAGCGCTGGCTCTGTCACCACAGTCTACGTAGGTTTACTCTCCCTGTATAATCACAACCTTTTTGTTGGTGATGGCGGTGATAGAGGATTTTTTTAATTATTTCACTGTTAAAAATGTTTTTAAAGGGTTACCAGTTCTTAAGGACAAATGGAATCTGGGTTAGTAATGTTCAAATGTTTTTTATTATTATTCTATAATAATAATTTGACACCCATCTTGCTGCGAGGTTATATGTTATATAAGTTATAAGGTTATCAATTTGCCAGCAGTGCCATTGAGATATTGTTTGAATAAAAAAACCCAAAGGGATTTTTATTCAAATCTGCATGCAGATTTTTTCTCGTATTTAGATTTCTGTCACTACTTTTAAGGATTAATAACAAAGCATTTTATCTAATCCAGCTTCGGGTCTCAATTAGTGATTTTTTTTTTTAAATTTTATTTATATGCCGCCCTTCTCCGGAGACTCAGGGCGGCTTACAATGCGTTAAGCAATAGCCTTCATACTTTTGTATATTTTATACAAAGTCAGCTTATTGCCCCCACAAACTGAGTCCTCATTTTACCTACCTTAGAAAGGATGGAAGGCTGAGTCAACCTTGAGCCTGGTGAGATTAGAACTCGCAGTAATTGCAGGCAGCTGGATGTTAAATGCTGCCTTAGTAGGAGGCATTAGCCTGCTACGCCACTCAGGCTCAGATTAATAGTCTTCTTAGTGGTTTATATTGGTTGTGAAGGTATAGGTCAGGAAGAAAACATCATTAAGAAATATTGCCATGCCCTTTAGAATTCTTGCTTTTCTACTCTTAAACATGTTTTCCCTAGCCTGTTGTTTTGTGTCTTACCTTTTAAAGTTTTTTTCTACAATAACTCACAAAAAAAAATACAATGAAGAACAAAAGGAAATGTATGAAGTGCTTTATGAGTGTAGTAAAAGCAAGGGCAGAAGTACAGTATATAGTGAAAAATGTTGATCTTAGCTATGTTCCCTGCCCAAAATCCTTTGTAATTTCTTTGGCTTGCTATTTTTTACTCTTTCTGCACTTTTCACCACAACATAAAAGGGAACAGCATGATTTATGTGCTGGTGCTGGTAATTATCATAATGATGATTATATGAAAATAAACTCAAACTCTATGAAAATAAATTCATGCAAAATGAATGCAATGCAAAAATTAACAGTTTCAACAATTTTATGCATTTTGACCTTTGCATTATTTTCCTGTTTTCTAGTTAATTCAGACCATGGGGAGCTGGAATTATAACGTATGTGTGGTTGATATAAGGTAGGTGCTTGACAGGATAGAAGGGAAATATACTATCTTCTGCAGAAGGCACTTTGCAAAAATATATATATATATATACATTTTTTGTTTTTATAGTGTTGAACCGAGCTCAACAAAAAACGCAGGAAGAGGAAAGAGAAGCGTTGATCAAAGGTAAAAATTGTAAGAAATTCTTGAAAAGCTCTGAAATAACTCAAGTAACTTTGTTCTATTTATCATATGCTAATTGGATTTATGTTTGTCAAATAATTTTGCATGGTAATAACATGAGATCTATTTCACCAACATGTCCTTTCAAGTTACTCTTTAGCTACCAGTTTAAAGAGCCAATGTCATAATTCCTTCTCTGAAGACTCATTTGTAGGGAAAGATAAAAAGAAAGTTTAGGAAGCACCCAGTAATTCCATTGATGAAAGATGTTAGTTGAATGCATTTTATAAGGGACCTATTACATACTTCCTGAAGTCTGTTGTACACATAGAGGTAGTCCTTGATTTATGACCACAGTTGTGCCCAAAATTTCTGTTGCTAAGCAAGACAGTTGTTAAGAGAGCTTTGCTCCATTTTATAACCTTTCTTGCCGCAGTTGTTATGTGAATCACTGTAACTGTTATATTTGTAACATGGTTGTTAAGTGAATCTGGCTTCCTCATTGACTGTGCTGGTCAGAGGATCTTAAAAGGTGATCACATGATCCTTGGACACTGTAAACATCATAAATACATGCCAGTTGCCAAGAGTCTGAATTTTGATCACGTGACTATGGGGACATTGCAATGTTCATAAGTATGAAAAACATAAGTTACTTTTTGTAACGTTAGTCTCTAAATGAATGGCCATGAGCATCAGCATCATACAGGATCACAGAGGAATGTTAATAAATAACTACAATAATATGAATGTTCCACTAAACTTCATTTTGCGCTGCAAAATCTAACTTCTACCCACACCGGAAACAGTTTTAGTATTCCAAGATCGAATCTTACAACATTATCCTACGATACTATCCTGGGCTTTCATTCGTGAGTTTTAGTATTGTTTGTTTTCTCAAAGACTGAAAGCTGAACTACTCAAACTAGAGTTATGGAAGAGTTCTCATAAAATATTAAACTCTGGAATGGCTTGACAAGTGGTTTGTTCATCTTACATCACTTAGTAATTTCTATTAAAGTTATCAAAAGCTCTTAATGTTCAGATTGCATTAATCATACACCGGTGACAGATGTATGTTTGCCAGTTCCTGAACCACATGTTCCTTTTGCACCTGGAGCAGCATAAAAGGATCTCTGGACAACAGTGAAGTGACAACACATTGTTAATATATTATTAACTTTTGAATAAATGCTATGTTTTCTCAGTTATTACTGTAACAGCGTATTTAATTTTTCCATCTCAATAGTCCTGTTTCCCAATTAAATGGCAACTATTGGAAAGCAGAGAGAATAATTTCTAAAATCATCATCATTTACACTGGATTCTTTTTTAAAATAAAATCTCTATATTTGCTATTAATATAACTGATGCCATGTCATTTTTGACATCACAGTAAAGCCATACATTTCTGTTCCTGCTGCTGCTGCTGTGTTTCCTCGAAAGAGCATTCATATCCTAGGTGTAGCCATATGACCAAGTCTAGGTCAGATGGGTAAGACATGTATTACAAAGGGGCTCCCTTTTTGTGTATGTGAACTCCCCATTTTATTTTGCAAATAGCACTGTTGCCTTTGATGTTATTTACCAGCTCAATAAATACGCGCTTGCTGCACACTCTTTACTACAAGGAATGACCATTCCTATAACAAAATAACAGCAAATCCAATCAAACAAAACCATCTGTTACATTTAACAGTGTACTACAGAATTATTTCCCAAAACTGCATTTTTTAAAAAGCATAATACTAAATAGAATAACAGGAAGAACTAGTATTTTTGTGCAATAAAACCAATAGTTTCGTTTTATGCTGCAAAATCAAATCTCACTTTTATGTGCTTTGGTACTGACTGATTTATCTGATCGCTAAAACACTAAAACAAACAAACTAGGTGTTGTTGGCTTCCTTTGAGCCTAATTAATATTAGTTCCTACATTAATCCTAGTTAAGATTAAGTAGGACGAAGTAAAAGAAGTGGAAATTTCCATTCTTTGTGATCTCCAGGTATTCCCCTTACTCCTGGAAAAGGGGGTAAGGGACATGCATAAGATCAATACATACTTAATGTTATCTGAGTAAGGCTAAACTGTGCATTTATGTTATGTTCAGGTTACTCTTTATAACTTATTTTAACTCTATATGGTTTTTAGGCACTTAATTTTTGTTCAAAATTATATTACTTCTTTTAGAAAGACTTTATTATTAGCTGTGATACTGTAGGGAAAAAAACTCTCATAAGAATAAAACAGGATGTTCCAATATGGCATATATAAATTGATGAATTGTTGAGTCCATTAATAGGCTTGATTGATTAATTGATTATTTTTGTGTATTAAATTACAGTGATCATATTTAAATGCCTTATTGTTATACTATATTCTAATTCAGCAATTCTTTTGCAGTTTTGAAGTCCGTGCTCTTTTAGCTTACAATTCTACCAACAATGTAAGTTTAGAAGAGCAAACAATTAGAAAGAAACTCGAAAACAGTAATATCACAGAAAACTTGAAACTCCATAACGTGAAAGTTCATTCAATTGGTAAGGACAGAGTTTTTGTTTTCGCTGTACTCTCATTTTCTGAACTTTGCAAATATTATTATTGCGATCATTATTATCAGTGTATAAGAGCAATACATTTTAACCAATAACTGTATTTTAAAAATACTGTTTCAATTTATAATTTTATATTCTATACTTTACTTTAAGGAATTAACTATTGTACGTTGACTAAATAAGCAGAAGCCATTAATATGTGAAAAATCAAAATTAATAGATGTATTAGTTCTGTCCATAGTTTGAAAATAATCTATAAGAAGTGGTTCAGACCATACACAATTGCAAGCACAGCATACCTCTGTCATTGATTCATTCACAGTTGTCATTTTTCAGGTTCCTTTGTGATGAAAAAAAATGCCATTATATTAATAATCATATTGAAAACATTCACCTTTAATGCTTCAATGAATATCAGAAGATTGATGTACTGACCTGAGAGTCAAAACACTTTTCCCAAATCATTTTCAAAGCATGCAGTTCACTGATATTAAACATTTTGTTCTTCAAGTTCACTTTTTGGTAGAAACAAATGTTACAGCAGAAACAACATTATGGGGAAACGGAGGCTTCTTGAAGTCTTTTGCACTTGTTTCCTCACAAATTAACAGAATGAGTAAAGACTGTTTATGATTGAGAAAGGTTTTGTGTTGAAGCTTTATTCTCAGTACCCTGTGCTTTACAACCCATGCCACAGGTCTCTCCTTCAGAAATTCAACTTGTCATTCAAAGAAAATACAAGAAGCAAGAACATTATGCAAAGGATTTAGTGGCTGATCTGGGAAGGAATTAACATCTGGGACAATGACCCTGGAATAATAGTGCAAAACAGTAATGGAATTCGGACAAAGCCAGATCAGAGTTAGTTTAACTAAAAATGGGCCATTACATGAGCAATGCCCTAATTTAGAGACAGTAAAACGGAGCAACATAATGAGCTGAATACCACATTGCAAACCATCAATTCAGATCCAAGGACATTTAGAATAATTTGGTCTTCAATCCTGATCCACACATTCCTGATTTATTATGATTGTTAGATTATAAATTAGTTTAAAATATATAGATTTTTTTTAAAAATCACAGATGCTAATTTCTCCCTGATTCTAGATGATTTCGGTCTCTAATTGGAAAATACATTTGTATTCAGTGATGAACATTTTGTTTTATAAATACTCATTCCATTAAGTATTTGTAAATAAAAATAACTCAGTATAAAATTAAACCTGATTTATTCAGACCAGTCTAACAACTTTTACTAGGAAGCTACAATGTTAATGGTTGTTTGTTTGGTTCACTGCTTTTCATTTGCTCTTGTAGGAAAATGTGAGACTCAGGAGCAGCCTATGAATTACTTGTGGAAAGAAACTGGACCAAGAGACACTGCCACCACTAGCTGCTATGACAACCCTACCCAGATTGCATCACGAACATGGTAACAGCTCAAAGATCATGAGATGCTTAGTGGTGAGACTGAGATGAAGTATACTACGGATATAATTAAAAAGTGACGGATAGGTTTTTAAAAGTAAAGAAGTAAAAGATACAAAGAATTTAAAACAATACAGAAGGACTATGTGATTTCATAAGAATTTCGATATAGTAACTGCTAATGGTATTTTCTGTTCTATTTTTACTTAGCTTTCTAAGCCTGAATAATTACACATCTTACTGGGGTACTCCTGATCTTAGAAACTGTACAGGTAAGGGTTTGTGTATCTGCTCCATCTAGATAAACTTGAAATATTTCTTTTCCAAGCTCCAGACACATCTGGGCCTTGCCAAGAAAAGTTTTCTAGATATTAGTCTCTGATATAAAACTTTCTAATGCTTCAACTGAAGAACTATGCAATTTTGTTAGACTCTAAAGCACAATCCATGTTTATTTTAGATATATAAAGCAACAACAGCATGGTTTTTTTTATAGCATAAATATTTAAATTCCATTCAGAATATTTTATCAGGTTGACGCTCTTTTTTATTCCTACAGAAGAAAAATCAGAACATTTTTCGCAATGTAGCCAAAATACACTCACCCTAGCACCACATGGGTAATTTGGGTAAGACTAGACTCCCATCATGCAGAAAAATTGCTTTAAAGATAAAGAATCTCACCCTTAAGTTAGGTCTATTGATACAAATGAAGCAGCTATCAAATCAGAACAGCCTGTATCCTCTCTCATCTGTCATCTTTAAAGAACATCTTTATATTTGAGGCATTCATTCAGCATATATCCTCAGCTATTTGAGCTACCATGTACATAGCTACATCATGCAGCAATTCCATAAGCAATGGACAGAACTGTATAACACAATACAAAGCCAACACCAAAATCATACTAGCTTTATAGATGATAGGCAGAACAAATGAATTCCAAAACCCAGAGAATGAAATGTCTATGGAGATTCTCAGTCATCCAGGTCATGGTTGTCCCAAATGTGCTTTTTCAAGAGGCAACTGTACTTTCTGGAAAACCCAGTTACCCCTTGAAAAAGCACATTTGGGACCCCAGAGAATGAAAGAAACAATCAAACACACCCAGCAGAGTGTGAAACAGCCAAACAAAAGTGTTTTAAAAAAAGAAGTAAAATATTTAGGAATTTGGTTAACGGCGAGATGTGCAACCATTAAAGAAGATAATTATTTTAAATTAATACAACAAATAAAGATAGACCTGGAAAAATGGAAAAACTTACAGCTGTCAATGGTTGGAAGAATAGCTACAATAAAAATTAACGTTTTGCCAAAGTTATTATTTCTATTTCAAAGAATTCCGATAAAACTAGAAAAAAAGTTTTTTAGGATTTAAATAAAGAGATTTTAAAGTTTATTTGGCAAGGGGAAAAAGCAAGAATGAAAATGCTACAAGAAGCTAAAAATAAGGGGGGATTTGGGTTACCTGTTTGGGAGTTGTATTACCAGGCCTCAGTGCTTACATGGGTGAAAGAATGGGTTAATTTGAGGAACAAAAGAATATTGACTTTAGAAGGGCATGTTTTACAATTAGGGTGGTATTTATTTATATGGTATGGAAAAAATAAAATACATAAATATTTTCAAAGAGATTATATTAGAAATGCTCTGCTTTTAGTATGGGAAAGAATCAAAGAGAAACATTACATGAAAATACCGATCTGGCTATCCACAATGGAAGCACTAATACATACAAATGTTCTTGAACTGGAAAAAAATTACAAGATATAAATATATCCTAAATAAACAAGGGGAATTAAAATCAAAACAAGAACTGAAAAATCAAGGAATTGATTTGTCTTGGTGACCACTTATGCAAATGCAATCAAGATATAAGAAAGATGCAGAAATGTACAGATTTTACAAAGAACCTTCAGAATTAGATCAAATATTTTTAGGGAGAGAAGATAAATATATATCTATTGAATTTTAAAATGGAAGAAGAACAAGTAAAAGAAACTATGATAGTATGGTCCAAAAATTTTGGCTACACTATCGAATTAGATAAAAGGCAAAAACTCTGGGAAAGAAACTAAAAATTGACGATATCAACAGCCTACAAAGAAAATATCTACAAAATGTTTTATAGGTGGCATCTGCTATCAGCAGGAATGGCAAAAATGTTCCAAAATATATCCCCCAGATGCTGGAAATGCAAACAGATACCGCGTTTTTACTATCTTATGTGGTGGACTTGTCCTATGGGAAACAAAATGGTTAAAAATAAAAATGTGGCTAGAAGATATGATAAATAGAACAACAAATAGACTAAAATCAAAGATGTTCTTGTTGGATATCCTACTGGACAAATATAATAAAAGAAATATGTATTTAATTTTACATGTGGTAACAGCAGCAAGAATTATGTATGCACAAAGCTGGAAAAATGAAAATATATCTATAGAGGAAAATGTAAGAAAGAAAATGCTAGAATCTGCTGAAATGGATAGATTGACCTTGAAAATTAAGGATAAGGAGGAAACAATATTTTTTAACTTGGGAATTATTTTATCAATGGTTAGAAAATAGAAGCAGAAGTTAGAAATTTAGAATCAAGGAGGATATGTAAATAAAAATGAAGTAAATCTGCAATTAAATAATGAATATTGAATAATGAGGATAAGTAAACATTATGATTAATAGACTTGAATGATAATGATTACAAATGTGATGGTTATATGATGTTTATAATGCTTGATATTATTAACTAACGATAAATAAAACCCAATAGAGCGTTTAATTAAAAAACAGAAAATGTTTAATAAGGATATGTGAAGAATATGATGAATAGATTTTGAGAATAGTGATAGCTACTGTATGTATAAGAGTTTTTATTTGTATTTAAAAGAGATTATACCCAGTCAGTACACTGCCATTGGAAATTTTATATATAACAAAGAAAATTATATAATAAAAAATAATATTTATTTTAAAAGCAGAGTACATTCACCTACTGTCCAAAGCCATTTCCTATCTTATCATTTTTAATAGCACTCTGGAAGCTCTACCTCAGCAGTATGTCAGGCTTCGATGTTATCTCAAATAAATTGCATTTCCAAACACAAAGTCTTTGATGAAACCTTTCATTTATTGGAATAACGATCTGGCCCTGGACTCAGTTGCAGCCAAAACTGACCCTCTGTCCCCAAACCCTTCCCTTTCCATTCCTCAATTCTCAGCGTCTCATTGGCCATCTTCCAAATCACTCTTGTCTTCTTGGTTACTTCAACTCACAGGAATTTCCCCCCTCCCATCTCATCTCCTTGGGGATGTTATCTGCCGGAGGAATAAATGGGTGAAAAGCCAAACTGCTACTCCTACTCTTCAGGTCAGCGCTGGAGCGATTGTAACTTGGAGCGCTGACACAGTACACAAAATACGCACTAAGTACATACACACCTTGATCCTCGATAGACTTGCTATAATTGGAAAAAAGGAACTTTTTCCGCAACTAACTGGCATATATTGCTTTTTTTGTGTGCTTTCAGAAAATGCTGCTGACATAGCTAACCAGCTATTGAATCTTACGGGAGAAGGGCAGCAGTTGACTTCAGACAAAGTCAATGATGTGATCCAGAAACTTAAAAAAATTGTGAACGATGAAGAAATCGATGAATCCTTGGGTTCTACTGTGATCACGATATTTTCTAATATTTTAACTAGTTCTGATAATGTATTGGCTGCATCATCTTCTGAGTAAGTGTTACGGAAGGAGGATCTGAGTGGTATGCAGAGTTTTTTTTTAAATGTTTATGTATTGGTAGGATATATAAACAGTGTGAAACTTTATCTGCATTTTAAAATTAACTCAAATGAATTATTCAAATCAATAAAAAAATGAAATTTAATTTTAAGTATCTTAACTTCTCAATTCATGGGCTTGATAGTAAATCTACTATTTTAATATTAAACTAGTTTTCCTCTAGGATCATAACAGTTAAAATAAGTCAAAGTGAAAGGTAGTTAAAATATAAGTGTGACAGGAATGCTAGTGACGCTAATAACATTCACTAGTATTAGATATAAGCAAAGAAATTAAAAGTAACTTGTTAGCTCAAGTAACATCAATTAACTCTTAACTGCAAATGTAATCCAAAGGAACAGATGCCCAGAAAAGAGCAATCATGGCTCCCAGCATGGCAGTAGAATGGAAATTATAGTGCCCAATAAAGCTTTTGCAAATTCTCTCCTATTCTGGCCATGCTAATAGATGGGATACAACTGGTTTTGTGAGTAGCTATAATTATATTCTGGGGGCAACAACTATCAAGAGTCCTGGATATCTCTCCAGTATCTATCAGTTATGAAAAGATTTCCCCATCACTATGAGCAAAATTAAAAAAATAGAATTAGGCCTAAAAAACATCTAGGAGCATCAGAATCTATGTTTTAAAAAAATGCATATTCAAAATACTTCCATTCTAAGAGAAAAAGGAAGCTTTGAGAAAGAAGCAATTTTTTCCTCCTCCATCAGGACAAAGAATAGAGCAAAGAAAGAGGATGACCTGTATATGACTTTTTTTCTCTTTCCCATCATTTTGGACACACTGTACTTCAGTAGAATTTGCAAATATCTGGATATTTTGCAGTTAGGTTTCTTTTTCTTTATACTTAGGTAAATCTATGCCAAAAATAATACTTACGAATGCATGCAAAGGTTCTTTGGACTCAAAGTTTTTTTAATCTCATTATTTTAATGAATTTTATGTGTATGCTTGATTTTAGAGCTATAAAGACAATTGATGCCTTGGCATTGAAGATTCAGTTTATAGGTCCTTCCATGAACATCTCAACCCGAAACTTAGCTCTTGGAGTTTTATCCTTGAATTCATCTGTATTCAATGGCTCTTCCTTTAGTGTCGGTCCCCAGAACAATGCTTCAGATTTTCAGGTATATCAAGAACATCCAGGGTTATTTTCAAGCAAGATATGTTGAATTCCATTGACTAATTCAGTGACTTATGCTGAGGTTGTCAATTCAAGAGAAGGATGAGCAATGCGTGCTGTGTAACCCACATGTGCTTACCACTCCATTTGTAGCTTCTAGCATGACCTAGAGCAAGGGTGTCAAACTCAATTTCATTAAGGGCCGCATCAGGGTTGTGTTTGACCTCGGGGGGGAGAGTTGTGGCCAGGGGCATGGCCAGCTCGACGTCACTTGATGTCAGCACCTGTGGTGTCCAAGTGCTAAGGCAGGACATCCCTCAGACCTTGTCATTATAATCTTCCTTCCTTCTTTCCTTCCTCCCCTCCCCTCCCTTCTCTTCTCTTCCCTTCCCTTCCCTTCCTTCTTTCCTTTTCCTCTTTTTCCTTCTCTCTTCATTCTCCTTTCTTCTTCCTTCCCCTCTTTCCTTATTTTTCTTTCCTTACTGTCTTCCTTTTTTTTCTTTGTCTTTCCTTTTTCCCTTTCTCCTTTCCTGTCCCTTCTTGGATGCTCAAATGCAAAAGGGGAAACATTTCTCCTTTTGTTTTGTTTTGCTTTTAGTTTGTTTTGCTATTCCTCTGCCAACACAAAGGAAGCCTGGAAGCCCGAGCTCCGTTTTTGCTGGCAGAGGCACCGCATGCCGGTCCTTTGCTGTTTCCAGGGTGGCCCTGCGGGCCAGATCTAAGCACTTCGTGGGCCAGATCCGGCCCATGGGCCTTGAGTTTGACACCCCTGCCCTAGAGTGATTGGGGACAGATGTTTATAATAAGGAGAGTTTGGGAGGCTTTAAAAAGCCAAAAAGAGGTCTTGCAAGGTAAAGCACCCATTTTACTCCTTAAAAATTGCTGCCATCCCCCAAAAATACCAGTTAGATTTTTCTCATGGAGTGGTTTAAGGGAAAATAAGTTCTTTAAGCCCTTAAATATTGTTATTGTCAAAACATGGTTCACCTAAAGCAACCAAATCATGTTGAAGATACAATATAATTTTATTTCCATGCAACAGTATATACCGGGCTCCCAACAAAACATTGACACTCTGAACTGGCATGAGCAAAGCAGAACCAGAGCTTCTATACCCGTGATGGCGAACCTGTGACACAGGTGCCACAGGTGGCACGCGGAGCCATATCGGTGGGCACGCGAGCTCAGCTCCGGCACGTATGCGTGCATCAGCCAGCTGATTTTCAGGCCTTCTGGGCCCACCAGAAATCAGGAAACACACTGTTTCTGGCCTCCAGAAGGCCTTTGGAGGGGTGGGGAAGGCCGTTTTTGCCCTCCCCAGGTTCCTAGAAAGGCTCTGGAACCTGGGGAGAGCAAAAAAATGGGCCTACCCGGGCCCACCATGCCATCACATGCCAAAAGCGGGGGGAGCACGGCGCATAGAATTATGGATATGGGCATGCATGCCTGTGGCCTCACCACGCTCCCCCCGCTTTTGGCACGCGATGGCAAAAAGGTTAGCCATCACTGTTCTATACCTTTGACCTGCTACATAGCAAAGACAAGACAAAGAAAAAGGCAAACAGAGTGTGGAATGTTTTAGATAAAGCCATCCATGTGACCTTATTATTATTTATCCCATCCTGCTAGGTCAGCATGCTAGCCACATTATCTTTGAGACATGGTCAATGAATAGAAACAATTTGGTTTACTGGGACACAGGTTCCTGATTTATTCTTTTCTCTGGAACCACCCAGGGTCAATTCAGCCTTCTGTGAATGTTTTCTTACAAGGGCATTTTAAGTAGTTACGAGAGGGCAACCTCATAGGTTTGGTAGAGAATGCAGCTGGTATGGGGCGGTTACATTTTGGTATCAGCCTGAGCAATTTAGTCTACGCTCTCTGAAGACGTTATGACATTACTGGCCACACTCTTTGTGGTTCCCAGCAGGGCACATAAGTGGTGTTCTGTTTCTAGATTGAAGAATGGGATCCATCTCTGATTTAAGGCTTTGTGGCTGTGTCCTACCTGATAAGGGGTTTGAGCTAGCTTATGCAGTACTGTTGTGTTGTGTACTGTTCCATGAACTTTCAACAGCAAGTTAAATAAAAAGCCTGACACAAGGTATTAGAATTTGAAAACTAGTACTATTCTGTGGTACAATATTATATCTGGCCCATGCTATAAATTGTCTAATTTAATCTGTTAGGACTTATTAGTTGAGCAGCTCTTGAAGGTGGCCTCTATTTCAACTATTAGTTGTTGCTTCATTGGGAGGGAGGTTGGTGAGATAGACTCACTTAATTATTTACTTCTCAACAGTGGTAAAACTCCGAATTTATTTACTAGTTGTTCTGTGGCCATGGCTTGGTGGGCGTGGTGTGGCTTGGTGGGCGTGACTTGGTGGGCATGGCAGGGAAAGGATACTGCAAAATCCGCATTCCCTCCCCACTCCTGGGGGAAGGATATTGTAAAATCTCCATTCCCACCCCTCTCTGGGGCCAGCCAGGGGTGGTATTTGCCAGTTCTCCGAACTATCAAAATTTTCGCTACCGGTTCTCATTATTAACTAAATAATTAGCAATATTTTCCCTCATTCAACATGGTAAATAGTTCCTATTTTTATTTTGATACGTTTTTTTTATTTTTCTGTTTTAGGTTGATTTTGATAAAAAACAAGAAAATTCTCTTGCTACTATTTCTTTGCCTCCAAGTTTGCTAAATAATTTAAATCAAGAAGATCTCGAAGCAATATCCAGGGCTCAATTCACTTTTTTCAATAAAAATGGACTTTTCCAGGTAGGCATCAATATGTTTAATGTAAAGAATATAAGAACACTGAAATTTATCTTTATAATTTTAGTGAGATGATACTGTTTTTATGACCCTATTCAGACACTGTAAATTTAGAAAGAGGATGACATTCACTTTACCTCTGTGTGTTCATTATCTAATAAAACCTTTTCAAGATTTTTACTGTGATTGGCAAATATATTAAAAGACCTTTCTATTGTAAAGGCCAATTTAGACAGCAAGTGAATTGAATGATGAAATTAATGGGTAGGTTTTAAAAAATACTGGTAGTGGCTGTTTTACTTTCCGTTGCTTTGATTTTTGTTGGTTTATTCTTTTTAACCTTGAGCAGCATGGTGCCCTAGAGGTGGGGCTCTCACCTCACAATCAAAAGGCTGTGAGTTCAATCCTAGGTAGCGGCAGATATTTCTCTCTCTGAGTGCAGTGAATAATTGTCTGCTGTGAACTCTGCGTAGACATCAGGAAGGGCATCCAGCCAGTAAATGCTCAGCTCCAATCAATTGCCCCAACCCAATCCCCAAACAAGGGATTGCATTGATAATTAAAAGGGGAAAAAAATCTTATTTTTAATCTTGGTATTTAAAAACAAGTCTTGATAATTTATTTGGTAAGTTTAAATAAACTTATAAAATGCACAGTTATAGGAGAGGAGACTACAGAATACCAGAACGACAGGAGTTAAAAAGAGAATATAAAAATTTCCTTGATATGCAGGTATTACCTTTATGAGTTTTCTTCAGTTCTGTGATATACTAAAGAGATCCTGCTGTCATGCTGAACAATGCATTGATGGGTAGAAATTCTTCTTAATTGCCTCATAACTTTGGAATGTATTATTCAGTGAAATACATATGGGCCTCTTTATTTCTGGTTTTTAAAGAATTTTGAAAACATTATTATTCCACTCTGTTTTATTAATTTTACTGGTGTTTTGTTTTGTTTTGTTTTGTTTTTACATGCTCTCTTATGTTGCAATATGCCCTGAAAGGCAAGATAAAAATTACTTCATAAATAAACATTTACATTCAATTTGAGGAAAATGCTCAAATAATAGGTAATATTAATTGCCTCAAGATTTTATAAAGAACATATGCAGACAATAGCACATACATACAATAGAGCTTCCATGTCCAATAGAAATAAATCCTGAGTGATACATGGGGATGGAATATAATAATCTGTTTTGTTTAAAATAGAGTTCTGGTGCTATTAAATTCAGATTAAATGTGAGTATTTGTATAAGATTGGGTAGATACAGTAATTATGCCTGTTCTATTTTCTTCCTTGTTCAAATAAATTCTTTTTTAAAATACTTTCATTAAAGATAACAATTACAATAGTAAAGATAACACAAACTAAAAGAAAAGTTTAAAAATGAGTAAAAGGTACAAAAAGATAGAAAGATTAATAAGTAAGAATATAGTAAAGAAAAATACAGTCACTTCCAATCTTCATCACAAAAACTTTTCACCTTCCTTTAAATTACTACAAATGATCTCTTCTTCCCATACCCATCTCTTATCCATAAACAAAACTTCATCATTACAATCCTGGTATCTGCAAAAGTCATTAAGGGTTGCCAGAAATAATAACAGTTCAGTTAACTTTGATCAAATAGAGCAACTTTATATTCCTTCATTTTACTTCTAACAAAATTTAATTTTAGTCCATTCAAATAATGTCATAGAATGTGATATCTTTTTATTTATATTATTATTTATTTATTTATTATAGATACTATTTTATTTATTTATTTATTCCTTCTCATAAGATTATTCAAAGTTTTAACAAGTCCCATTGGTAATGTATAAAAAATAATCCACATTATTGTCTTGGTTTATTGTTTATATATCCTTTTAAACTATTGAAACATCTTTTTCTTTTCTACTATTTGTCCAGTATAACATCTTTTTTCATATAATTTTTGTAGCCTGTCATTTGTAAATCAACCTTTAACAGAGGCTCTGTTTTGTCAAGTAAAATTTCTATAACAACTTTTAGACAGTCTATTTATAGAGACAGATAATGTTATTGACATTGTTAATATTAACTATTGACTCCATTTTTCAAAAGTGTCTATGAATATTTCCAGTGTTAGAATATTTTGCACCATTCTGTAACTGTTAAATCAAGTTTACATATTCTCCTTTAACATAAATCTTTAGTGTCTAATGTCCAATTTTTAAAATCTTAATGTGTTTTACAAACATTTGAAACAGTTCAGCTTATAATTAATTCCAAAACCTCAGTTCAAATTTACGTGGACCCTTTATCATTTGAACATTTTCTAAAATCAAAATTTTAATTAGCTTTTTGCTGTTTATGTCAATTTTTAAAAAAGAGTTCTTAAACTTAAAAGTTTCTTTTGTTAAGAAATGAAGGCAGACTCACTTGATGTTTTCAGACTTATTTACTCCAAAGGTTTCTAATAGCTGAAAAGTAGTTAATAAGTAATTTCCAAATGTGATTAGGAAAGGAAATAAAGGTACTTCATGTCCTTTGAAAGACGCTGACCATGGTTTGAACAAGATGGTTATTCGCTTGTCTCCCAAAGCTCTAAACCTACAAGGGTCCACTTTTCTGTGGTCTCCTGGTGAGGAGCAAATATCTGACCCACCTGTGGATGATGTCCTCTTCCTTCTTTGTCTACACACCAGCTCTTCATTCTTCACAGAACCATCTTCAGTCTGCCACTCTAAGAGGTCCTGTGTTTTAGAAAACTATCAGAAAAATATATTTTGTATTATACTAAAGCAGAGTTCCATAAGGAAGCTTTGTTTGTCAACAGTTTGTTTCCTACAATTCATTTCTAATGATCTACAGATTATCTGCATTGTGCTGGAATATATCACAGGGTTTTTTTTAATCAGAATATATTAAAGGATATATAACTTGGCAAATCACCACAACCAGTCATTGTTGTCTTTTAAACACAATTGGTAAATATGTAGAGTTCTTAGTCTACATTTCCAAAAAAAAACATGCCTTTACAAGAAAGAAATTTAGAGTGGACAGGAAAATCAAAGGTATGCAAAGTAATTGGAACTTTGTGATGACATCATCCTAATGACACATAATTAGGGGATGTTATTAAGCTTCCAGACGGGGAAAGGCAAGTAAAGATTTTCTGATCTTTTGAACTGTCCTAGTTTGACATGAACTAAATTATCTTCAAAGTTTCTCCCTATCAGGCCTAGGGAAGAACAAAAAAGTAGGTACCGGTACATGAGCAGAGATGTTTGCATCCCTATCCCATATGGCATTACTACCTTGGGTGTACTCTCATAAGAGTTTTTAGCATATAAGCTACCAAAAGAGAACTTCAACATACTGTCTTTGAAGGGAGTATTGTATTAAACTGGAAACAGCTTCCCTGCTCATGCATTAAACATTAATTATTTTATGTATGGGTGTTAACAAGCCACTAAGTCTTTTTCTTTTCCATCTCTTTATCAAAAGATATAATGAGTAAAGACAGGAAGGTAACTATAGTCCTTGCTCAGTCCCAATTTAGATTGCAGATCAGGTTTAAACCATGGTTTATGTGAAGCAGTGTACTGAAATAATTGGATGATAATCATAATTTAGATAGGCAGCTTGCAAAAACATGCCTGGTTTTTTGAGGGGGGGGGAATACAGGATTTGAAAACTGTATGTCCCTTTTAGATATTCATAATGGGATAATGTATAAAGTAGTAGTAAAGCTGAAGATAAGCATAATCTCCCTTCTGTAGACAGGTTTTGTTAATACGATAAGAAAAGCTATTCTTTCTTACATTGGGAATTAATCTAATTATATAATTGAATATCAGTCAGCGTTGTTTGTGAATTAACTCAGGTTTGCCTCCAAACAAATATCAAAAGGGAAACATTTTCTCAGAATGACAATGCAAAACTATGCATTGCAGTAGTAAGGGAAATAGCAGACTTTCTGGGAGGAAAAAACAACATTTTAAATTAATGAACAGGATGTACTGGCAATATTCATTCTGGTAATGTGGAGAAATAAATTTATGAACTCTTGTTACTAAATGGAGGTTTACAAAATCACATTTCCCTATAAATCTTTAATTAATATCCTAAAGGATACAGAAACTCCTTCCAATTTAACCAGTTACGTGGTAGCATGCAGTGTGGGCAATACTACTATCCGTGATCTCAAGGAGAGTGTGAAAATTACAGTCAAGCATACATTCAAATATGATAACATCCAGGTAAGAGATCTTCAACTTTTGTTTAAAATATAATTAATTAAGTTAGAGCAGCAAAATATTCATTTGTCTGTACTGAGCAGGAAGGCAAAACAAAATGGTTTTTAGAAACAGAAATACCTCTACATAATACACATGTATTGGCAACCTCTTAATTATTTTCTGTGGCCCCAGAGTTGCTGTTGTTTTTCCTCCAAAAACAACCCTGAAATCAGAAAGCTGGGGAACAAAAACTGAAGGTATAATTTCTTGCCCTTTGAATTGAAAATGGTATACATAAAGTTTTATTATTATTATTATTATTATTATTATTATTATTATTATTATTATT
>WNWU01000005.1:7629315-7670076 GCA_012654045.1 Ptyas mucosa
ATTATTATTATTATTATTATTATTATTATTATTATTATTATTATTATACCGTCCTACTCCCGAGGGACTCAGGGCAGTGAACAGCCAAAATAAAATACATGTAATACAAATATTAAAAACATTTAAAATATATTAAATATAATGGCCCCATGCGACAAAGTAAAACCAATTTTAAAACCCAATTTAAAATTTAAAACGTAAAACAATTTAAAAGAGGTTAGGCCAGGCCAGCCTGCTGGAAAAAAAATGTTTTAAGGGCACGGCCTTTATAGGGTAACTCTCAGAGTTAAACATAGATCAGAAACTTTGTTCTCCCATTTTCCCAGAGGTGGGATTCACTTACCTTCCCTACCAGTTCGCAAATGTGAGCGTGCATACTCGATATGCTTACACGTACCTCCTCTGCACATGCGCTCAGCCTTCCATGCATGAGCAGAGGCTCAAGCATTATGGGCAGGTGGGCGGAGCCTCCGCAGTCGCCACTACCGGTTCCCCCGAACTGGCTGAATCCCACCTCTGCATATACCCCATCCCATAAAAAACTCTATTGATTATGACAGCTACATGGCTGCTTGTTCAAGAAATCATGTGAACAATAAGTATATCCTTAAAGAAATGTGTTAACATTTCTTTTTCTTCACGAATGAGAGAGATTGTGTGTAGGTTCCAGTCATATGTACAGGAATTCACGACTTATTATGTCTATACTTTTTCACAACTGTTAATGGGAGAAACTGAGTGACAAAGCTTTCACTGCTTTTCCTTGTTGTGAATCTACAAAGCAAAACAGTAATACCAGTGCTGATGCTATCAGGTCAGTTAAGAGTCACTATGTGGGGCAAAGGTGATCTAAGATACAAGAATATTTTCAAGAACAATCAACTTTTGCTAGACAGGATACCATTCCTTAATCCACAATCACCAATTAACTCCTGCAAGCACTTTCAATTTTTTCATTTACATTAGCTCTTTGTTAGAGGACTTAGTTTAATAATTTCTAATCCTGCAGTTTGGAGACAGCCACAAAATTACAACATCTTAGAAAATGTAACATTTTCTTCCAACAAATGATTTTCTTACTAAGTTCAGAAAAATTGATTTTCTTCAGCAGAGCATTACAGAACTGAAGGGTTAAATTCCACAATGATTGCTTTTCTCCAGTAGTTATCCAACTGATTAAATGTGATTGTTCAAAAGTTTGGATTTTTAATTGAAAATGCTCATTTAAGATTGTTTTTAATTTGTTCTTTACTTCTTTATGTGTTTACAAGTTTAGAACAATAAATGGGAAGAAATGTAGATGGAAAATTAGCTTCCTTGCTTAATTAAAAACATTTTGGAAGATGTTACTTTTTAATTCATGTACCTATAGAGATACAATTTTGTTTTTTTGTTTTTGTTTAATTTTTAGAAGGCTCCTAATGCTACTTGTGTTTTCTGGGATATGAACAAGAACAGTAAGTTTAATTTTTCCCCTTTTCTTTGATATGGAAAATATGGGGCATTTCTGAAAATTTTTTATTTACTTAGCAGTAAGACAATTCACATTCAAACCTACTAATCATTTATAGAAGACGTAAAATCTAAAAGTTTAGTCTAACAGCGGCACTGAGCCTCCCTCTAGTGGTGAACCCTTTAATATAATCCAATTATGTAATACTGTATAACCCAACCATCCATTATAGATGAATAGTTTCCATGTATTTCTTTGGGATTTGCCCCTTCTGTAAATCTCATTACAATTCAGACCATGATCAGGAATCAGAAAATAGACTGGAAAAAGTTTACAACTAAGCAACTTCTCCTATCCAGACTGGAAAGTGATTATAACCAAGCAACTATGCCTATCCAGATACTTACCGTAGTTATCTAGAGCAGTGATTCTTAGCCTGTTGTCCACGGACTACGGGGGGGGGGGGAGTAGGTGGGAAATGGCACGATGTCATCACAGGGAGTCCATGAAGGCTTGAAAAAAATCTTATGATTTAAATCTTGAGTTAAATCTTTGTGGTCTGTATGGTCTATGGTCTTTGGGACACAAAAGGTATTTAAAGAAGGTCCATGGTAAAGAAAAGGTTGAGAACCACTGTTCTAGAGTAATGAAAAGCTGTGTTAATGGAGGGCAGTTGCTGGAAGTCTTGAGATGCATCCAAATCAGCATAGGTTAGATTTTACACTAGTCCCTAATGGTGGTAATAAATACTTTGGGGGCCTTCAACCTCTATCAAATATCAGCTGGAGGATCTATTTCAAGTAATGAAACATGCATTATGAAGGATAAAGAGATGGGACATAGTTGTCCATATCATTTGTCTGGCTACAACTAAACTTCATCCTAATCTTCATCCATAATTTTTTTGGTCCACCTTTGGTCGCCTGACTGGAAGGATTGATAATATGAATAATATTTTGCTGAAAGTATTTAGTAATCATGCATGGCAATTGTGAACAGTCTTTGAATCCTTCCATTGAGAATAGGTAGAAGAATACTGTCATCCTATTGAGGTAAACCGCTCAGTGTTTTAAATTAGCTTGTTGCCCATCTTGCTATCACAGAGTTGTAGGAACGTTTTCAATGACAGTCAACAATGTCAAAATGGGAAGCGCAACCAGGCAATTGAAACACTCTCCTTTTTTAATGTGCATGTCAAGTATCACACTGTTCTGTCCCAGCTCCAGATTCCCAAGGATTGTGACACACACCAATGGTCCTTATCAAAGTTATAACAAACCAAGAATAAACAAAGTCTGGCAAAGATTGGCAACCAGCCCAGAAAACAAGATACGATAAGACACTCACTCTTCAAAAATGCTCTGTAATAATTACACGTTGTTTCCAGCAAGAAATTACTAACCGTGTGCGATTTAAATAGGCTAAGGGAATGGCCAATTATCTCTCTCGAGGAGACCTCCTCCTCTTGAGTAGCCACTCCTGCCTTTTGGCAGCCCTGCGTGCTCGAGCATTAGGAGAGGCTCCTCCACTTCCCTCTCTCCACTTGAAGGAGCCTCTAGAGGTTCTGAAGGCCCTGGCTGAGTCTCTGCGTCTGGCACCACATCCTCTTCAGCCTCCTCGCTGTCCGACGTGAGTGCCGGCTGCTCAGGCTGCTCGGGTGACCCCACACCAGCCTCCTCGTCGTCGGGATCAGCCACAATCCGCACAGGCCGCTGGCGGGCCACAACACACACATAAAAATGGCAGTGCTTCAGTTGCTCAGTCACAGTTGCCATTTTGACATCATTGACTGTCATTGTAGACACCCTTGCAGAATCAGCTTGTTAAACCTAATGTATGTTTTATCATTCCGTCATATTTGTTCTAGTTGCCCAAACTGTGATAAAATAAGGGAGGAGCCATGATAGGAGAGAGAAGGATTTACTACCTCCAACATAAATTTTAAGATGGGATAGATTTTCCTCCCTGCCAAAATGAAAATGTCCGTCTCTGTTCATGGTTTTCCCTTAAACGGGACTGATAAAATTGGAATTTGAGATACAGCCTTTTCTTTGGTACCATCAACTTAAAGAAATATAGTGTCCTCCTTACAAAGATTTACTGGCTACCTTTTTAACTCTTTAAGTAATTGCTAAAAAACTTTCAATTTCTGTGGCGTTTAATGTTTGATCTTCTTCATGTGTTGCCCTTCCTCTTTCACTTTGTCCATTTTTGCTTTCATCACTGAATATGTGCGTGTGTGTGTGCATATATGTGTGTATACACATATGTATACACACACCTATATACATATAATTTTACTGCATTGTTTTTTAATAATTCTCAGAGGCTGTTTTCATATGTCGTACATACGAAACATGCATCAATAATTCTCATAAGCTGTTTTCATATGTCGTACATACGAAACATGCATCAAAACTTTTTAAAGGATGATGATGTTGATCAATAACAATTAACAATTAATAATCATTAATTATTGTAGGAGGCCAAGGTGGGTGGAATACAACAGGCTGCAATGCACTTTCCCAATCAAATGAAAATGAGACCATCTGTCTCTGCAATCATCTTACACATTTTGGCATATTGATGGTAAGTGCCAGTCTTATTCTTTCATAACATTTACAAATTGCTATCTTTCTTGAGATATTTTTGTAATTTTACTTAAATGAGCTGCTTTTGAACATACCAAACATTCCATGAAATATTTTTATTCTTTTATTCTGAATTGTAGTATTATTGATACCACACAATATGATATTAGGTATTAGAGGAGAATGTGTCATTGAATGTTATCTTCACAGGAAAACATGAGAAACACATCTTCCTCAGCAATGCTCAGTGTTGATAGTGACATCATATGATTTTATTCTGGTTTGATCCCTATGCATACAGTTAATAATGCAACATAGAGGACTATACATAGTCCTTTTGCATTTTCTTACATATTCTGGTCCAGAGTGAGAATCTGCTGCAGGAATTGTATATCTGTGGCTGTATTAGGAAAATAACTTTTCTGAGATTTATCTGGCCATTTTCCTTTTTTTTTTTTAAATTGTGGCCCTGTTGAACTATCTGCAAGAAAGGAAAAGATGTGTTAAATACTTAACTTCCTAAAAATCAATAAAGATCTATCTATAACTTTTTGACAATGAGTTCTTTTCAGTAATCATTTCAATTTTTGTCTTGATATTGACAACCTCTGAGATATTTTGGTGAATTACTCTTTAGGCTAAAAGTTAAGTATGTACATAAAAAGTTTCCTGGTTTAAATCATTATTTTTTTTAAAATAAACAAGGCTTCAAATACTAAGTTACAATGTGAGACTGAGTTTTTCCCTTCCTACTTCCCTCTTATAAGTCATAGTACATCACACCCACAAAGTTAATATATGACTTCCATAGGCCTAGTGATGTTGCAAGCTTTTCTATTCTCTTCTCCAGATTGTTACATTCTACTTCCATATATTTTTTTTCAAAAAGGAGAGCATTCTTTGAAATAAATTCAATGGGTCCTTTCTCTTGCTGCGAGTACTTTTGTAAGGGTTTAAAAAATGAAGACAGGGAAAAGTCTATAGAATCTTGGCAGCATTCCACTCTGAAAATGTTAATATATTTTTGGCAAGTATCCCAATAATATTTCCAGGATTATTTCTGTGCAGAAATGTATAAGACTTTCCAATCTACAGCTGCATTTAAGACAGGATAAGACGGTGGTACCCATTACCAGACGATGTTTACACCTTTTTAGTGGCTGAGTGCTTTAGTATGGAATACTTTTTGTCTCTTTCAACAAAGTTAACATCAAAAACTTCAATATCATAGTTCAGTATTTTTTTCTGAAATGTTTAATGCTGAAAAACTATACTTACTTACTTGGCTGGGGGGGAGTCTATAGATCTCAGTGGGACTTCAGTATAAATAGGTATGTGTGTAATTGTGCTGCAAGAATCTCATTCTGGCCACTTTTACAAACATGTTCACACTGTTGTTCTGAAAAAGGTAAATCATTTAGAAAATGACCATATAGACAGAAACTTCAGATTCTCCACCCTGCCCCTTAGTGAATCTTCATTCAGATTTGTATGCACGGAAAATCTAAAGATGACATCGTTATCACATTCCATACAAACAGCATGTTTTTAAACGTGGCCAGTGGTTTTAATTAAGGAAAAGCAGTTCTTAGAGGTTTTTGTAGTTGAGAATTAGCAATGAAATATGTTCAATCCCATTTTTCCATATAAGATTACCTTGCTTTTAGCCTTTGTAACATTTCCACAAGATTCCAGTTGTGTGTCTAACTGTTCAGTTTGAGACCTGGCTGGGGGAAATTAAACTGAATGGTGAGCTTGGGGAAGAAAATATTCTTAAAAACATTTGGATACCAATCCTCATTTTACTCATTCATTTAATCAATTTATATGGCCACCCATCTTGCTGTGATGATTGGGCACATTGCAAGAGAAGCATCTATAAACAACAATGTAAGAAACCTATAATGATAGCCAAGGGAAAAACCCAATCAACTAGTAAATGGCAACATCTCATGAACTTCAACTAGCTTCCTGACACCCGTGCAAATCCAAATTTTAAAGTGTTTTATCACCTTTCATTTTTTTTCAGTGTTCCATTTATTTTTATCAATCTGGAACATCGTACTCAAACTGAAGTTCCCAAATGGGTCTATAAAAGAACACCAGCATAAATTTTCACACATCAAATTGTCATTTATGATAAGACTGTCAGATTTTCTAGACTTTTTTATAAAGGAAGATTCCACTTAGAACAGGGGGAAAAAATCCTGATTTCTAAGGAATGTTGAGAAAATAGAAACGGCAAGTGGAAGGATTGCTTACTGATTGTTTTGCAATCTACAGGATGAAATGACATAAAACTAGTGCTTTGTATTTACTGCTCATTCCAGCTGTTATACAACATATCCTCTTGACTTCAGGAAAAGTAGGAAGGAAACCAAAGGTGTGACAGCAAGTATTAAATATATCATGGGCAGTACTTTTGGCCAGATTGCCTATGACTTTCATCTATGTTGTTGTCCCAGGAGAAAATGAAACAGTTTTCAAAAATGTCTTTCTAACAGTTTATATACTTTGTTTCTTTTTCTGTGTAGGATTTGCCAAGAACAGCTTCACAAATAGATTCTGGAAATACCAAAGTCCTCACTTTCATAACATATATTGGTTGTGGAATATCAGCCATATTTTCCGCTGCAACCCTTCTGACATATATTGCTTTTGAGTGAGTACTTGTTAAATAATAATTTTAATTACACCACCGTATTTCAATCTAATCAGTATTGCCCAAAACCATTCTGTGGAGAGAGCCACAAAATTTAAAATTCAGATTATTGACAATGAATATGAAAAATCAGGAAAATACTGTAAAAGTAAAACCTGATCCTTAGTCTGCTGAACCAGCAGATAGATAAAGTAAGACATGTTTTATTTGTGGCAGGAATGTGGTTTTGGTGTTGCAAACAAACCAGAACAGATGCCTATAAATAAAATGGCTAAATAATCATTTATTTCCTCATCTAGGTAATAATCTGGAATATCATATTAAAATGCAGCTCTTACTTATTCACTCCTTCTAACATGCCTGCCCATATATCACACACACACACAAGTCCATAGGATACCTGAATTTATTTTAGAGATTCAGACATGGAGTTTTGCCTTCCTGATAATATCCTGGTTTCTATGGGGGGAAAAGAATCAAACCCAAATTACAAAACTATCTGCTACAATAAAGATATCACTTAAAAGCAAATGCATATACCAGTGATAGCTAACCTTTTTGGCACTGAGTGCCCAAAGCGTGCATGCGAACCCCCAAAATGCAATGTGAGCGCCCCCATGCATGCGTGTGCATGCCCCCTGCCCCCACACATGTGGGGCAGAGACTGAAAGAGCAGATGGCTAGTGGGAGGCGCGTCCACATGCGCAGCAGATCTGAGGTGGGACAACGGCTCGCGTGCTTGCAGAGAGGGCTCTGCATGCCACCTGTGGCATGTGTACTATAGGCTTGCCAGCACGAGCATATACGTTACTTTCTCAGTGGACAAGTTTATAAATGGACTTACCTTTTATCAATTGACATGAGTACATCTGTGTGTTTTGTTATGGCCTAAATAATTCTGAGGTTCAAGAAAAAATGTCAAAAATGAATGGGATGGAATTCTTACTTGATCACATTATAATTTGTATAAATATCCATTTATCACCAGAAAACTGCGAAGAGATTATCCTTCTAAAATCCTAATGAATTTGAGCACAGCTTTGCTAGGCCTAAACCTGGTCTTTCTCCTGGATGGTTGGATTGCATCATTTGACATAGAAGGCCTCTGCATAGCTATTGCTGCTCTCTTGCACTATTTTCTTCTGGCAACTTTCACCTGGATGGCCCTTGAAGCTGTTCATATGTATATAGCTCTAGTAAAAGTGTTCAATACTTATATTCGCCGATACATATTAAAATTTTGTGTCATTGGTTGGGGTAAGTGAGACTCTTCTGCAGTTTTTGTTTTTAAACTATATTATTCTAGCTCCTGAAGTGAAAGAGTAACAACAGAAATACATGAGACATATGAGAATTATTTTTGGTTTTCTAGTTTTTCTATTCCTCCTTTCCCCCTTCATTTTTGGCTAAATTAATACTTATTATAAGTCACAGAATTGTCCCCAGATAAGTTCCAATATTCTACATATACACTTATAATTTTAAAAGTTTTAAATATTTCATATAAGATTTTCCAGTTAATTTTTATTCCTAAAACTGAGCTCTTTCCTTAAAATGTAATTACATAATTTTATTTGACCTATTTACAGAAATTGATAAAGTGCCAGAGGAGTGGCTGCTAAAAACTTATCTAACAGTATAACCTATAATTTTAACACATTCATATGTTGATATGATATACATATTGATATCTTAAAAAGCCTGACCAACTGATAATCTCACAAATAGTTAAGAACAGTTTTTGGACAACAAAATTAGAATTTTTAGGCCAAATAATCTGAGTTTTTATTAGCCCAATTTCCAACCATGGATTCTATAATTCCTGCCTTGGAGTCCTTGTTTTCATTTAAAGTAGCATTTGCTTGGTTTATTTTACAAATAAAAAAGTGCTGATAAAGTTATATTCATATAAGTAGCAGAGGAACTGAAGCTGAGAGCAAGGGATAAATTCCTGCATTTTATGTATCAGTTTTTATTCTGGGTTATATATATTCATGGCTACAAGGAACATTTTCATAGTATAATCTTTATACATTATAATCTAACACAGCATGGTAGTAACTGATTCTTCTATAAAGCCAAGGAAAAATTACTAAAGGAGATGTATGAAATTCATAAAGTTATATGTTGTATATACTGTAAGAATGCATTGTGAAGATTATGTTGGTTAATACCTTCTAGGAAGTATGCTATCATTTGAAGATAGTTTTTCTCCACCTTCAACTAAGTGCTGCTTTCAGATTGGAAAGAAAGATTTTATTTATAAAACATGCAGTGAACAATGATTCCGATAAATAACTGTACAGTTCATGAAACAAAACTCTTATTCTCTTCCCTTCTTCCCCCGATCACCCCCCATTTTTAATTTTTGAATTATGAAAAAAAAGCTTGGAGGGCTTGAACATAATTGTAGTATGCAACAATTCATAGAAAGAAAGACATAATGGTGAAATAACAGCAATAAACTAATTTATGAGTGGATTTCTTATAATCTTAACTACATTATTGACACCCATTTTGAGATACAATACAAAATACTAACCACTAATCTAGAACAGAAGGGGGCACAATGGCTCAGTGATTAAAGATGCTGGGTTTGTCAGCTGGAAAGCTAATAGCCCGAGTTTGAGACCCAAGCACTGTACAACAGAGTGAGCTCCCATTCCTTACCCTAGCTCCTGCCCATCGAGCAGTTAGAAAGCACACAAATGCGAGTAGATGAATAGGTACCATTTCGGTGGGAAGATAACAATGTTTCATGTACCTTTGACGTATAGCCAAGCTGACCACCTGACTACAGAAATGTCTTCGGACAACACTGGCTCCCTTGGCCAAAAACAGATGAGCATCATGCCCTAGAGTCAGACATGACTGGACAGGGAAACCTTTATCTTTTTAAAAAAATCTAGAATAGAACATTAAACCACATATTATTGACATTGTGCTGAATCCTTAGAACTCAGATGGATTTTCTTCATTAAATTATTTTCTTCATTAAATATTTCTTCATTAAATATCCACTAAGGTCTAATAAATTGTTTTAAAAGCAACATATGGTCTAACATTTGTCAGTTTAGCAGAGAAACAATGTTGTCCACCAATGAAGAATCTTTTATACATTTTATTACCAGTTGAAATTAGCATCTTGAATACTTTACATATAATCACTTCTTTTTCTTTAAAAGAGTGGGTTAATAAGTCTTTATAAGACTTTATAAGACTTCTGATTTTGCCTGCCCCTGGTACATATATACTCTATATAATCCACTGCAGTTTATTCCTGGTATATACTCTTATCCACTGCAGCTACTTAGACCAAAATATTGAAACTGAAAAAAGAGAGATTTTTCACCACCAGAAGTATTATGATGTATCCACAGAATCTGTTCTGGAAAGTTGGAGAGGATTAGAAACACTAGAAAAAGTCAGTTTGTCCTATGTAAGATATATCCTTACCAGTTCAGGATCATACGCAAAGCCCTTTATTATTATTTTGTTCAGCTATTCCTCTCTTGAGGTATTTGAAATGAGACATAAACACAAGTCAAGTTGAGCTGGCAGATTTGTTGTTATCTATAGTGTATACACTGTAGTTTACAATTACAATGAGAAAATGGATGAAAGTAGGAAAAAGGTGAAGCTAAACACTTTCGTTCACATCAAAAAGTTGAAATGCACACAGGCATAATAATATACATTTATATATGCATATACATTATGTATATACAATATTTAGGAAATATTGATAATTGATTTTAAATCCAGTGTTGCATTAATTTGCTCTATTAGATGGTGTGGCGGATGGCCAGAGGTCCTACCTCTTTTTTTTAGACACCTCATGTTGTCACACCCTTGTGAAGCTTTGCTGTGAGGTAGCATCTTGGTACTTCCTGCCACTACCCTCTTATGAGGGTACCTCACCTGGCATATATATCTCATTCCAGTGCTTTTAGAGAGATAGGACTCTTACACTCTATCCTTCCTTTCTGATTAAATAGGCAAAATGCAGACTCTTCTGGTCCTTCATGTAGCATATAAGTACAGTGATTAGAGAGTTCAGCCTTTCCACCCCTATGGAAAATAAATCCAATACCATAGGACAGGCCTGTAAAACTGGTGGCCCACAGGCCGGATGCGTCACATACAGGCCATGCCCACCCCAGCTCCGCAAAGGCAAACAAACATAGTGATACGTCATGTGACACGGTCGAGTTTGACACCTGTGCCATAGGAGATAAACAAAATCTATATGATGAAGATGTATATATGAATCTGCAGTCTACATTCACAACAAATGGATTATTATATGTTTATAAAACTTCCTTTTGCTGTATTTTATTTTCTTGCAGGTTTACCAGCATTGGTGGTAATTATTATTCTAGCAAGCACTCATGCAAATACAAATAATATTTACAACAATGTTTTGAATGACAAAAGTAATAAGGAACAAGGTGGAGATGATTTGTAAGTATTTGGTTAAAATGTAATGATGCAGACAACCTGGTAAATGCTTTTAAATTATTTTTAAAGTGATGCGAATCCAATAATGTATCTGAATGTATCTATCTGAAATGATGGTATTCATTGTTCACAGGATGTTTTCTAAATTCCATGTCAATAAATATTGAGGTTGCAGTTTCAGGTTTTTTTTAATGTAATCAGAGATTATTATAAAATTAGGAATATTTACATTTGGGACAGTACCTGGCTAGATATTGAACTTCTTCAAATAGATTTCAGGAAACCAGAGTTTGTTTGCATATTAATCTAATGGATCAAAAGATTTTAAGTGTTCTCATGTTTGTTCAAAGAAACACTTAATCTTCATTGAGGAAATGAAGGAAATGTGACGATATTTGAAGTATCTAGAAGTACAGAATAACTGATTCTGAATTTGTCTGATCATTTACTAATCCAGCATTACCCTGATATACAACTTTAAGGAAGTAATAGTTAAAGCCTTTTATTTTTGTTTAAGTAGCCCAAAGCAACCAGAATCAATAAACCAAGTTTGTAACATGGAAATAACATAGAATTAATCCCCCCCCCTTTTTACAGCTGCTGGATTAAAAGCACCGTTGTATTTTACGTGACCTGCGTTGGCTACTTTGGGATCATGTTCCTCATGAACATTGCCATGTTTGTTGTGGTGATGATGCAAATATGTGGACGAAATGGAAAACGGACCAATAGGACTATGCGGGAAGAGATCCTGAGGAACCTTCGTAGTGTGATTAGCCTGACTTTCCTCTTAGGCATGACGTGGGGTTTTGCTTTTTTTGCCTGGGGGCCACTATATCTCCCTTTTGTGTATCTCTTCTGTATTTCCAACTCATTGCAAGGTGAGTAGAGGAATGTTTTGGAAAAACAGTATAAATAATAACCTAACTTCTAGCAACTTACAGATTCACAGATATATTATATGCATTACGTAGCACTCTTAAGTACATTGTACTTAATATTTGTAAGCCCATACAAACCCACACGCAAATGGTATCAATTTTAACAATTGTACAGCATAAATAGTAATGAGTCACATGACAGTAATTGATGATAATAGAATTCAGAAATATATCATGGTGAGTAGAATTTTTTGGAACTGGAAATGTTCTCTAACTTACCCTGTTCTGGTTGTTTTAGGAAAGTTTAACTCATCCAAGTCTTTCAAGTAAGAAACTTGAAACTTATTCAAAATATCTAATTTAGAATTAACAATGCATTGCAAAATTAAGTCTAAAATGTTCCTTATTATTGAAATAGGAAGGGGACAGGAGTTTAGAATGAACTAGTGGTACTAAGCCATGACCCATAGAGTTGATTGAGAAAATTGTTTCTGATTTTTCTGTCATTTTTATTTGATTTTTTTTTTTGCCATCTACTCTTGCCATATCAAAATTTGACCCAATTCTATTCAGCTTTCAGAATGTTATCTTGCTGGTAAACAGAGTCCTGAACCATAATTTCTTTCTACTATTCCATTAGTTTGGAAAGAATATTATTATATTATAAGAAGTTCATTATTTTTGTTCATTTGTTTATTATATAGGAGCAGGTGAAAGATGCAAATACTAAATTAATTATCTAAAAAAAATCCAGATTTTGAAATATTTATCATGTAGACAATGTGTGGCTTTGTTTTAATAACATTTAAATTTAGTTATGGTTTAGGTTCAGGTTATCAAGCCTATATCACTTCCCCTTCAGCAGAGTTGGACTCAAATTTTGTAGCAGACTTGGAGTAAATTTTGTACCAAATTAAAAAGGGATCTCTTTTTCACGTCATCAGCTCTCCATTTGTTTTTTCAGTCATTTCCCTTTTTACCCAAGATACTTCCAATTTTATTCATGCCATTGCTTTTCCAAGGGTGTTGTCAGAAAACACCTATCATATGTGATAGAAAGCTTGAATTGATGCAATTTAACAAAGACTGCAAAGGTTTCATTTAAAAAAAACAGTGAACTAAAAGCTATTCATAATATCATACTTGATATTATTGGAATTGATATTATTGGAATTGCTTGAGCACTCTTACCAGTAAGATCATGGAATCTGGATTCTTATTCAAAACCCAGATGAATTATTAAAATTTGTTCTTGGAAATCCAATGAGAGTTCCAAAACAAATTCACATTTACGCATTTTTCAAAGAATCCCACTGTCCTTCGGAAGAAGACAGTTTCCAGTTTAGCAAACAACTCTAATAGCAGCCTGTGTTAATTAGTTCAAGGAATTAAAGGGGGGGGGACTTGATTTACAAGTTGAACAGTGGTTTTTTTTTCATATTAAGCAATTTGTGCTCTATAATTGAAAATTACAGTAGAATAGAATAGAACAGAACAGAACGGAACAGAACTGAACTGAATTGAATTGAATTGAATTGAATTCTTTATTGGCCAAGTGTGATTGGACACACAAGGAATTTGTCTTTGGTGCATATCCTCTCAGTCTACATAAAAAGACAAGATACACTCATCAAGAATCACAAGACACAACACTGAGTGACAGTCATACGGTACAATAAGCAATCAAATAATCCTAGAAAATAATATCAATATAAATTGCAAGGATATAAGCAACAAAGTTACACTCATGCAATCACAAGTGGGAGGAGTGGGAGAAGGAGGGAAATCATTCAATAAATATTTTATTTCATGTGTACAACTTGTGCGTACATCAGTAATATAAATACTATATAAACTGTATTCAGAATGTTATGGTTAGAATCAATGGTGGGATGCAACTGGTTTAACAACCAGTTCGGTGAGATGCGCTGTAAGAGGAGAAATGGATGGAATCTGGAGTGCACCAGTTTTAGGACTAAGTATAAAGGCATCAGGGAAATAACAGTAATGTTCAATAAAGCTTTGCTTTCTCCTGTTTAATGTCACCATTAAGGATACAGTATCAGCATGAGTAGGGGAGTAATGGAAGGACAATTTTGGAAACCATTGGAGAAAGAACACATGCCCAGGAGTTTCTCAATTGGAGGTCATTCATATATTAACCAGTTTGGCTTAAAAATGAGGTGGTCTCTCTAACTGTGGTCAATATTGATTCCCAAATGCCGATAGGACTGTTGGTTACTATACATAGAATCATTAGTTAAAGTAATATTTATTAAATTATATATGTATAATGAAAGTTTGGAGACTGATGAACAAGCTGAAACTTCATGAAGGGATTGATGAGCTGACCAGTTTGGGGACCCCTGATCTAATTTATTAGAACTTCTATCTTACTCTGAATCAGTTGAGTTCATATCTGGTTGGGTTTGCACACGTGTAACAATTAGTTAAGGAGTATATCTAAATATCATATACACTATTTCATGAACCAAAGGTATTTGTGTCTTTATGTGTGTTTCTTAATCTTTTTTACTAAACCCCTAGATTTTATTATTATTTGCCTTTTCAGGTTTATTTATATTTATATTCCACTGTGCAATGAAAGAAAATGTACAAAAGCAATGGAGAAGGCATCTTTGTTGTGGACGATTCAGGCTGGCAGATAACTCAGGTACTATGAACTACCCTTTGTAATTCTTCTCTCTTAATTGAGCCCATAAAGCTAAAATGTACATTATAAGCTAATCTTTCATCCATGTGCTGACCTGCAAAGACCTGCTAAGTGCAACTTTCTGAGATATTTAATAGAAACTATCTACTAGAAAACTGAGAATGTGCCATTTCTGTAAATGATGTTATTTCAAAGAATAAGAGTTTCCTTGCAATGTTTATGTAAATGTTTGAGGAGATATTAGAAAATAAAGCCTGAAACAGAGCAATTGCTTTGATCCTTTTATCTTAGCTTTCATTGAATTAAATATATGTATTCATAAGCCTGGCAGAATTCCCATTTAGTAGATAAATGGACAAAATCCATATACTGTATAATTGTCATTCTATAATTTCTTACTTTAATTTAAAGTCAGTTCTACTCATTATTAAAGCAAAATCGACTTCATTTTGAATGGGTTACTTACAGAAATGTCCTTGTAATTTTCTTGGCAGTTATATGGGAGTTATTTGTCCTTGCCAAGTTTCCAGATTTCTTATTTAACTTCCTAGTTATTGTATGTACTGTATATAATTCCAGGAATGAATGGATTTTAATAGTAAGATGAATTTAAAAGGATCTTCTGTAGTAGTATTGCTAGGAGGTTTTGCATAATTATATACTTCGATTTCTTCCTGCTGCTGGAAGCAAGTTGAGGTCCCATTACTCACCCAGCTCCTGCCAACCTAGCAATTCAAAAGCATGAAAATGCAAGTAGATAAGTAGGTACCACTTCAGTGGGAAAGGTTACTATGTTCTGTATTTTCATGCTGGCCACATGATGATAAAAACATCTCTCAGGCAATACAGGCTTCCTAGGCTGAGAATCGGAGATGAGCACCATCTCCTTGAATCAGTCTTGACTGGACAAAGGAAACCTTTAATTGCTCCTAACCTTTTTGTAGCTTAGAAAATATTGTTTATAGCGTCGTCCAGTTCAAGGAGGTTGCCTACAAACATTTGAAAACCCTGAGTCTACTAAATAAGAAATATACATGTTTAAGGTAAAGGTAAAGGTTCCCCTCACACTAGTGGTTCCCGACGCTAAGGGGCGGTGCTCATCTCCATTTCAAAGCCAAAGACCCAGCACTGTCCGAAGACGTCTCAGTGGTCATGTGGCTAGCATGACTAAACACCAAAGGCGTATGGAACGCTGTTACCTTCCCACCAAAGGTGGTCCCTATTTTTCTACTTGCATTTTTTATGTGCTTTCGAACTGCTAGGTTGGCAGAAGCTGGAACAAGTAACAGGAGCTCACGCCGTTACGCAGCACTAGGGATTCAAACTGCTGAACTGCCAACCTTCCGATTGACAAGCTCAGCATCTTAGCCACTATTCAGTCAGGAACAGTTCAAAGTTACGATGGTGCTGAAAGAATAGTGGTTACAATTGATCCTTAGGGTTCCGGCCATCCCAGGATTTCCATGATCATGTGATGATGATCTGGGCACTTGGCAACCACTTGCATTTATGACCAGTTGTAGTACCCTGCAGTCATCTGATCACCATTTATGACTGCCCCTGATGGCTTCCCAGTGGGGAAACTGGCAGGGAAAGTTGCAAATTACTGGAGTAAGTCTCCCCCATTTACACATGTTCCCCAGCCCCTCTGCACTTGCACCCTGAAGGCTATTCAGGGACCACTGCACAACTTCTGCCTTCTTGCTGCACCTGCCTTGCACACCTTCCCTGAGCCTTGTGGCATCACCCTCACACACCCCTAGAACCTCCCTGAGCCTCACCATGCATCTCTCATCAGTTACACATCCCCTCACTCACTCCCTGATGCAGTAGCAACCACCCCAAGCCTTGCTAAACAAGAACTCCTTGTATCTTATATAAGTGACAGGGTGGGAATAATTTCAGATGTTTAAACATGAATGATAACATTAACATGGCAGTGTCACTGCATATATGAATTTCCCATATTGCCAGCACAGAGGAAATGCATGATTGCCTGATTTGCATAATAAAGGGTAATAAGCACACTAGGGAAAAATGAAAACGATTTGTGCTTTCTTTAATTCCATTCCTTTACTTCTTTTAAGGTCTGACTAATTATTTCAACCTGGTATGCAATCACAGCCAGTTTTGCTTTCATTTATTTTCAGACTGGAGTAAAACAGCAACTAATATAATAAAGAAGAGTTCAGACAATCTGGGGAAATCCTTATCTTCCAGTTCTATTGGTTCTAATTCAACATACCTGACTTCAAAATCCAAATCCACATCCAACACCTACCATAAAAGGAACAGCCATTCTGGTCAGTAGTTTTCAATATGAAAAGTCTAATTTTAAACTATCTACCTGGGATATCTTGTTTTAAACGTTGATGTGGCACCTTAGATAAGTTATGCAGTAGAAATGCATCCATGGGAATTAACCAGAATTTGGCTGGGATTCATCTCCTTCAATGCTATTTTTTTCCAACAGCCCATTCAAGTGTCATATATTGGCAGAAGGCTCCCAAGCCCCACATGCTATTGAGTTATCTTTAAGATTACCAAAAGCTTAAACTTATCTAAATCTAAAGCAGAATAAGATTGTTGGCACTTTTCCACAAAACACTGCTAACACTCCTTTTTCGTATAAATAACATTTCTTTTAATTTTTATTTATTTTACTCCTTAAATGTCTACATCTCACTTAAGTGATTTTGGTGGGTTACAGTTTTAAAAAACCCATTGTATTGAATGCAAAAAAAAATTTCTCTGAACGTGTTTAAAAGTGTTTATAGTTATTGGCATATAACACCCCACTGCATTAATTACAAGTAGTCTTTTTAGTGATTCATTAAATATGAATCACCATAAGTAACTAATTTGATGTGTTGTTGTGAATTAAAGCTTTATTCACAGAAGTTCTACATTAGACAATAGATTTTCTTTAAGTATCTGGAGGTGATTATTTGTCATGATACAGCTTATTAATCTCTTTTTAATATAAATGACAAAAATAATATGTTTGTGTTATGCACAAATGTTGTAAAGTACAGTTTATGTTTATCTTTCATTCTGTATTAACTGTTAACTGCTTGAATACAGCTGTGTAAAATACAATTATTCAAATTGGTATGTTGTGCTCATGTTTAAACATAATTTAGTAATTTACATGGTGGTGGATATCTCCAAGTAATTGTTGAAATATTTCACTGTTCTCCAAAATTGATTCAGCTGCTCATATGTTTATGGTATAGATAATGTCTTCTAAGAACATATCCTCACCAGTGGTCGAACATACAAGGTAAAGTGTACATCACCTTTGCTGAATGCATGATTTCCAAGCGCTTGCATAAGGACACTTGCATGAAGTTTGAATCAGCAGAAAAGATTAACTAATCATACATATTGCTTCATTCTATTCTGTGCATCTTTCTCTGTGATTAATTCTGGCTGACTATAATTTGGTACCCAAGAGTGCTTTTGATTATGGTTAGCATAAAAATGAAACATTCGGGATTGTTTGAGGTAAACATCCAAGGGAAACAGCTTCATAAAATGCATATTTGTTAGGTATATATTTTTGTCTAGTAGCTGACAAGAAGAAAACGAAAAAGACACCATTAAAGTGATTCACCTAATTTGTAATAATGTCTGCAAGAAATGAATGTATTCTCTGATGCTGAACGTTTTTCAAAACATTAGAAAAAGCTTTCAGTTACCAACCTACTTAGATTTTTAAAACATGCAGTGGACATAGATGGTATATTGGTTCAGCATTTATTTTTAATATTTAGCCAACCTAATGAAAGTAAAATGAATTCTGCTGGATTCAACTATCATACAGTGATCAGCAGACACATCCCCAAAAGCTTATAAGTAGGAAATGAGAAAATTGTTTTCTTCAAATATTGGTCCCTGACAGTTGATTTAAGCCATGCTGCCTTTGAGCCTCAGCATAATATATAACTATTAAGCCATTGCTCCTATTCTCCATGAATACGCCTAGCCCAGAGGACTTAGACGTGCTACCAGCCAAGTCACTGTCTGTGGCCCATGGACTCCCAATCCCATATACAGCATTACATGTTCATACTCCAGTCGTTCAATTTTAGCCTCCAAGATAGGGAGCAAGCATTATGAACATGAAAGCAGGCAGCTGCCATCCCTCTTCCTGCAGGGGCCACCTTCCTCAATCTGGGTAGGAGAAGTGGTCATGAGGATGGCATCTGGGAATGGGTCAAGCTATTTTGCGTCAGATGCCGAAGCAGGCTCCCGCTACCAGGATGGAGAAGATCTCATCAGTTGAGGGAGAAGAGAGAAAGAAGCAAGGAGCTGGGAAAGCCTGAAACAACGGTGGAAACTTCTCCGCTTACCATGGTGGGGGATAGATGAGCCTATGAAAGACCCGAGGGCTGGAATATCACCACATCACTGAGTTGCTGCAATACATTCCTTTCTGTTGCGGATATGAATGAGCAAGTCTGAGTGACTCCCTTTGGTTCCTCCTTCACCACCTGCTTGAGGAAGAACGACTGGAAGGAAGAGTAAAGACTGCAGTTCTCAATTCCCTCCCCCTCCCCCCCCCCCATTTCACACATGGATTTGGAGGAATAAAGCTATTCCCCCTCTAAAGGAAGAGGGGAGGGAAGAAATATATTACACCATCCCAAATAACCTGGGCCATGATAAGTAGAACATGAACTAACAGACCAGGGATGAAATTCAGCAGGTTCTGACAGGTTCTGGAGAACCGGTAGTGGAAATTTTGAGTAGTTCGGAGAACCAGCAAACACCACCTCTGGCTGGCCCCAGAATGGGGTGGGAATGGAGATTTTGCAATATCCTTCCCCCAGGAGTGGGGAAGGAATGGAGATTTTGCAGTATCCATCTCCTGCCATGCCCACCAAGCCACGCCCACAGAACCGGTAGTAAAAAAAATTGAATTCCACCACTGTAGCAGACCTATCTAAGTGAATACGACCACAATGTAGCAAGGAAGGCTAGACAGGTGGCTTGGAATTTCCCATAAGATGAGAGCTGAAAAGAGCCCATTTGAAGCCATTATTAGGGCTAAAAGATCAGAAGGAAGGATGTGCAATAAACCTGGCTGAGGTACCTTTTAAAGCAGTGGCCCCCAACCTTTTGGGCATCAGGTACTGGTTCCATGGAGAGAGGTTTTTCTACAGAACGAAGGGGGCATGGTTTTGCATGCTGCCTGCATCCCACAGATCGGGCTTTGCTTGTTTGTGTGGATCAGTTTCTGGCATGCCATGGACCAGGGGTTAGGGACCCTTGTTTTAAAGGACTGATGAGAGAATAGATCCTCTATTCTTGTTCATCTTTTGTCTTCAACAGGCTTTTGTTGGCGACTTGAAAGTATATCCCAATGGTGGGATGGGGGAGGAATTAATGGGTCTTCCTTAGATAAAGTGAAGCGTTCTTTGGAAAGATAGTCTGCTAATGGTGCGGGGCTGCTGGGAATTTCAATTCATCAACATCTGTAGAGCTACATGGATTATGGATTAAAGTGTGTTTATTTAAATGAGTAACTGTTGTATTTATGAATACAAATATTTTATAATCCACCCCTCAGGTTAATGAGCTGTTAATGCGCTTCTAAATTTGCTTTTGCACATTTCGGCAGCAGATGCTGTTTTGCTGTCTTGTTCACCATGTTTCACTTCCATGGCTGACTCCAAGTTCCAATAGAGCGAAGGGGAAAACTTTTCTATATTTTTCATGCTATGGCTTATTTCATATACCTCTGTTGTATCTCTTCTTATTGATCTCCCCCCTAAACACTGTAGGAATATGTGCTTTAGCGCTTAAATCACAGATTTATATTGAATAAATACATATAATGTAACATGCAAGTAATCATAACTACACCTTTTCAAAAATACCCTGTTTTCCCGAAAATAAGACATCCCCTGATAAAAAGCCCAATCAGGCTTTTGAACACCTGCACTAAAATAAGCCCTCCCTGAAAATAAGCCCTTCCTGAAAATATTTAAACACATCCACAGCCGGTCTCCACCATTTCCTCTGGTTAGGGTTAGGGAGACGTTGCTGGAAATCAGGTAAGATGACAAGAGGAGCCCCGTCTTGCTCCACACGCCCCAAAATAATAAGATCTCCCCAAAAATAAGGCCAAGCGCTTATTTTGGGGTTCAAAAAAATATAAGACAGGGTCTTATTTTCAGGGAAACACAGTAATACAACAAAACCAAAGTAAACCATATAAAAATGTTTGCCCCAAATATAGCTCATTCTGGCTATTTTTTAGCATACCTACACTTTTTTTCCATGTAAAAATATCCTGTGCAATTTGCATTTTCTTCATTTGCATTTCATAAGTAATTTTAATTTTAAATCTACTTAATTTTAGCTATACATTATTGTAAAAAAAAAGATTGAAGAATCCTTTCCCTCTTGTTTATACTTGTGAGCAATTTAGATTTTATATAGTTGCTTGTTTAGGTAATTGAATGCTAAATATTTTACGGAGTATCAGTCTTTTGCATAAATATAATATTCAATATTCAATAGTAACACATACCAATTGTGGTAAGAATTCAGCATGTAAAATCTAGTTGTATATTAAGAGGGACATTATATGAGCACCATCTAATGGTCACATTTAGATCAGCAAAGCTGCTCACTGTCTTGAACTCTCCAGTCTTTATTCAAAAGTTTGTTCTAGGTACGCTTGAGGTTGAAGTTACCAGTATGATCACAGCTGACTGAGTCAGCTGATATTTGAGTCGGTACCAATTATGTCATAGTAATATGACAGAGCTGGTAATATGGAGCTCTCAAGTCATAATCAGGCTGTGAGTTCGATCCTAGCTAGCGGCAGATATTTTTCTGCCAGACAATGAGTTATTGTTTGCTGTGAACTCCGTGTAGGCATCAGGAAGGGCATCTGGCCAGTAAATACTTGCGCTCCTTTCAGGCATCCCAATTCCATCCTGATGCAAGGGATTACAGGATTGTTAAAAGAAAAAAAATGGAAACACAAAATATAATCATAACATAATAGAGGGTGAGAGACAGTGCATGTTATAAAAAAAAGAATATGAAGCTGTGATTTCCAGTGTCAATTCTGTACCTTTTTTACAGTTTGAAGAAATGTCACCTTTAGATGCAGCAGAATCACTCTGAAAGTGAGATGAGCAATACCTAAATTTGATAAATAAATAAAACCCTAAATCTATAGATTCTGCATCTCCAGGGGTGGTACATGGGTTTGACATTCATTTCAATGTAGATAACACAGTCTATGTGCATAAATGAAATGGAATATGAATGTAAATTGGTAGTGAGGAACGCAGTCAAAATCCTTTCTCAGCACATAGTAAGCTGAGTCTAAAAATGGTGAAACCTGTAGCCATTACTATTGATTTTAGTGCAACTTTCCTCATTTCAGCAATTCAGTAGTAAAAAAAAAAATGAATTTCTTTTCCCTTTCTGGCATGACTTTTAATGAGATATATTTTCTCTTGTCCTTATTCTGAATTGGTTCATACATTCAAAATTGATTGTTCATGTGAAATTATCCTGAATCCTGTTCAGAATGAAGCAGATAACATTCCCTGCTTTCTTTAGAGCACCATCATAATCACTTTCCCAATACAAAAACAGACTCCAAATGCTGATACCAAACAGCATTTAATTGTGAGTCAAATTACTGCAGTTTGATATCATGGCTTCAATAATGCTGATGCCATTATTTCAGTAACCATGTAGGTCAGCATAGAAATGTCATCCAATAACTGAAAACCAGAGCTAAATTTCAGATCATGTAAGCTGAAGGAGCAAAATTCGATTTGTACTTCTAGATAGATCAGGATCATTTACAGCTTCCTGAGGATCAGTGGGGCTGAATTTTTCAGGCACAAGATACAGATGAAATGAGTACCTTAAGACTTCAAGATTGCATCTTTTTAGAATCTCTCTCTCTCTCCCTCCCTCCCTCTCCCTCCCTCCCTCCCTCTCTCTCTCTCTCTCTCACACACACACACACACACACACACATTATTCCTTAAAACCTCTCAAAATGGGAAGAATTAATTGTTCCCATTTTGAGAGGTTTTAAGGAATAAAATTTGGGTGACTTAGCTCTTAGGAAAGTTTAAATCACCATTTTGGTACTTCTATTTCCCTGAACCTCACCCAAATGGCTTGTTTATAATTGCCTCCCTAAAACACAAAAATGATGAAATTTTATAAGAAAATAATAAAGGAAAAGCTTTTAATGTATGGTTCTTAAGGTGCAATGTAAGGCCTGTTGTAACTATCAGACTGGCAGCTTATATACTCATGGTATGGATTGAAAAAGAAAATCAGAATTCGGAGCCAAAAAAAAGAGTATTATATACTTTACAGTATTTACTAAGGGGTTGTCTGAGGTCATCCTCTTGGCAGTAAATTTTGTTTTCAACATTACTGACTTGTTTTGTTTTGTCTTGTTTTTTAATCAGACAATGTTTTTCTTGACAAGCCTTCAACAAAATACATCCAAGTGGACATGGAACAGACATCAATCAGCCCAGTTCACCAAGTCATTGACAAAGTAAAAGGTTACTACAATACTCAATCAGACAATTTCTATAGAAATATGATCATGTCAGACTCTCTGAGCCACAGTACAAAATTCTGAATATCTGGGTATCTGGAAGAAGACAAGTCAACAAGCAGAATAAAGATTATTCAGGGTTGAACTTGTGTTGACTGGCTGAAGATAGAAACTCTACCAAAGTATTGTGCTTTATCCAGTTATATAAGCTGTTCAGCTACATATACTTGGAGAAACAGAACATCTAATTAATTGTCTCCACTGATTCGGTATTGATGCTGGCACTCTCTTCTCAACAGTTCTACACAGTGACACGTTTATTAATCCTATCTATAATCTTGCAAAATTAAGAATCTTGAAACGCCCAAAACTAAAGCTTGTAGCTTCCAAAGACATTTTCAAAGCATGCTGTTAAGATGTTGCATCAACCCAAATTTTCTTCTGTGATATATATGTGTGTCTGTGTGCATATGTAGCCTTACGCAGGGAGAGCTATACAGTTGTGCATGTCCATAGGTATAAATGGATCCCCTTGTTTCATATAATCAAATCTCTGAAAAGAGAGATGATAGCATATTCTGCTTACGGCATAAGCAGAAGTCTGCTTGTGCAATGCTAGAGAGGTCATTTGAAATTTTACAGATTTTGTTTTCTCCACAGACAAAACTATTTTTTGGTGAATTTATACTTCTTTGTGCCTGATTACAGAAACCAAAAGTGTTTCAAAGATTATCTTAACTCTTGATCTTAACTCTTGCTTGCAAACTCTGGGCCATATTTATTATTTTATTATTTTTTTTAATGGCAGAAGTATTGAAGTGTGCTTCTTTGATTTTGGAAGAGCTTAATGAAGTGTTTTATGTTAACTTGAAAGTTTGCCTAGTTATAGACCAAAAGCACTGAGCAGTTGAATATGTCACAGTTGCTATGCATCTTCATCATGATCAAAGAACAGAAATTCAGAATCAGTCCAATATGATATATAAACTTCCATCACTTTTTCCTAATTTGCTTTATTTTCACATCCTTAGATATGTGGAATTCCAGGCTGGAACATGAAGGTTTTCCATTGATTTATGCTAAGAGCAATGTTTATTAACCTGTACAAATCAAGTTACTGCCAATTCTTACACCTTTTCACCCTGATAGACCTTTTCCAAGATGTGTATTGACACACACCTAACAAGAAATCTTTATCATTTCAGATACACACTGCTGCCGAAACAGTTGAGATTTTCACATGTAAGCATAGTGGTCATACCATCTATTCTTCCCTTAATATAGTATTTTGAATTACAGATTATATTATTACATACTCTGTAGCACATATACTTAGATTTACTAAAGTCAGTACGCCTCATCTCTAAAAGAGAAGGTTGTTATATTCATTGTTTACAAATATAACACAAATTCTCTTTGAATGAAATTAGTTAAACACTCCAAATATTTTAAAAAATTATATGGTAAATATAAAACAATCTTTGTCACTTCTCAATTCTTTAATAACTCTTTCTGGGTGCTACTTTATTTAATCTCCCAGTAATATATAACATAATCTCCAGTATGTCTTCTTAGAAGTAATTCCAACTGAATGCAAGGAGGCTTATTTTAAGGAAAATTTGTATAGAATTGCAAATTTGACCAGTGAGTGACAGGTGGTCATAGGATCCCCCTTTTTCTATGGCAATAATCTCTGCATGCTTATTTTCAAAATATGTTTCAACTCCATCTGTTTTATAGCTGTTTAACAACTATAATGTATTAATTTGCATTATCAGAATTGTCAAATTAATTTGCCCCATTACACCAATGTTGTTTGACTTTAAATTATTTAATTTGTTTTATAATCCCCTAAAAGGCATTATTTATCATGGGTTAAGGATTTAATTTAATATGAGTGAATGATTCCTTATGACATCAAATTATACCAGAATCTGATGGGATCAAACAACTTTACTAAAGAGAATGTTTTCTAAACATTCTGTGCCATCTAAAAAATTAGTTTATGTCTCTTAATAAATTTCAGAAAGTAGTTTATGTAACATTTTTCTGGATAAAAATATTCAAAATAAGGGAAAATGTATTTCTGTATATGGTAATTGGAAGTAAATAATATGAAAATGGTAAATAAGGCTTTACTTTCATTAGGAAAATTGTAATATTTTAGTTTCCCCTTAAGATGGTTTTATCTGACCAGATTAATGTGAAATGTGCCTATATTTTAGCCAAATAAGAATATTCTTTGCATTTACTACCATGTAGTAATCCTTTAAAAATTATATCAGATAAATAGTTTTTCTAGTACTCTTCTTTCATCATATTGTCTTTCTGTATAAATCTTTGGTTTTCTTATCGGCAAAGCTTAACTTTCCTTGTACATATTTATTTATTTCTGAGGTTCAAAATATGTCAGCATATTTCAACCACACACTAGCAGTCTTTGTAATTATATGGAAAATTTAAGTGATAGGGAGAAAAATAGGTTTGTGTGTGTGTGAACATGTCTGCATGTTGGATTTGCTATGTGTACAGTTTATTGGATAAGCTTTTGTTTATCACCGAAATACTGATATAATTTCAAACCTTAGTTTTTAGGAACTAGTGATACAATTTATAGAAACATTGTAACATCAGTAGTCTAAGTCATTAAATTTTTCAAAATTGTGAGTGGCTCTTGATTCTTTGCAACTGATTAACGAAATTCTTTGGTAGAATGCCAGAGAATAACTTATTTCTTCCAAGTAATCTTTCTTCACCAGAATTTGGAGATGGAAGTGTTAAACCAGACACTGGGAGGATAGGGAACTCTAAATTCTGTCCAATGACCTAAGGGTCACAATAGACTACCTGATTGAAAAGAGGAGGGATGACATAAAAGGGAAAGGTATTTTTATGTATTCTCAGGGATTTCAAGATGAGAAGAAAAGCAAACGATCTGTAATTATTCTCCAAAATAATGCAAAATTACAATTTTAGGCAAATATTTCACCCTTTTCAGATAGTTTGGAACACTAAAATTGTAACATTAAAATCCCCAAAGTGCACTCACTTTTATCTCCTTAGCCAATACTTAGCATCACCACATGCATTTCATGATGTTGTTGTTGCGAAGTTGTGTCTGACCCATCACGACCCCATGGACAATGTTCCTCCAGGCCTTCCAATCCTCCACCATCCTCTGGAGTCCATTTAAGCTCACGCCTACTGCTTCAGTGACTCCATCCAGCCACTGCGTTCTCTGTCATCCCTTTCTTCTTTTGCCCTCAATCTTTCCCAGCATTAGGCTTTTCTCCAGTGAGTCCTTCCTCCTCATTAGGTGGCCAAAATATGTGAGTTTCATCTTCAGGATCTGGCCTTCTGAAGAGCAGTCAGGGTTGATCTCCTGTAGGATTGACCAGTTTGATCGCCTTGCAGTCCAAGGGACTCGCAGGAGTCTTCTCCAGCGTCATAGTTCAAAGGCTTCAATTCTTTCGCGCTAAGCCTTTCTTATGGTCCAACTTTCACAGCCACGCATTTCTTATACTGTATATTCATAAATATATAAACATACATTGTACATCTTTATTCCCTGCTCTCAGTTTTGAACCATTCTCAAAGCATGTCATTTATTCATGTGGAAGTTTTTATCATCTGTCACTGTTTCTGAATTTAGTAACCAACCTTCCCTTCAACTTCATACTTGCGCAAAGTATTCCAAGATTCAAGTCTCTTCACTTTATTCAATAAACATAAACCTTTCTCACAATCATATCTTCCTCAATGACCTGGTGTACACACCAGCCCAGGTTAAAGTCATATCGCATTTGGAACATTTTACTCATAACTGCTTGTACCTTTCCAGTCCAAATTCTGGAACTTTGCCAATGCAAAGGGGTAAATGAAGATTTTGCATCTGCTAAGGACTTAGAATCCTGGAATCGACTAAAGTTTATTTAAAATTGGTTCTATTGGTGTTTATAGAAAACCGAGATATTGGAAATATGATGGAACTTGAGTAATATTTAAAATATTAAAATATTGCTGACTTAACAGGGCTCAACAAACACATTGTATAAAGAAATGTGATTGATGTTTAAAAATATTTTTGGAAAAAGCAATAAAAGTATCATAAAAAGAGAATAGTACTGTTTAAAGATAAAGAGGTGAATATGAAGAACCCAAACAAGTGGGGGGAGTACAAATTGGGAAAACAGTATTATATATATTGATATATAAAAGAATATATTATAATTATAATGAGCATATTAAGGTTAGAAGTTGGAAGATAAAAACTATGTATATGTAATTGTATTATTACTGTCATCATTGTGTAAAAAATGTATTGACCCAGTCATTACACTGGGTTACATTAACAAACAACATACACAAATATGTTAGTTGTTAAAGGAAAACTGCAAGTATATATATGTGTGTGTGTGCATGTGCATATATATATATATATATTTCTTTTTCTCTTTCATAGGCTTCATGTGCTTTTCTATCTAGCCAGGTTTCTACCTACATAAACTATGATGTTCTGCCGCCCTGGTTCTAATGAAATCTCAACGTAGAAATCTTACATAGGTAGAAACCTGGCTAGATAGAAAAGCACATGAAGCCCTACGAAAGAGAAAAAGAAACATTGTATCTTTAACAGGGAAGTTTTAAAAAAGAGTGTGGCTCATTGACGAAGTCAAAAAAGACAGTAATGGTCCATCTGAGTCTCCCAGAGTGCAACAGAGAGTTGCAGGAAAAAAGCCCAGCACTTGTGAATTGAGATTTCACAGAACCAGTGCAGCAGAACATCATATTTACGTAGGTAATATACACACACACACATTTATACACACACACACACACACACACACACACACACACACACATACAGTTTTCTTGGCCATTTTTCAGAGAATATGAATGATAACACGAAAACTTTTCTTTCACTCATGGTTAGTGTTTGCCTGAAGCCATTTATTATCAATCAACTGTGTTTACTCTTTTTTCAATCATAATGACAACAGAAACTACCCAAATAACCCTGATCACAAGTTTACATACTCCAGTTCTTAATACGGTGTATTGCCCCCTTTAACATCAATGACAGCTTGAATTCTTCTGTGGTATCTGTGGATGAGGCTCTTTATCTTCTCAGATGGTAAAGCTGCCCATTCTTCCTGGCCTCCAGGTCCTGTAAATTCTTGGCTGTCTTGTATGAACTGCACGTTTGAGATCTCCCCAGAGTGGCTCAATGATGTTGAGATCAGGAGACTGAGATGGCCACTCCAGAACGTTCACTTTATTCTGCTGTAGCCAATGACAGGTCGACTTGGCCTTGTGTTTAGGATCATTGCCATGGTGGAATGTCCAAGTACGTCCCATGTGTACCTTCCGGGCTGATGAATGCAAATTGCCCTCCAATATCTTTTGATAACATACTGCATTCATCGTACCATCAATTCTGACCAAATTTCCTGTGCCTTTGTAGCTCACCCATCCCCAAAACATCAGCGATCCACCTCCGTGTTTCACAGTAGAAATTATGTACTTTTCATCATAGGCCTTGTGGACTCCTCTCCAAATGTAGTGTTTATGGTTGTGGCTAAAACCTCAATTTTGGTCTCATCACTCCAAATGACTTTGTGCCAGAAGGTTTGAGGCTTGTCTCTGCTGTTTGGCCTATTGTAAGCAGGATACTTTGTGGCATTTGCGTAGTAATGGTTTTCTTCTGGCGACTCGACCATGCAGCCCATCTTTCTTCCAGTGCCTCCTTATTGTCCATCTTGCAACAGCCACACCACATGTTTTCAGAGAGTCCTGTATTTCACCTGAAGTTATTTGTGGGTTTTTCTTTGCCTCCCGAACAATTTTCCTGGCAGTTGTGGCTGAAAGTTTAGTTGGTCTACCTGACCGTGGATTGGTTTCAACAGAACCCCTCATTTTCCACTTCTTGATTAGAGTTTGAAGACTGCTGATTGGCATTCTCAGTTCCTTGGATATCTTTTTATATCCCTTTCCTGTTTTTTACAGTTCAACTACCTTTTCCTGCAGATCCTTTGACAATTCTTTTGCTTTCCCCATGACTCAGAATCCAGAAACATCCGTGCAGCTCTGGATGAAGGATGCAAGAGTCTGTCACGAGCCCAGAAATTGATTGACCTTTTATACACACACACTAATTACATGCAAACAGGTCGCAGGTGAGAATGGTTACCTTTAATAGCCATTCACACCCCTTTGTGTCAACCTGTGTGCATGTTATCAGGCCACAATCACCAGGGTATGTAAACCTTTGATCAGGGTCCTTTGGGTCCTGTTGTCATTATGATTGAAAAAGAGTAAACACAGTTGATTGATAATAAATGGCTTCAGTGAAAGAGTGAAATGAGTGAAAGAAAGGTTTTCGTGTTATCATTCATATTCTCTATATACCATCTACCTCTGCAGCTTTACCATTATTCAAGAGTCACACATTTATTAAATCTTTTTCAACACCTTTTCCTTGAACGTTAACATTTATAGTGTTTCTTACTATCCTACTCTTTCAAATCTCTAAAATGTTCCTTCCAGCATACCATCATTTCAGTTTCATTCCAAATCATTTTATCCATTTTAATTCCATTTGCTTGCTGGAGGCTTCTTGTCATCCCTCCTCACACAACTATCTTTCCCACTATACATTATATATTTTAAGTCTCATTCTTTTCAGCATCTTCTTGTATCAATTTTTTTTTCAGTTCTTCATTTTACCTAGTGCCTGTGTACATTTCCCATTAGCACTTGTATGGCACTCCATAACTTTATTCTTTTCACTTTGTTCTAAGCTCTTCAACATCTTTCCTCACATTCAGTTTCCATTTATTCTGTAAGACTTAGTCTGATGTACAATGTGTTTTCATACTAGTCCTGTGCATTCTCTCCCTAAATTCTTCCTTTACAGTAACAAACATAGTTTATCTGATATTCAGACTCTCTAATCACCTTTCCCTAGTCTTCTCAGTCTTTCAGAAACAAATAGCAAGGGCACTTAGACTTATATACTGCTTCACAGTGCTTTATAGTCCTCTCTAAGCAGTTTACAGAGTCAGCATATTGTCCCCAACAATCTTGGTTATCATTTTACCAACTTCGGATGGAAGGCTGAGTCAACCTTGAGTCAGTCAGAATCGAACTGCTGGCAGTGGGCATAGTTATCTTGCAATACTGCATTCTAACCACTGCACCACCATGGCTCATATACTTTGTGATCATTATGAAAGGAAGAAAAAGATTTGAGTGTCACCCATACTGAAGACATCCAACTCCAAATACTATGATGACTTTGCCCAGATGCTTTATATAGATATTAAAACGACAAGAGTGACAGATTGGTTCCCTGTGAAACTTCACAGCCTAGCATCCGTGAAGCCAAGCAGAAATCTCTCAAAGCTGTATTCTTGCTGCCAATCCAGGTATGAAACGTGACTGGAATAGGTACAGATAATCCATATCCTCCACGTATATATGAAAGGAGTGTTATTCTGAGTAAGTATGCATCCAGCAAAGGCTACAGCTTTAAAGTTAGCTGATAAATATTAGCAGATGCTGTTCTGACCTAGGTTCCCTTAAAAAGCAGGAAGCAGAGTCTTGGTCACGACAAAACCTCTTTTATTTACATGACTCTGAATTCCTTTCATTCACAGTCAGCAAGGCCTGTTCAAACAGTTTTTCAAAGGAATATTTATCAAAATGGACCTTATCTTGCTTGGAAGGCTGCCAGGTAACTAGTTTTCAAATGCAGTACAAGGCAAAACTTGGCACAGAGTCTCTCAGAATGAAACGGAACGAACAAATTGTTTCCTGCAAAAACCCACTCCCTGTTCACTCCTCTTTTGTTTCTTATGGGAAGGGCCTCCAAGGTGTGGCTTTACTCCCAAGTCGACCCTGCTTTCTGAGTTGCTCTTGTTTTCTGGCAGCTCTGCGCATGCGCACACTGGGAACAGGCTCCAGCTGTTCCTCTGCCTCACTGCTCTCTGCCTCCGACGCAGAGCCCTAGCCCCCAGGACTGGCCCATATTCCTCCCCAATCTCCTTACTGTCCAACTCTACTGCCAGCTCTTCTGGCTGCCGGCGGGCCACAACTGATGCATATATTGATAAATACTAAGTTCTGGAAGCAAATCATAAGACGTAATTATAATTTTAATTACCAATCTTACCAAATACACCTGCTTAGATACAGTTGACGATCATGGAACAGATGAACTTTGCGATATAGATAAATATAAATTTCTCAATATTTCTGTGACATAGAATCCATTACTCTTATTATTTGAGATCATGTTGTATCTCCAAAGCTCGTAGGTACTGTTTGTTTCAGGGTGAAATTAAACTTTGGATGGGGACGGTTCATAAAAGAAGCTTGCTGTGCTTTATATGTATTTACAGCTCCAGTTCTGCCCAATCTGTTGAGAATGATGGTGTGATGATCTTAGTGACTTAGCATTCCTGCATTGCAGTAGTTCCCTGCATGTTTGCCTCAAAATAAAAATAGAAATTATGCAGAAATCTGGTGGCCTGCATTAGCTAGAATGAGCCAGCAGAGTGCAATATGGCACCACTATTAGTTACGCAGTGAAACTTTCAAAAACATTCCATTTCTGTATGCAGTTGCGAACGGAATTGTCTTAAGCAGGAAAATCTACATGCAGACCAAAGTCTCAACTCATATCCTGAAGGCATATCACAACATAAAGCAAATTTTAATTCTGCATCCTTATGGGAGATTCAGCAGTCATGGATATTGTGAATACTAGAAGAGATAGAAAAAGAAAAAACTATTCAATAATGCCTTCTTTAGACAGGGCCCTTCATCACTAAATGATAGATAAGCCTATTAGCGAACAGAACAATGACTCAGCTCTCAAGTTACATTCCATTTTCATGTCAGAGGGCATGCTTTCTTTGATTAATTTTAAAGTTTGTATGAATATTCATATCCCATAATCCAATATTTGTTCATTTTTAAATGACAATTGAAAACATTACTTGAGGCACAGAAAAAGAAGATACGGCAATATACACTATCAGCTTTTGTTGATAGATTCTGAAATGGAAAGAAAAGTTCGCATTCTCTGTTGTTAGGATCCTTTTCAAGTTTGCCCATTCCTCTAAAAAATATAATTTTTTTATTCCAGAACATATCTATATATGTCTATATATAATCTACCAACGTGGATTTACAAAATACTACAGTACCTTTAGAGAACCGTGAACTTCGGTGTTGAAGATTCCTGAGAATATCATGGAGAGCCAAGAAAACAAACAAACGTATCAAAGAAATCAACCCGGAGTTCTCATGTGAGAGACAAATGACCAGGCTCAAATTATATTTTGGAAACATGATTTGTTTCCAAAGGCCCATCACTCTGGAGAAATCTATAATTCTGGGAAAGATGGAAAGAAACAGAAGCAACAACCTGGAGAATTGCAACTACACTAGCAATGGATGTACCATTGGAAGACTTAAAGGACTAGCTTGGAGACAGCTTGTCCCAGATAAAAAATCTTTGTGGTCACTAAAGAATCAATACAACTTGGTGCCATATCACCTTGGTTACTTGAGATATTGCCTTTCCTCCATTCCTTCCTGATATTGCAAAGTTGGTGTGCTTTGTGTTCCTTTGATTAAACAAGGTTATCTATCAAGGCCCCACAAACAAAGGCCTTTTCTGTAACCATGCCTGTCCTCCAAAATCTAGGCATAGCTGGAGATCTGGATAAATCCCACTCTACTGTTGTTCAGAAGATTCATGAAGTTCAGGCTCTTCTCTCAGGTGTTTTACATGAGAGAGTGAAAGTCCTTGCTTCATTCCACTTGGTCTGTCATATTTGCCATTTTTTATCTTTCATATTTATTGGTTTTATTGATATTGCTTTGATTGTTGTGAGCCCCTAGAATCACTAGGAGTTGGGTGGCATTTATTACTTTAACAAATTATTATGGTATAACCAATCAGAGATCATTCCATTCATTGACTACTCCATATAGAGTCCTTTTGCTCTAATGACATTGCATTTTCTTCCTAATTTTTACCCTAGAGTTCTGGAGAACCCCAAAAGGCTGCTGGAAAAGTCTTCTAACATATACACATACACACACACACACACACACACACACTAAAATACTAGAGACAGTGTGACTTACTAAGGCCAGTGTGGCCTTAGTGAGGCATTCAGCAGAGCTAAGGGAGAGCATATGATCAAATAAGCACTACACTGACCCTTTTCTACGTTCATTGTTACATTACATACACGGGGCCAAAGGTGGATTACAACCTTATGGCACTAGACATTCTGCTGAAGCCACTGGAGTCTGAGGGAATTTCTCAGTGTCTCAGTTAAAGTACTAACCAAGGATTTGGAAGGCTCAGGGTCTATCCATCTTCAACCATGGAAACCCACCCGAGTAACCTTGTGGTAAGATAGGCAGCCAATAAATCTGATAAAATAAAATAAACTCAACAAAGTGACTTGAAGCTACTCCTTCTCCTTCTGCCCAGTCCTCTTCACACAGTTGCTGTTCAAGGAAATAAAAGAGTTCCTGGAGAAAAGGCAGGATATAAATCTAATCAACCAACCAACAAATAATAAATAAAGTTGGCATTTTGGTTAATTTATAACATAGCTTCTTCAAGGTTTGATTTCCAATGGATACAGGGATGACTGGAGTCTTTCTGTTATATAATAGCTGCACATCTTTTCCTGAAACACGGATTCAGCTATAAGAGGCAGTATGAGGAAACATGTGATAGAGAAATGATAGAAGATATATAGAGGGAAACATACTGCTCAAGCTATGCTTTTAGTGGTATTCAACATTATGTAGAGTGCAGGGGATGTGAAAAAACAGAGCAAGAAATTAAAGGCATGAGTTAAATATGAAACATAGCTAAAATTAGTATTTGTATTCATAACATTCTGAAATACAGTGGCACAGCTAAACATTCTCACCTCGGTCATTTTTTACTGTAGCAGAAGACTAAAGATTTCTAAGCCCAGCAGCCTGTTTCCTCAAGTTGCCCTCCAAACAACCCATGGAAGCCCACAAAACAGGACAGAGCAGTAAATGCAGATTTAAAGAACCTGTTAACATATTAATGAAAGAGCCCAGGCTCAATAGATGGGTTTGCACGGGTGTGAAACTCACAGCGTCATGTTGCCGTCACATGACGTTTCGTGACATTTTTTTCCCTTCGTGGAGCTGGGGTGGGTGTGGCCTGCATGCAATGCATCCAGCCAGCAGGCCGCCAGTTTGACACCCCTGAGTTAGAATATATCAGTTGATTTTCTCAAAGTTATCTGATCATTTCAAAAGAAAGAATGATAAGAATTAAACACTATACCCAATCTGAAGCAGGGCAAAAACAACTGGCCTAAAAGACAAACCTACAAAATAAAGTGCAGAACATTGATCCCAGAGAACTTAGGTTTTTCCCCTTTTCTGCAAAGCAATGGAAAAGGCTTCAGCTGGAAAAGGTATTTGGGACAGTCTGAACTAATGTGTGGGAAGGCTTGGCAGGCTTTGTATCTTTTTGTGCACATCTGGAGTTGGAAAAGAATTTTCCCTAACATAAAAAAAATTGCATGAGGTAATCTGTTAAAGCTGTTTGGGTACCTTATTTCTTTCAGGCTTACATTTAGAAACATAGAAGCATAAACTGACAGTAGAAAAAGACCTAGTGGTCCATCAAATCTGCCCTGTGTTTGTTATTTTTGTTTGCTTTCTTTTTTATGTATATATTAAATTTTATTTATTTTTAATTTTTGTTGGATGATGGACGTATGTTTATCCCAGACATGTTTAAATTCCGTTATTGACGACTGACTTGCTACCTCCGCTGGAAGTTGGATCCAAGCTTTGTCTACTTTTTCTCTAAAGTAATACTTTCTAACATCACTTTTGAACTTCCCTCCTGTCAATTTGAGGTTATGCGCCTGTGTTCTTGATTTTTTTTTAAATTTGATTTATATGCCGCCCTTCTCCGGAGACTCAGGGCGGCTTACAATGCATTAAGCAATAGCCTTCATACTTTTGTATATTTATACAAAGTCAGCTTATTGCCCCCACAAACCGGGTCCTTTTAATATTGAAAATATTTTTTGCTTAATATTGAAATTTTTTACCATTCTAATAAATTAAGCATGTATCAGGTAAGCATAAACAAATACTCCTGTTATTGGAATTAAATTTTCTACCAAACCAGGATTCTTTTTTTTTAAAGGATGCAATCCTATTAAAACAGGGGTGAAATCCAGCAGGTTCTGACAGGTTCTAGAGAACCATTAGCAGAAATTTTGAGTAGTTCAGAGAATCGGCAAATACCACCTCTGGCTAGCCCCAGAGTGGGGTGGGAATGGAGATTTTGCAGTATCCTCCCCCTGCCACGCCCACAAAGCCACACCATGCCCACCAAGCCACACCCACAGAACTGATAGTAAAAAAAATTGGATTTCACCACTGCATTAAAGGCAATGAGGCTAACTCTAAGCAAGGATGTTTAAGATTCTGCTATATATATATATCTGAAAGTGAATTCCAGTACCCATGGCTGGCTTTAGGCTAAGGCCAAGTGGGTACAGGCTTAGGTTGCCAAAGCTTATGGGTCACCAATGCCACCCCTCTTTTCAAAAACAAATTCCACAAGAAAAAAAATTCTCCTACCTTTAAAGACTCATACTTTCATATTGTTAAATACATGATTTCAGGTATTTTTGCATTAAGACTTAGCCATTTTCAATTAACTATCGTTGACATTTCTGCTTCAGTGTAATGGTAGATCAAGTTGTAGTTGCCAAGGTCATGTCACACATAGCAGATGTTAAACAAATCATTCTAAAAATGGGGGGGGAAATCACATTTGTGGGGGGTGGCGTCATCTCTCAGTGTGTCCTAGAGACACCATATGACTTTGAGCCAGTACTGGCAATGCCAGTCATTTCTGGCATAGATATACTGTAATTTGTACCACCTCTAAAACAGTAACTTCTAGCTTTTCTTTAGCTGAGAAAATAACTCCTCATTATTTAATGCCTAATGCAGAAATGTCTGGGGTGATACAGAGAGAAAATAGGAGGATAGGAGGAATAGCCACTATCGAAGCAATGGTGAGATAAAAGGAGCCTAAGCCCAGGTCAAAAAAAGTAACTTGAGAAAATATATCTGACTCCTCTTCATAGTTCACCCAAAGATCAAGGGAGGGAGGGGAGAATACTTTCAGACTTGCAATATTCTGCTACTATTGCTGTTGCAATAAAAGTATTACTGATCCACATGGCATTGGTTTTTTAACCTGTGGACCTGACAGGCAGAGACAACCAGGTCTACAAGATGAAGGGCACAGAAATCCAGCTGTTCCTTTTTTGTACACGTGTCATCATCCCACGTGTACAAAAAAGCATTGTGCTGCAATGCTGAGCCTGCAAGCTTGCAAATTTTGATATACAACCCCTTCTCAGAAAGACACCCACACCTTACAAGCTAAATACGGCTAAGAGGGGGGAATTTCATGCTCTAAAAAGTGGTGAAATCAAACCACATGTATAAAATGATTGACAAATCAGAATCAAATTACTAATATTTGAACACTGAATTCTAAATTATAATCTCCCAAACGAAAGAAGTTAACAAGTGTCAGATGCTTACAGAAAGTTTTATATAACAACTTTCAGCTTTTTAAGAGCCAGGATAGAAGTATTCTCAATACAGTACACAAGCCAATGATGGGATGATGGTTGTTATCAAGAATGCAGGGAAAGTTGATATCTTCCCTTCTATTTCCCACTGAAACCTGTTTCAGAGGAACATGAATATTTGGCTGTTCATTCATATCCAATTTGTATTTTCTACTGACCATGTTGATGCATTTCCTCAAGCAGCCAATTTGTTCCAGAAAAGACAGTGAAATGGAAGCTGGGGGACTGACAGCAACAAGAATGTAAAACTTAAAATTGCAAATGGATGACAAAGCCATCATTTAGAAAAACAAGCTTTTTTTCATTTATTGGATTTAAAGCAGCTGCTCCTGAGGATTTGGCCCTATGTATAAAATACCTGAAGACTAGCTAACTTTATTCTATCAGTCAAAGATAGAAGTTAAATATTCCTTGTGCATAAAACTACTAATTTTTTTTAGCTGCTAATGCTCTCAAATGTTCTTTCTCTCTCTCGCTATTCATCCATATGCATGCAGCAATATACACTAGTCCACACATGTATGTGAATGAAAAAACAATCGCTATCAATAAAAATCCAACATCTAGTCTATTTTTTCTATTCTAATTAATTTTACCACTTTTTTGTCCCATCTTTCCTCAGTAAATCCAGAGGAGACACAGAAGTTTGGACTAGAAAACCTCCAAGGTCCCTTCCATCTCTGTTATTCTGATATTCTGAGACTATTTTTTGAAGTTATCTAGTTTGGTAATGAAATGTCTGCAAGAAAACCACTAAGCTCAGAGAGCTCCAAGGACCCTGAAATATAATACCTTCATGACAGTACCGCAACAACTTGAATTCATTGGATATTGTTATCTTTTTAAACAATTACATAGTTTAGCACAAAATTACCTAGAAATAGGTTTCACTGTATTTAGTGGAATTCCTTATAGGTCAGTAGCCTTAGAAATGTTCCAATATTTGAGCCAATATTTGGCTATCACAGAGAGGAGGGGAAGGATATTGCAAAATCTCCATTCCCACCCCACTCTGGGGCCAGCCAGAGGTGATATTTGCTGGTTCACCGAACTACTCAAAATTTCTGCTACCGGTTCTCCGAACTGCTCAAAATTTCTGCTACCAGTTTTCCAGAACCTGTCAGAACCTGCTGGATTTCACCCCTGAACTGGATCAAACTGAACACACTGCATTGCTAGGCCTTATATAGCAAAATCAGTTCACAAATATACTCTCATAAAAAAGAAAATTGCCTTTTCTATCCTAATCTGGGAGGACAAATGAGTTTCCATTCCAAGGAATTCTGTTAGCAATTTTAAAAATAGAATATGGACCAGAGAGGAAGGAAATTAAGAGGTATGATACAATCATTAAGCAAATGATTGCCTAAAAAATTGAAAAGTATGCACAAATACACAGAAGTGTTTTTGTGAAGTAATGGATTTTAGTGCACAATAGTGGAGGCATGTGAAAGGCTATTTTGGTCATGAATCTGATGAAATATTTTCATCTAATTAGATAAAATTCTCCTAGTATCAGTTTTGTGTGAAGCTTTCAACGGTGTAAGAAATAATATTAACCATTTGTCCATTTCCTACAGCTTTTTACACCACCATATTTTCCAACCACCGGAAAGCATCTACTACGATGCTGCCTTTCAACTCTCTTGCATTAGAATTAAAGTTTGAAGTTGGTTCAAACTTTAAAAGAATGGCCCAAAAAGCAGACCACCTGATTAAATGTAGAAAAAAAGCATTTCTGTTCCAAGAGAAAGTACTACTGTTCTACAGCTTTAGTTTGCTTCTATTAGTTGTATGTATGCTCAGCTGTGATAAAAAGAGCTCCTTTCATTTCTGAAGGGGGAAAAAATAACTTTTCAGTTAACCCTTTTTTTCATAAAACCATTAATCCTTTTTTTTTTAATTTAAACACAGCATGTATGTAAACTTTCAGTTAGATGGTTTTATCTTACATCATCAATTTCTAAAAAGAAAGAAAAATTGTTGTTTTTCTTCATCGATTCTGTTATTTAGGTACACTGTTACAAAAAAAACTTCTAATACTATAGAAAAAAAGAACATTCTTAAGTATTATTTAATGAGGGACAATCATTTCAACCTAAAATATTAGATCAATTTTTCAAAATATTATACAAAAGAGAAGTTTTCCAAATTTATCTGTTTCTCATGCAACATTCAGCCATATGTACAATTTCTCATTCCTTCTTTGTTACAGAAGCAGTTAGTTCATTCATAAACACACATCCTGGTGCTTCTTTTGACTGCAATGAATTTTTTCTTAAACGTTCAGAACTTCACACTGGAGCACAAGTAGAATTCTGGGTTAATATGTCCAAATTCTTTTTTTCCCCAGATGTTAAAGTTTCATTAATAAGAGGGCAAAAATATACTTATTGATTCCATTTCTGTAGCCACCCATCTCAGACCCAGTGTCTCTGGGTGGCTTACTTTTTTAAAACTATAAAAATAGTAAAGTGATTAAAAACACTAAAAACATCCAAAATAAAGACAGAAGCTGAGTTAGTTAACTGACAAACAATAAATAACAAGAAACAGGGCCCTGTACGCATTCATAGTCTCAGGCCCAGGTACACACCCAAGTTTTTAAAGCCTTACAACAGGCCGATAATGTTGAGGCCATCTTAATCTCTGAGGGGAGAAAATTCCACAAAACAACGACCACAGCAGAAAAAATCCATCTTCTAGTTCCCACCAATTGGCACTCTTTGGCTGAAAGGGTCTACAGTAGCATGCCCAATTTGCTGGATCAAATTGGATGGGTAGAGATTCTTGGAAAAGAATTCCAACTTGATTCCTATTAAGCATTTGTTGGAATATTTACAATTTTGTAATAATGACTCCAAAGTTTCAAAACATGGTACTATTTTATAGTATCACCAACAAATCATATTTCATAGCCTGAAACTACACTGAATGAAACTGTAAAGCACACAATGGAAAGTGTTATCAATAAACAAATGGAGGGAAGAGCCAACAATGAAGTGGTGATCTGAACAACTTGGGGTTCTCATATGCATTTTTGAATTTTTCCTCTCTTGCTGCTTAAAAGTTCACTATTTTACATTGAGATGTATCACTGTATAAATCTTGTTCTGAGCTGGAAACCAAATTTGGATTCTTCCAAGAAAAAGTTATTTTTTAAAATGTTTTTCTTCCTCCCTTCTTTTTCAACAGGATTATATGGTCTTTTAAAATATCTTAGTTTTTCCTCCAGTTGCTTTTACTTAGGGAAAATAAATCTCTCCCAGATGGTATCCTCCTTAACAAATTTGCCAACTCAAATAAATAGCATGCCATTTACTGGCGAGGTGGTTGAACTCATTCAGCTCTGTTAGATTTTCTGTTAAATCTTTTTGGCTTGTGCAGAAAAAAATTCTCAGAAAGGCAGAAGGAAAATCATAGTTATATATATTTATTTGACAGTCATTTATTTAGTAGACAAATCAGTCTGAGCAAGTAGACAAATGACTGCTTTGCCTTAAAATTCTGGACTGAACCAAACTTAATGTTAACAAATATATGTATTTTTCATTTAATTACTGTATCTGAAATGCTTATCTCAGTTCATAAATTACATAAAGTCCTAAGCAGACTTGCATGGTTTGGATATTGCTTGATGCATGAATCCAGTCATGTATGAATAATAACACTTGGGTTTATAGAATAGAATAGAATAGAATAGAATAGAATAGAATAGAATAGAATAGAATAGAATAGAATAGAATAGAATAGAATAGAATAGAATAGAA
>WNWU01000005.1:7670086-7708874 GCA_012654045.1 Ptyas mucosa
AATAGAATAGAATAGAATAGAATAGAATAGAATAGAATAGAATAGAAACAGAACAGAACAGAATAGAATTGAATAGAATTGAATAGGATTTTTTTATTGGCCAAGTGTGATTGGACACTCAAGGAATTTGTTTTGGTGCATATGCTCTCAGTCTACATAAAAGAAAAGATATGTTCATCAAGAATCATGAGGTACAACACTTAATGATAGTCCTAGGGTAGAAATAAGCAATCAGGAACAATTATGTTAAGAATATATAATTGTTCTGAAACTAAATCAGCCTGGGACAGCAACATCCAGGACAGTAACGTGCCCAAAGTGAGCCTGACCAAGATAATGAAGTACAGGTTGTCCTTGATTTACAGCTATTCATTTAGTGACTGTTCGAAGTTACAATACCACTGAAAAACATGGCATAACAGTTTTTCACCCTTACAACCATTGCAGCTTCCACATGATTAAAATTCAGATGTTTTGCAAATGGCAGGTTAGTTATAATGGTTGCAATGTCCAGGCTCATGCGATAACCTGGACACCTGCTTTTCACAAGCAAAGTCAATGGGGAAGCCAGATTCACTTAACAACTATGGCAAGAAAGGTCATAAAATAGAGAAAATTCACTTAACAGCTGGTCTTGCTGAGCAACAGAAATGTGTGGTTGAAAGTTGAGGATTACCTGTAAATGGACTCTGAGAAAAACTAAATTTCACTTCATGTAATTTATACTTCATTAAATATGTGTTAGTTACACGAGTCCATGCATTTAAGTTTTTCCTAAGCAGGTTCAAGTCTGGTTAGTACTTGGATAGAAGACAAGCAGGGAATCCCACAAATATCAGCTAGATAGAGAAGCCGAAAAACATCCCAATAGGCCAAGCAAACCACTTCTAAAGTGTGGCCAAGAAAACAGCATGGAGGTGTTTTTGAAGTCAAAGCAAAGAAGCCTTACATGATTTTTTTTCTTCTTCTTCTAGAGCTATAGCCAAAGTTTTGGAGAGCTGCAAATAGCTGTGGCAATTCAGGTGAGACATCTCTTGATTTAGTGTGACATGAATTCTGAGGAAGTGTTAAGTAGTTCTGCGGTTTTTGCCATGGCTGAAAGCATTCATAGAAAGCATCTCTTCTTACATGGGCTCAGGGGTGGGTTCTAAATTTTTTTACTACCGGTTCTGTGGGTGTGGCTTATTTTGTGGGTGTGGCTTGATTGTCATGTGACAATTCTTTAGGATTTAGCAGAGGTACTGGTCTACCAGGCTTTTAACTGCTTGCAGAGCTGTACCAGTCTACTCATTTGTTTTAGGAGGCACCGGTCTACCACCACACTGCCTTTTAACACTGATCAGCTGTAGGGCGGCCCTTTGAAACCCTGCAGCAAGAGTTTAAACAGTTTTTTCCTTCTAGCCGATCAGCTGGGACTCAGGAGGCAGCAATAGATTGTGGACGGGGCCAAATAAAAGGTAAGAACAATGCGGGGGGCAGGGGAGCGGGAGTGGCAGGAGGGCCCAGCTTCCGAACCAAGAGAACCAGTTCTGTGACGTCATATCGTCACCGCTACCGGCTCGGCCGAACCAGGCTGAACTGGGAGGAACCCACCACTGCATGAACTACAAAGAAAGTCATCCTTACAAAGGCTCTACCAAGGCTACAAAGAAAATCATCCAATCCAAGGTGTGTCTCCCAGCGACGCACACCCTGGTTCAGGAGCACAGTCCCCAGAAGCAAGCTTCGTGCACAAACTGTTCATACACACAACCACTAACATCTCCTTTTCTCTGACTCAGCCACCGATGCTGTTTTTAGCATTTGCAAAACCAAGTAAAAGGCCAATGCAGTGCTCAATAGCTGACTGACACACTTGCAGTTCCTGGTGGGCACAACTCAATCAGAACTTTTACAATTATATCTCAGGTTGGCAGTACTGTGACCCAACTTTTCCCACTCAGCCCATTTATTTTTCTTAACTCTGTCTATTAGTAGAAAAGAAAAGATACTACAAAAAAGGCATGTTCTGACAAAGATGATTTATAAAGCAGAACCAAAAACTACATAAGTCAAAGACTGCCATAGAATTTTTATGCTGCTACAGGCAGGATAAAAGTAACTAAAATTGGTAGGTTTCCAGACCTCCCTGCAGTCAATAGAAATCATATCTCAATGTTTGCCTTGATTTCTTTCCTCTGCAGAAAGGCTGCTGGCATTGCTGAGCAGGCTTTGGAACAGATCTCCATGTCTGACACTCCCTACTACCACCTCAAACATCCAGTGAAAAAACTGAATAAGGAGTTTTAGAACTGTTGCTCAAGGAAACTATTTTGCTGCTCTAATTCTAGCAGATTCTCTAAATTGTTATTACATATTAGGAGAATTTCAGGTTTTGGAAAAGCAGAGATTAGTTATAGGTAGTCCTTGGTTAATGACATCCCGGTTTGGTTACTGTTCAAACTTATAATGGTTCTAAAAAAGTTTTATGACTGGTCCTTGAACCTATGACCGTTGCTGTGTCCCTGGTCGTCACTTGATTGCAATTTAGTCACTTCGAGATTGGCACACATTCATGACAGTTGCAGCCTCCCACATGATCACTATTTGCATGCTTCATAGCCAGATTCGAGCAAGGCACAGTCATGTCATGTTGTGCTTAATGAACGCAGGTAATTCACTGAATGACCTCAGAGCAGGGGTGAAATCCAAATTTTTTCCCTACCAGTTTTGTGGGCGTGGCTTGGTGGGAGGGGAAGGATATTGCAAAATCTCCATTCTCACTCCACTCTGGGGCCAGCCAGAGGTGGTATTTGCCGGTTCTCCAAACTACTCAAAATTTCTGCTACCGGTTCTCCAGAACCTGTTAGAACCTGCTGGATTTCACCCCTGCCTCAGAGGAACTGATATTGTTAAGTTGGACATGTTGCAAGCACAGTCATATGATGTTGTGCTTAACCTCTGTAAGTAATTCGCTTAATGAACTGTGCTGGCACAGTGGCTAGAATGCAGTATTGCAGGCTAATTCTGCTGACTGCCGGCTGCCAGCAGTTGGGCAGTTTCAATTCTCACCAATTCAAAATTGACTCCATCCTTCTGAGGTCAATAAAATGAGGACTCAGATTGTTGGGGCAATATGTCGACTCTGTAAATCGCTTAGGGAGGGCTGTAAAGCACTGTGAAGCGATATAAAAGTCTAAATGCTATTATTAATGACCTCAGAGGAACTGATATTATAAATTGGACATGTCACATGATATTTTGCTTAATAACCACATTACTTAATGATGGAGTTGCAGCCATTAATGTTCTGTCCCCGTCCTCCACACGCACAAACCCACACAGACAGTCGAGGGTTAAATAATTGGCACACACAAACGGTCCGTTATCAGAGGCTTGACAGCTCTACGGGAACCGGCTGCCAAGTTCTTTACTATAACAAGAAGGGGGGATGTTCCTCCACCAGATAACAAATGCAATACACACCGGCTGGGAAAAAACAGTCCAATTCACAATCCTTCAGCAGACTGAGGTTTTGCACCAAAGAAGCTTGCAAGAATTAACTTTGTCCGTCACAGAATCTAAACGGCCACACCCCTCCTTTATATAGCCTGTGAGGTGTGGTCCAGTGACTCAGCTTAATCCCTGGCACGCCTCCTCCTCTGCTGTGATCGTTTAGCACGCTGACACTGACGTGGGTCCAGCCACAACTTGTCTCCCTCATCACTCTCCGACCGATCGGAGACACCTGGCTCCTGGCCAATCTCCTCTCCTTCAGCCGACACCTGAGGAATTGTCAGAGAGGAGGGGCCGGGGGAGGGAGGCCTGGCCGGCTCCTCTCCTTCATGTTTGGAGCCTTCTTCCTCTGATACGATGGGCTCGGGGGTCGGAGCCACAACAATTAAGTGAGGATTACCCATGTGGAAAGTAGCTGTGGAAAGTAGTTCTTGTCAGTGAGAAAAGAACTGATCAATATGTATTTTTAGAGAAATAAATCAAATGGCCAAGAAAGACTACAGGTGGAAGATAAGTTTATCCCTAGACCCTCAGCTCGGTGTTTGTGTAGAAAACAAGCCGGTTTATTTGTTTTGAAACTATTTCGACCAGGTGAGAGGAAAGAACAAAATGTGACGTTCAGAAGTGTTTTGGGATGCTCTTTCTATGAATATATATGGGATATGGCAAGTGTTAAATTGTATCTCCACTGAGACCAATTGGTATATTTGATCATGTTCAGAGACTCCAGAAATTCTTCAGTTTTCCATTATCCGTCTCCGTTCCTGCTCCCACTTCCAAGTGAAACTGAACTAAGGAGGGATTGTTTCCAGAATTGCCCTGCTGCCTAGATAAGTAGAGAGACTTGGTTGAGTGGAAAATAGAAAGGGAATGCATTGTGATAATGAAGCACTATTCCCAAAGGCCACTTTAAGAGGGATTGGGTAGCAGAATGAAAGACAATAGTCTGAGTTGGCCAACAACCAATCTTAAAATGGAAGCAGATTTCTATATACAAAAGTGTTGAAGGACTACAGCAGACACTGCTACTTTGGGAGTGAGGGATTGGGAGTGGGGGTGAACTATACTTTGAAGATTGCAAGGGCTTGAAAAAGAAGCAAGTCTTTTGTGATGAATTATTCAGGACAGATTAGATTTACTGTGTTGCTTCTAAAACACCGTGATAGATACATGTTTGTGGTGGACTTTTGATATTTTAAATTGATTCTTGGCTTTCTATCATCACTAAACTCCATAGCAAACATTCATATTACCTATAACCCAGGAGAGCTGTGGCTATTCTGAATGTTTTACAGAGCTTTGTTCTTCTTGCTTAGATCAAACATTTTGCAAGAATAACTGCTTAGCTTCTCCTCTCCTGCCATTGTTAGGTAAATCATTTTTTTTAAAACAATCAACTGGATGGGAAGACTCGAGAAGAAAGATACTGTTTCCCTGAAAATAAGACCCAACTGGAAAATAAGCCCTAGCATGATTTTTCAGGATGCTCGTAATAGAAGCCCTACTCCCAAAATAAGTCCCAGTTAGGATCGTCAACCAGACACAGGCATTTAGTACTGTATTTCCCCCAAAATAAGATCTAACAAAAAATAAGCCATAACGCGTCTTTTGGAGCAAAAATTAATATAAAACCCAGTCTTATTTTGGCAGAAACACGGTATAGTTTATGAAAATTTGAAAGATGGAAGATGATAGAAAAGAAATGAGTGTAATTAGGAAACTGATGTTCATTTCTCTTCATTAGACAAAATATTTATAATCCAGACAGACCAAATATACTTTAAAGGCTATATTTATCTCAGATTATCAAGACTGAGGCAGACAAATGACTGAAAAGTACTTTATTGAGATAATGGTATTCTCCCCACATCATCTCTGATATAAGGATTATCTCTCATGACAAGCTTTACCTTCTTACAAATTCTTTTATAAACTATATAATTGGCTACATCGGAAACCACTTTATTTTCTTCACAGCTATCAGTGGTATCAGGTTATCAAACCTTGCAGCATGCTGTTATCCGAATTATAGGACTCAGTCATGCCAAGAAGAAGATAAGAGAAGGTAACTGTGAAAAATCAGTGGCACCCTCTGACTTACAGAACAAAGCAAGGCATTTTAGGTGGGCTCTGAATTCAATTCACAGTTTTGACAAACAAATGTAAATGATGATGGAGATTCAATAGCTCTTAGATGAAAAATATTTTTAAAATATACTACCCAGTATATACTTGCACCAAAAGTACTGTGAACTCCAGGATTCATAGGATTAGGAGAGGATCTAGGAAGAAACAAATATGCTCAATTTACAATGCAGTGTGGAATAGATGACTTAGCACCCTAGCACAATGGTGAAATCCTGCCTGTTCTGTCCGGCTTGCGCAAGCTGGTAGCACCAGCGGCATGTGGTTTGGCGAACCGGTAGCAGTGGCAGTGCGAGGCTCCGCCCACCTGCCCGAACGTCATCACTTCCTGGTTTTTAACCCTCTGCGTATGCGCAAAGCCTTCTGTGCATGTGCAGAGAGTCAAAAATTGGACGTGACAATGGCACGCGAGCACTTCTGAACTGGTAGAGAAGGTAAGTAGATTTCATCCCTGCCCTAGCACCAATTGTTTTAAGATTCAAGCAATCACTTTGAAGACACTTGTTATGCTTTAAAAGAATTTGTGCCCAACACTTACTAGTCATATAGAAGATGTAAATGAATACATATTTGCATGAAGATTAAGTGTGCTAATGCAGCAAATGTTTGGCTTTATGTAATGTATTACTGTTCCATACCAAAGAACCACTGTGGAATTCCAGATTTTTCATTGTTAGCTTTAATGGTGTTATATTCTAAGTAGAAACCTGGTTGATTTTTTTTTCTTTTATTAGTTTTATTTTCTCTATTTTAGAGGCTGCAAAAAACTTCAGAAGTCTGAAATTGTTAAAATAATAAAAGAATGTGTCCCTTCACCCTGTTCCACTTATTCAGATCAGCAAGCAATGGCTCTGGGATGTATCCAAAATCTGACTCATATTTATGATGGTTGCAGTGTCTGGGGTCATGTGATCAGCTTTCGTGATCTTCCCACAAGCAAAGTCAATGGGGAGTCAGATTCACTTAACAACTATGTTACTAATTCAACAAGTGCAGTGATTCACTTAACCACTGTGGCAGGAAAGGTCATAAATTTGGGGCAAAATTCACTTAACAAATGTTTCACTTAGCAACAGAAATTTTGGGCTCAATTGTGGTCGTAAGCACTGGTGGTATTCAGCCAGTTCGGACCGATTCAGGTGAACCGGTAGTGGTGACCTGCAGGTGGGGTAAGGCACGCCCACCTGCACCGGTGCTATGCCATCCTATTTAGCCATGTTTTCTAAGCTGCACACATGTGTGCAAGCTGCTTGTGCAAGCAAAGCTCATGCTGGGAAGACCACGCGCATCCGCACACACTCACATTTTCAGTGCATGGCGAACCGGTAGTAAATTTATGAATGAAACCCACCTCTGGTCATAAGATATGTACAGGTACATATACCTATATATGTAGAGTGTCTAAACTGCTTGTTATCTTTTAACCTCTGCACTTGCAGAAAAATGGTTTCCATGACCTTTCTTTTTTTGTACTTTATATGATCCATTTAACATTATTGTGGTACCTTCTGGTTTTATGATTATTTCTGTCCAGTAGGCAGATGGTGATAAAGTGTTGGCAAGGTAAGAAGCTTATAACGTTACCTTTTCTCCTGAGTGCCACTTAGCCTAACATTTGAAGCCAAATGATTTTATCTGTAAATGTCCAATGCCAACTCAAATTCCCTCTTCCCCATCTCAGCAAGCAATAGATCTAAAGACAGCCATCCAATATGGAAGGATTAAAAGTAGCCAGCGAATACTAAACTATAGAATATAGCTGGAGTTTATGATAATAATAATAAAAGAAGAAAATTCAAGCAAAATAAAATGAGATTCTTACGCAAAAATGTAGTTAGCCTATGGAGATTCTCAGTTCTCCAGGTCATGGTTGTCCCAAAGGTGCTTTTTCAAGAGGCAACTGGACTTTCTGGTTTTTCTTTGAAGATGTTTCGCTTCTCATCCAAAAAGCTTCTTCAGCTCTGACTTCCACTCCCCACCATCCAGTCAGAGCTAAAGAAGATTTTTGGATGAGAAGCAAAACATCTTCAAAGAAAAACCAGAAAGTCAAGTTGCCTTTTGAGAAAAGCACCCTTGGGAAAAGAATGAAGTCACTTCTACTGAAGAAGTGCAGAGGACTTATTACCCTAGCTTTTACCATTTTTGTCCAGCTTCCTGAAGACAAAAATGCTAACTTACCTTCTATTTTAACTGAATAGCATCCTGATTACCCCCATTAAATTAAAAAATGATGAGCTTGTAAAGGAAATTGTCAGGAATTTCCTTGATTAAACAATCTCGCTTCCTTTATTGTAACTTTAAGTTAAACTCCAAATCTTTTCAAGACTAAAGCTTTCTTCTATGGGCTGATATGAAATAGCTAGGGTTGAACAGGTATGGCGTAATTTTCTATTAATTGCATGTGAATTGCTAGTTTAACTCCTTCAAGAGGCAATTACCTGAGAAGATGTAGAAACAAATCAATAAAATTAGAGCTACCCAATCTGGCTGCAACCGTCCAGATGACAGGTGAATGTCAGCAAGGAGATGTTAAAAAAAACAAAAAAACCACACTCTTCGCTGCCTTCCAGAAATCATTCTGATTTGTGTAGCCCTGGAGGATCATCTCTGCATTAAGCGGCAAAATGAATACTATATTTTTGTCATTATCTCAGCAATAAATCTGCAAAGATAATAAGAGAAGAACTTGGAAGCTAGATTTCTCTCAGAGGGTTTAGGTGATTCAATTATTAGTTATATATAATGAAGTGATACTAAAAGGGCTTTTGCTGCTTTTCAGCTGCAGGGCAGCCTTTTAATGGTAAAGATGGATTGAATTAGGATTAGTCTCTCCCTTGATTTATAATGGGATGAATTATTACTGCTAAGCGATATAATTGGATTGGCTACTGCATATAGTACCAGGAAGGCCCCTTTATCTAGGACAAAGGTCTCCCTTTCTCACTCACTCTCTCTCTCTCTCTTTCTTTCTTTCTTCTTTCTTTCTTTCTTTTTCTTCCTTCCTTCCTTCCTTCCTTCCTTTGTTCCTTCTTTTCTTTTTTCTTTCTTTCTTTCTTTCTTTACATACACATAGACATCTCTTTTTTAAAAAATTTCCCTGTTCTGTTGTATTGTATTTGTCCTGGGCTTTTTTCTGAATAAATCCATCAATGCATTATTGAATCACTAGAACTCTTCTTCTCTCTCTTCAACTCTTCTCTCTTCTTCAACTCAGCATACAATTAACCAAAATCAGTACTACAAAGGACTATTTGGGACCTAGGATGAAAGATTTCTACCTCAAGTGATCGGTGTACCAGTGATTTTTTTAAAAAAAAAAGCATTAAAGTGGATAGCTGGAAAAAAAATACATCTATAACAAAAATACAACCGTAATAATTATACAATTCAACGTCATTCTGACAGTACGTAATTCTTAACTTTGTTCATCTATTCCCGCATATTCCTACTTAATCGACGTATTTAAACACATTTTGTATCTTATTTTATTCTATATATTCCTTATTTTTAAGATGTATTTTAACTTGTATTTTTGGATTTTAAATGTTAATAAAGGCTTATAATAAATTAAAAAAATAAAGTGGATAGCTGAGAGAAAGAAAAACAGTAACTGTAATAACTAGTTACAGTAATTCATTGAGTTTCAAACTGTTGATGGTCTGCATGTCAAGCAATTGTTACAGCGCTACATTACCAATAAACTAATCAGTAGCTCCAACAGACATTATTTAGCTAAACCTGAGAGAATTCTATCCCCAGTGAAATCTGCCCACTGTCAGGCCTGGAAGCCATCTTTTGCATTGGATCTTCGGGCCTGCCACATTTACTGCTGTGGGAAACTGGGAGGCGGGATTATATGGAGCAAAGGTGATATATAGTCATAATAACATTCCTTTCTCAAAGAGTCAAGGACATCTTGCCCTGCACCTGGAGGGGTGTGGCTGGGAGGTATCTCCAGTTGGGGTGGTGCTTTGATTAGACCATGTGATGAACTTGTGGATGCTGGGTAGGAACGTGGACTTTCCTTTGGGTGGGGAAAACCTGGAAACTTTCAGATTCGGGTTTTCCCAGATGTGCCAATATGACATCTCTAATAAAATGGAACTTTGAGGAACTTCAAGCCTCGGACTCTTTTTTTTGTTGGGAGTGTTACTTGGAAAACATGCACAGGAAGTGATTGGCCATTGCTTTCCTAGAATGGAAAGAAAGCACAACAGCAGAGGAATTATCCAAAGTGAATATATTGCTACTGGAACATTCCAACCCAAACCACATTTTCTTAAATTGGCTTAGTGCAGCCAGCCTGTGGGGCAGGAACCATGTAAGGATGCAGTGTAGATATGCTCCGAGAAATGATATCTAGAAAACATTTAATTTTCTACCTACATTTTTCTATTTCTACCCTGTTATTAGTAAGTCAGGAAGTACTGAAGAGTCAGTGCTATTGAATCTGCATTTGCAGCATGATATTTGTCCTTGCACAAACCTCATAGGGCTGTGATGGCAAACTTATGGCACGCGTGCCAGAGGTGGCACTCAGCACCCTCTCTGTGGGCACGCAAGCAGTCACCCCAGTTCAGCTCCACTTTGCATGCGTGTGTGCCACTTGCCAGCCAGCTGGTCTTTTGGTCTCTGCCGTGCATGCATGGGGGGCATGGGGGGGTGCACGTGCATGCATGGGGAGGCAGGGGTGTGCGGGAGGCGCACATTTGCATTTTGGGGGTTCAGGTGCATGCGCGCATTCATACGTGCGCCCACGCGCTTTGGGCATTCGCTCCGGAAAAGGTTAGCCATCACTGCCATAGGGTCTCACAATGGAGACAAAAATGCACAGTAACAGCTGTCCTAAGATGGGTCTGTCTTTTCAGTGAATTCTATTTTAATGTACTCTCATTATTTTATTTTATGGGAGATTGTTTTTATTACTTTTTCAACACTTCTATGGGTTCTTTTTGGAGCAAAAGCAGCACAGAAATAAAAACTACAGCAATAATAAAGTAGGTTTTGCAACCGGACTCCTCACACAAAACCCTGTTGAGCCAGAATGTAAGTTGAAATCCATAAGAGACTGTAACCTTTGCTTTATTGGAGCAAATGGGAATTGCAGCCTCTTTCAAGACTTTCCCATCAACACAGGAAGGGCAAGTCTGGTCTCAGCTAAGACCCTGTACGCTTTTAGATACACAAACATGCACACAAGGACTGCCTGTAGTGCATTTATATTTTTGTAGCTCACAGCCTGATACACACAAATACTTTAAGAGAACAGGTCAAATCCTGCATTGCTAGAGTGTCCAGGTTTTACAGCTTCCTTAGAAGTTTGTTTGTATTTGATAGTTTTAGAGATCTCTATTATATAGAGAACAATTAATTAAAATTAATGACAGTTTCTCCTTGCTGGGGCTGTGGGATGGGAAATGGGGGAAATGCTAGCTGAAGGTTTAACTACATGTACTGATTTTTCTTTAATAGGACTGAAAAGGACCTTGGAAGTCTTCTAATTCACTCCTCAGACCATCCCAGACAAATGGCTATCCAAACTCCGCTTCAAAACCATTTGGGGGGGCAGGGCTCAGGATTCCAGGACACATACTGCTTAATAGGTCACACATCCTCCTTATTTTGAGTGTGGACTTCTGTAAACTTCCACTTAGATATTGAGGGCCTAGAAAGAATGCAGGGAACAGCAACAAAGATGAGAAGGGTCTACAGGCTAAACCATATGATTGAGGGAACTAGGTATGTCTAGACTAACAAAGAGAAGGACTAGATCAGTAGTGGGTTGCCCCCAGTTCAGACCGGTTCACAAGAACCGGTAGTAAAACTGGCAGGAGGCTCCGCCCACCGCCCTGGATGTCATCATAGGTGATCTGCGCATGCACGAAGCAATTGCGCGCATACAATCCTGTTGCGAACCAGTAGTAAAGGTAAGTAGAACCCACCCCTGGACTAGATGAGATATGATATCAGTATTTGAGGGACTGTCACAGAGAAAAAAGGCTCAACCTATTCTCAAAAACATGGGGGGGCGGGGAAGGTGAGACAAGAAGTAATGGGTGGATGATCATTACAGAGAGATCTAATCTAGAACTAAGGAGAAATTTCCTGACAGTGAGAATCATTAATCAGTGGAACAGCTTACTTCCAGAAGTTGTGGGTGCTCCACCACTAAAGGTTTTCAAGAAGAGTCCAGACAACTATTTGTCTGGAATTATGTATATAGGATCTCTTGCTTGGGCAGAGAGTTGGACTAGAAGACTTCCAAGTCCCCTTCCAATCCTATTATTCTATATTATGTTTAGTGGTTGTTTGAAATTCAGGTGCACAGGAGAATAAATCTACCCCTTCTTCCTTGTGACAATCCTTCAGGTATGGAAGGCTGCTGCCATGTCTTCCTTTAGCCTTATTGTCTCTAAGCTCAATATACTCAGTTATTTTAATATATGTTCATAAGATTTCGCTTCCAAGCTACCACTTTTATCAGTCTTCACTCTATTCTTCCCAGTTTCAGAATCCTTCTTACATCATACAATATTGCAGATGTAACAACGATCACTTTCCCATTATATTGTATAGATCCCAACATTATATGCTGCTGATGCATACCAAGGTTGCATAAGCACATTGTTGACTCATGCATGATCTGTGGTCTAGAAGGACACCTAATCCTTCTCACAAGTAGTATCTCATACCCAGATACCTTTGGATCAGAAAATAACAGAGCATGTTATTTATTCCATGTAATAATATGGAATAGATATTGAACCACTTCCTTTTCTAAGAAAACAAAGGAAAATCCCTCTTTTGAAGCTGGTGTTTATTTTGGCAGAACTGGGGAGGAAATCCCTCACTGGCACCAGTTGGTAAAAAATCCTGACTGCAGTCCAAATCATTATCAGTCCTGCCCAAGTGAATGCAATTTGTACTTTAGCCTTCAGTGAACAAATACTAAAGTCAGCACACGAAAACAAATGCTGTTGACAAAGCACACTAAGCTATCATTTGATACAACGGCTTATTTAATAAACCATGAGTTCCGCTGGGTGCACACGACATGCAAGGCCAAAACTGAACCTATTATGGCTTAGTGTGATGTGTAAATCCAGCTATTGTGTTAATTGGAAACAGGTAGCCCCCAAATTCAGTGTGTCCAGATGGGACTGATAAAGTATGCCCATTATTATCAAAGCATAAATGAAATTTTCTCATGCATGGAATTACAAATTAGTTTTGAAATAAGTGATGTTTGAATGCAGCTGGTTCTCATGCATTTCCATTGACCTCAAACCATACTCAGCTGGTTTGAATACAGATTAGTAGTACCACTAAAAACATATCACCATGGACCCAATTCAGTCAGCTCATGTATTACTCCAGCAGCCACCAACTCTATACTAAAACACTAAGCATGGGTACTGACATATGTGTATAACACAAACCTAACATTTATCAGAAATTATCTTTTTTGCACGACGTACATTTTTCTGGTGCTGACACAGAAGGGATAAATCAGGTTGCTTCATTATGTGATCTGCAGAAGTTTCAAATATCATTGTTTTGTCATACTGCATTCCATCTTATTTCAAACCAAGAGTCCTGGTGGTGCAGTGGACTAATTCACTGTTATTAAGATCAGCTGCTTGCAATTACTGCAAGTTCAAATCCCACCAGGCTCAAGGTTGACTCAGCCTTCCATCCTTTCTAAGGTAGGTGAAATGAGGACCCAGATTGTGGGGGCAATGAGCTGACTTTGTATAAATATACAAAAGTATGAAGGCTATTGCTTAACACACTTTAAGCCGCCCTGAGTCTCCAGAGAAGGGCGGTATATAAATCAAAATTTTAAAAAAAACCAACTGTATTAAAAGAATACTTACATGTACACTGTTTTACTCATAAAGGAAGTTAAAGGATTTATAGCACATAAACCAGGTTTTGTCCCAAATCCAGTTTTGCTGCAGGACCAGATTTCCAAAACATCTGCCTTAATCTGAAAAAGTCTTTTTATTCATCATAAAATAAATGAACCAGCTGGAGGGAAAGTCCTTTGTTCTCTCTTTCTAAGGAATCTAAATGCAACACACACCAATGCCTTCCAACAAGTTTATTGTATATTAAACAAGATGTAGGCTCAAACCTATCCCGTCACTTGTATTTAACTGCTAGTTAACATTTCATTATCAGGTTAGCCTTCATCAAATTTCAGCTCTTCAAGTAATTTAACAAACCATTTGGATTATTATAGTTGACTGTAATATGATCTCAGAGCTTATCATTTTAGGCTGGATCTCAGTGAAAATTAAGCTGTGTTGGTGCAGCTCCAATGAGGAATGGGATCCTAAAAGAAAGAATGAGGCAACCCAGAGGTTTAGAGTGAAATGATGGAAAATGGCCTTTGGCTAATGCCCAAGCAATGTTTATTATAAACGTCATATGTGAATCATTACAAAAGGACACTAGGGAGTCTCAAAAATCAGGCTGGACTCAGCATGGAAAGGACTTTGCAATCATTTTAGCAGAGGTAGGCACAAAGGACCCCTGATTCTGATATGGAGGCTGAAAACCCCAGAATGCCAATGTTTGAAGGAGCAAAGCCAGAACATTTAAAGAAATGCTAAACTTGAAATAAGAACTACCGGTATTTATTTGACAGGAACTAGAGCTGAGTCTGGATGAGCAAACATCATGAAAATTGTAGCAGAACTGTGTTGGAGTTAAATGGGAGACCTGGTCCTTTTCTTTCAAATAACTCTAGCTTGGCAGCTTTGGACCTCAGTTCTGGCTCTGATCTAGTTTGTTTATTTTTAAAATAACAAAGCAACAAACACACACAATATTCCTTCCTCCTTTTTCCCCATAACAACAACCCCATGAGGTGTGTTGGGCTGAGAGTGATTGGCCTAAGTCAGTGATGGCTAACCTTTTTGCCGTCGTGTGCCAAAAGTGGGGGGAGCATGGGGGGTTGCGGGTGCGGGTGCCCACATCCATAATTCAATACGCCCTGCCCTCCTGCGCATGCACACGTGACCCCCACACTTCCCCATGCTTTTGGCACGTGATGGCACTGTGGGCCCAGTAGGTCCGTTTTTCCACCTCCCCAAGCTCCAGAGGCTTTCTAGGAGCCTGGGGAGGGCAGAAACAGCCTTCCCCATCCCCCCCGGAGGCCGGAAACAGCCAGTTTCCAGACTTCCGGTGGGACCAGTAGGCCTGAAAATCAGTTGGTCGGTGCGCGCATGCGCGCTGGAGCTGAGCTAGGGCAGCACTTGCGTGCCCATCAATATGGCTCCACGTGCCACCTGTGGCACCTGTGCCATAGGTTGGCCATCACGGGCCTAAGTCATCCAGCCAGTTTTCATGCTCACAGTCTCCTGGTTTCCAGCTAGCACTACAGCAAAATGGCTCTCTACTTTGCCTCAGGCTATTGCTTAGATCAGTGTTTTTTGATCTTGGCAACTTTAAGACTCAAGAGAAATTAATATCCAAAATTATGGAATGCGCTGAGATGGATAGACTCACCAAGGAGATCCAAGGAAAGGAAGAATCTGAATATTATCTTGTCTGGCAAAAGTGGTATAAATGGTTAGAGGGAAGTGAAAAAAAAAGAGAGAGAGAGAAGAAGAAAGAAAGAAAAAGTAAAGAAAAGAAAAGATATCAATAGAGTAAAATAAATTTTTACATCACATGAAATTTAAGAAAGGGACACCAGATATCAATAAAATAATATCATTATATAAGGTGAGAGAAATAATGTATACTTAAGAATATAGGATATTGATATTGTAACAATTCAGACTTTATGGGTAGATGTCATTAAGAAGATGCTTGTTGTAAATTGTTTTACTTGCATTTATAAATGTATTATGTGGTTTCTTAAATTAATAAAAGTTTAAAAAATTTTTAAAAAAAGTCTAGACTTCAACTCTCAGAATTCCCCAACCACACACCTGTTACCTTGATACATTTCTGCAAGTTCCTTTGGTACTGCACAAGTAGTATACTATAGGACCGTGATGGCAAACCTATGGCACGCATGCCACAGGTGGCACGTGTAGCCATATTGGTGGGCACGCGAGCTCAGCTTCAGCACATATGTGCGCGCCAGCCAGTTAATTTTCAGACCTTCTGGGCCCACTAGAAGTAGAGAAACAGGCTGTTTCCTGCCTCCAGAGGACCTCGGGGGCTGGTGGGGAAGGCCCATTTTTCTCTCTCCCCAGTCTCCAGAGCCTTTCTAGGAGTCTGGGGAGGGCGAAAACGGTCTTCTCCACCCCGCCAGAGGCCCTCCGGAGGCCGGAAACGGGCCATTTTTGGCCCCCCAAGGTCCTCCTGGGAGGGGTGGGGAAGGCTGTTTTCTCCCTCCCCAGACTCCTAGAAAGGCTCTGGAAGCTGGGGACAGCAAAAAACAGGCCTACCGTTTCACCCCGTACCAGGAGCGGGGGGGTCACATGCGCATACACATACACAGGGGCTGGGTGCATAGAATTATGGGTGTGGGAATGTGCACGCGCGACCCTACCCCCACCCCCCGCTCCTGGCATGTGATGGCAAAAAGGTTAGCCATCACTGCTATAGGATATAACAATACAATTGTCTACTTATTTGAATGTGCTTAGGCAGCGATCCCAGTTGCCTGCAAATTGCATTTCCAATTCTGCAACCAGGATGTTTATATCTTGAAAGTTTATCATGATATCCTTTTAGTTCAAAATTGTGCAATGCTGAAAATTCTTTTCAATAGAGGTATTTCTGCATCTATGTAAATTAAAGTGCTAAAATTCAAAGCATTCACCAGAAATCTGCAGCATGTGAGTATAATCTTCACTGGCATTCACTTTTATCTAATGGTAAACCTCGCTTTATTTATTGAATTTAACTCAATGTGCTCACATGTTATTTTATAGAGGTGAATATGACAGAACATTGAATTTTAGCATTTAAGATCTAACTTCTACACGGTTTAAAGGATTAAAAAGTGTTTGGTTTAAAGAATAAAAAGAGTGCTATCTGCTCTCAGTGGTAAGTATACCAGTAATAGGAGAATATAAGGAGTGATGGGGTATACCAGCTTTATTTAAAATATTGCTAAGCTTGAATAACCTAGAAAATTAAATTTAAAATTATAATACATAATAAAATTGGTAGGGATAGCACAGTCTGGGAGCTAGTTTGGCGTAGTGATTAAATCACCAGACTAGAGACTAGGACACCATGAGTTCTAGTCCCACCAAAGTCAGCTGAGTAACCTTGAAGCAGTCACTCTCTCCTAGCCTAGGAAAGAGGCAAGAAACAACTACTTCTGAAATATTCCAAGAAAACCGCAAGAATGTAACCAGCCAGTTACCAGGAGTCTACACTTACTCAAAAGAAAGGAAGAAAGAACAAGCTACTGTATTCCATATTACAAAACCAAGATGGCCCCATATGTATAAAGAACAGGAAGAACAGGATTTGTCACTTGGTGGGATTCACTTACCTTTGCTACCGGTTTGCTTGTGCATTTGTGCTTGCTTCACTCGTGCGTTTGCCACTTCTGTATATGCACAGAGCATATTTGATGACGTCCGGGTGGGTGGGTGGAGCCTCCTGCCGCCGCTGTTACCGGTTCGCAACCCGCCAGGCCACAACCGTGCTTAGAAACTCTTTCAGGATTTTCTGTCTTCCAATGTCAGAGAAAACCTGTCTTGCCCCTCTCTGAATGTTCTGATCTTGTTGGGGTTCTTTACTGATATAATTAACTTCTTCTCTAGTCCAGCCTTCAAGGCTTCATAAATGCTGTGGTAGCTTGAAAATTGAAGGGGGCTTGGTAGAAGTGAACAGATCTCCAACTCCAATTCATGCTTATAAACTTGGAAATACCTGAGGTAAGATGTTATCGTTAATTGTAAAAGAGAAGCTTGTAATTTTAATTCGAGATAATGTTACAGTTGATTTCCTTTGATTAGTCTTGCTTATTTTGAGCAGAAAGGCATTGTTTCTGAGAAGCTACCACAAAATGCTTCTCCTTCTGGTTCCTGGGTAAGTCAGTCCTGTTTATTTCTGAATTGGTTTATCTAAGATTGAGTTTTTAAATGCATTATTCCCATTTCTGATCTCCTCACTTCAGCTGAAAGCACACCGAGATCAGGAGTGTCAGGAAAGAAAGTGGAAACCACATGCCACAGTTATAGATGGGAACAACTCTTTGACCCTGATTATTCTGACTTTATATTTTCCGCCCTCTTGCTAATACGTAGCTCCTGAGATGATCCCTGACTGAATTTCTACTTGTAGACTGAAAAATCCCCATGGTTAATGGGGATCGACACATCCTGCACTTGGACTTGGAGCTTTGCCCATGATATTATGTTTGGGCTGATATTGATGCTCTCAGGGTTCCAAGTAACACCTCCAACGAAAGAAGACTCCGAGGCTAGACGTTCCTCAAAGTTCCATTTTATTAGAGATGTCATATTGGCATATCTGGGAAAGCCCAAATCTGAAAGCTTTCAGGTTTTCCCCACCCAAAGGACCCAGCACCCACATGTCCATCACATTGCTAAATCAATGCACCGTCCCAACTGGAGATGCCTCCCAGTAACACCCGTCCAGATACAGAGCAAAATGTCCTTGACTCTCAGAGAAAGGGATGTTATTATGACTATATATTTCCCCTGCTCTATACAATCCCCCTTCCCAGTTTCTCAAAGCACTAAATGTGGCAGGCCTGAAGATCCAATGCAAAGATGGTTTCCAGGCCTGACAGATGCATGATGTACAACTGAGTAGGTTGCCTCTCAAAAAATAAGTCCTCTTAAATCACTAAATGCTGGCCTTTAATTCCACTTCACACACATACACACACACACACGCCATACCATGTATGCATTCCAGATGAAATGGAAATGCTCGTTTCCTGTTCTCAATTTATACCTATACTTTGGAACTCTTCCATGAAGGAGAGGGAATTTGCTCCTTCTCTTTCCCTCTCAAGCTGCCCAAAATGAGTTATGATGTGGCCCCATAAAGATGGACTGGGATGCGAGTTCAACACAAATTCCCATGCATGTTGAATTTGAATAGATCCATTCAACATGGAACACACATGCCTAGAATTCTGAGTATTTTTTTCTTTTGTAAGATCTATGTTGATGGGCAAACATTGATAGGAAATGGGTTTTAGTTTAGGTCTGTAACTGAACTGCAGGGAGGGCATTAGACAATGAGATGAACTTAGCAAAACAAGCCAAAGGTGTGTGCTATGTTAAAAGATAGGGCTGGCTAGAGAGATCCTGAATAGAGAAGTTCATTTGCTTTTCATACATAACAGAAGTTTCATATTTATGCTCCTTGTGATTATTTTAGCAAAATGCTGGAATTATTAGCCATGCATACAGAGCCAGAAGTCTACAACAAGGGGCCCTTCATTGGTTAAGCTTAAATCACAATTTTCATGAAAAATCATATTTCTGGGGTTAATTTGGAAGTGCTACACCTGTGTGGTGAATCAATAGGGAATCTGTTTCTAGCGTTGTCCATTTTGGCATGGCTCATCACCACTTTAAAAAATAAGTAATTTTCATTACAAAATTGGTTATTAATCTTATAACACTAGGATACTTCTAAGAATGCCAAGATTAACACCACTATTAGAAAACGGCATTTAGCTTTAAAGTATGTGGCATCTGCTTGGGCACATAACAGAAATTCATTCTGGCCGGGCTGGTGCTTCCTACCTTTCCCATAAAAGGGCAAGGGGTTTAACAAAATTGTGTATAAGATCCAAATGTGGAAGTGTGAGACCAAATACCTCAATGATGTCTGTGGCATGGGCAAGAATACGGAATGCCAGGTTGCACCAGTTGGTGTAAGATCTTGAGCAGGTTTTTTTAAACAACCATATAAACTAAATAATGGTTTTCTGGGCCTGTTTGCTTTCATGGTTAAAGGCCACAGGAAGATCTAACATGGAAACCCTGAATACCAGCTAACCAAAGGAATGGTGTAGAAAAGCGTAACTGCTTAGCTACAGTATGATTAAAGGTGTCTTTTTTGGAAATGTACACAGAACTAACTTTGCTGGATCTCCTCTTGAAATCATAAATAGGGGGCGCGTAGCAACAACGTGTGATACAAAGCCATGATGCTTCCTTCATGCGTCATTTGCCACCCATGTTTTTTGGAAGTTAGAAATGAAGTATTTAAACTGAGAGGCAATATTTGTGAAAAGTAAGCAATAGTCACCACTACCGTTTTTTTCCTCATCTCCAAAACCGTGAAAGATGATTCCACAGGATTCTGTCTGTCAAATAATTTTCTCATCCTGCAAACTAAGGATAACTTTCTCTGCTTTATAAACTGTTGCCATAAGGATAAAGGCAAACTCATCTAAACCACCAGATAAAGGTTAAAGCTCCTAGACCTCTTCATTTCTTTTCTTGGTTTCTGACTTCAAGTTCAGCTAAAGTCATTGAGAGCGTTCTCATCCTGGACTCAGAAGGCTTGACTTCTAAGAAGCTTATACCTATATATATACATTGACATATACATATGGGTGTGTGTATGTATATGTATATCAGTGGTGGGTTGCTCCCGGTTCTCTCTGGTTCTATAGAACCAGTAGTAAAATTGGCGGGAAGCTCTGCCCACCCACCCGGACATCATAAATGATGATCTGTGCATGCGCAGAAGTGTGCGCGAGTGAGCGAAGCAAGCGCACACATGTGGCCCTGTTGCAAACTGGTAGTAAAGGTAAGTAGAACCCACCCCTGATGTATGTGTGTGTGTGTGTGTGTGTGTGTGTGTGTGTGTGTATACGGGTAGAGGTATGCAAGTTTTGGTGTATTCGGGTCTTTTCCCATGTACTGTAAGATTGAGAGTGTCTTGGCGACGTTTCGATGAGGTCTCACTCATCATCTTTAGGCTGGTGTCTTCAGCCTTGTGCTTGTGCAAGGAAAGCGTGATTGGAGCTGCCGTCTCTATAAATACTGGTGGGGAGGTGTGGGGTGCTGGCTTTGTTGATGTGAGCGGGTTGGTTGCCTGTGTTGTTACATCTTGATTGGTTGATGGAGTTAATGTTTGCAAATTGTCAGTTGTTTTGTAACATCCTGTGTGAGTGAGGTCCTAGTCTTTTGTGTTTTAACGACCTGGGTAATGGGCTGTGCGTTAACATCCTGAGTTCTAGTGCCAGGGGAAAGATTAAGTGTTTTTCTATCGAGATACCTGGTCTACCCCAACATGTGGGAGGGGGCATTCTGCACTTAATCTTTCCCCTGGCTCATGCTGATGAAGGAAGGAGAACTTGTGGTTCAGAAGATTAATTCAACTGCCTAACATGCACGAAGCCCAAGTTCGAATTCAAATAAGGGTATGAATAGCTGATGAAAGCTAAAAAGCTTGAAATAGATCTATACTAGTCTCCCTTTATATATATATATATATATATATATATATATATATATATATATATATATATATATATATATATATATATTAAAATCTCAGGTGTTTTCCTGCGTCATAGTAAATAAGTTAGTTAAAATGTTTAAAATTCTGGTTAAAATCCTAGGATTTTAACCCGAGATTTTAATTTTTTGCATATACACACCCGCAAAAACTTGAGAAGACATATATATATATATATATATATATATATATATATTTGACATATACATACACATGTATACGTCAATAAACAGACACATTGACATTGACCCAGTCTATCAATCGCTGAGAACGAAAGAACTGCATCAACCACAATGCCAAAGGTAGCTTTTAAAACAAACAAACAGGCACCTCACTACACAGCAACAAAATTATAACCCATTGGCTCACAAGAAATTGGACCATGTCTCAGTAACCATAGCCAGCCACTCAAACTATCCAAGAAACCAAAACCAGACCATGACTCAGAAGCATCCAGATAACAACTCTAATCCTAAACTGCATCACACAGACAGTACTTAACTATAGCCCAGCAACAACAGCCAGCCAATCAAACAGTCTGAAATCAGACCATGACTCAGAAATATCTGAACAAACAACATTCAGACTAATTTGCATCTCATAAAAAGGTATTTAAAGACCTGTGTTCTGACAGATGAGCACAATTCAAAACGCACTGACGATGTCTCCTCGAATGGTGATGAAACATTTGCAACCAAATTGCCAAGCTCAAAGCACAATATATATATGTATGTATGTATGTATGTATGTATCAGTTGTTCAGTTGTTCAATTTCAAGATTCTAGATTGCCTGAGATGATTTTCCAATTCCGAATTAGAATTTCCCAAAAGCTGAATGTGCTTAGAATGCCTAAATTTACCTTTATAGTCCCTAAAATAAGGATAGAGATCTGAGTTTGCCCAGATGTTGATATTCTGCATTTTCTGTTCTCTCTCTTTGGTCTTCTTAGTTAACAGTGGTGAGAAATGTAGTTCAGTAACCTCTGAGAGGTATGCAGAGCCTCCACCCTGTCATAGGTGATGTTAGGAACAAGGTCCCAACTACAAATTCAGCTTTTCTGGAGGGTTGTTTTGTTTTTTTCTGTACTGCACCATTTCTCAGGCACCACAATAGTGTGACAACTCTTTTCCCAGTGAAAGTTCAGCATTATGCTCTAGGCACATTTCTTTCTTTTGTAAACTATACAAAAACGGAGGGGAGGGATGGGATACTCTCAACATTAATGAAAACATCATGAAGGCTGAATACTTAATCCTAAAAAATTCTGGCTCACCTCCCACCACCAAATCCTCTGTTGTTTTTTGGATGCTTCTTAATGACTTGACAAGAGTCCAAGGAGTCAGAAGCATAGCAGATGTTTGGTACTTCCTTTTCTTGGTTGCTAATGCATCCCCACTATTTCCCAATCCCAAGGAGCCTCGCCTCTTTCTGGGAAAGGAACACTTTGCTTTTGCTGTCTAGCAAGCTGCTTTGTTTATCACGGACATATTTGGGCTTTGGCAACCAGCAGCCCTCATGGAGACACGTCAATGGAAATGGAACAGCAGAATGGGAATTCCAAGCAGAGTTCTGGCTCCATTGGCTTGTCTCTAATTTAAGTGATTTACAGATTGACTGGAAACAGTAGACATCTGGGATTATCACATTACATTCCAGGGATACACAGAAGGCTGATAATGCATTGAATAAATGATCCAGAGAAACCTGAAGTTTGAAATTGATCTTAGCAATAGCAATAGCACTTAGATTTATATACCACCCGATAATGCTTTCTCCGCGTGGTTTACAATGTCAGCCTATTGCCCCCAACAATCTGATCCTCATTTTACCAACATCGGAAGGATGGAAGGCTGAGTCAACCTTGAGCTGATCAGGATCGAACTCCTGGCAGTGGGGAGAGTTTGCCTGCAATATTGCATTCTAACCACTGCGTTTGTTGGTGTTTAGCAAATTCTGCACTAGTGGGATAAGATGGCTTAATCTTACAGTGATATAATAAAGCAAAGATGGATCATTATTTGGTGAGAGCTACCCTGGAGAATAGAATTACATGTAGTACATGAGGTGAATCTTGTGATTAGTTTGGGGAGAGGTTTTGGTTACTTTTCTTAGTTTTTTAAGGGTTTTAGGTCTCCGGTTTTAAAAGATTTACTACTGTGATTTCTCCCTCTCCAATGAAAGAAACTATACCGCTAGTTTTCAACAGTTTGCATTGGAGAATTCTATAATAAAGGAAGCTGTGTTGGCATGCAGCCCAAAGGCAATATTTTCCCACCCCTGAAATAAACTGTGCTACTTTGGGCTATAAGTGATGTGGCTATTTTTGAACGTACTTATACATATATATGGAGGAGCTGGGGTGAATACATGTCCATCATCTGACAAACATTTAAAAATAAAATTTTTTTAAAAAACCCTCAAAAAGCAGACTCAATGGACCATTAGGTCTTTTTTCTGCAGTTTCTGTTTCCTATGTTTTCTAAGTATTGTTTGAAGGAATACCCAGTGGGAAGAGATTAACACAGTGGTAAAAAAAAAAAAAGAGCTGAAGGGCACACTCAGTGAAGTGAGATAAGGAACTTCTATTTTATGGACCCTTGCTTGATTCTGAATGGTTGCAAGTCCTATATCTAGCTATACCTGAAAAACCAGCATATTTGAAAGAAAAGTCCTGGCTCAGAGACTTGTTTATATTCAGGAACACTTATAAATGTGGTTTTCCTCCTATAATATGATTCTGCTTGTTGCAACAGAATCTTTCTATTATATACGTAGACTGGGACTTGGTTTTTATTAACGCCATGCAGTTTTCCATCAAACACCAAACCACAGTTTAAAATGACATGGACATGCGGTAAAGGGGTTTGAGGTTCACTTTCTCTGCAGTTGCAGAAAGCATTTGACTAGAAAGCATCTAGTCCCATTTTCACTTCACTAAATTCTTCACTAAATCAAAAATACAGTATCTATAAACCACAATCAGAGCTATGTCTGCAGGAGAACTAGTGGCTTTGATTTGGATTGGCAATGAAACTTCCATTCATATAGCAAAGCTCTGAAATTGCAACAGGAAACACAGGAAGACAACAAAAAGGCAAACTTCAACCCCAAATCATTATTCTTATTCTTATTTATTTAGGAATATTTATGTGTAACCAAAACATGTGTCAGGAATAAAGTATTCCAAACCAACCTAATTAATTTGGAAGATTGATTTTTGTGAATCAACTAAGGAAAATTGCCTCTGTTAAATCATAATGTCTGTTAAATTATAATGCATACTTAGTAGTTTTGGATTTGTGAAATAGGTCAGTTATCCAGTTTGTTTGGGAAAGAACAGATTTTGGAAAGAAAGAGAGAGAGAGAGAGAGAGAGAGAGAGAGAGAAAGAAAGAAAGAAAGAAAGAAAGAAAGAAAGAAAGAAAGAAAGAAAGAAAGAAAGAAAGAAAGAAAGAAAGAAAGAAAGATTGTATATAGCATCTAAAATCTGCTGGATAGGTGTTCTGGCCTAGGATTCCTTAGAAAGCATAAATCACAATTTTAGTTCCAAAAACCCTCTTTTATTGAGACAGCTGTGAATTATGGTCATTCACAGTCTGTAATGATTCACAAAGAGTCTGTGAAGATTCCGACAGATGTCTGCTCGAGTTGACACAGTCTTTCAGGGTAATGTTGATAAGCACCCACCTTTATTTTCCTTGAAACGCTGCCAGAGATCTAATTGTCAATTAGTTTTGCAAGGCCAAATGGAGCACAGAGTCAAACAGACTTCTCAGAGCTTGAATCAACTATATGAACTAATTGCTTCCTGCAAAGGCTCATGTCTGTTTGTGCCTCTTTTATGTCTTATGGGAGGGGCCAATCAACTCTAAGCCTTACTCCCAAGTTACCTTTTTTTTCCTTAATTGTTCTCGCCTTCTGGCAGCTCTGCACATGCGCACACCGGGAACAGGTTCACACTGTTCTTCTGCCTCACTGATGTCAGATTTCAGAGGCTCCGGAGGCAGCATATAACTACCAGAAGGCCCTGGCCCCCTCTCTGCCTCCAACGTAGAGCCTTCGTCTGAGCTTTCCCCAGACTCCAGGACTGGCCCATGTTCCACCCCAATCTCTTCACTGTCCAATTCTGCTGCCAGCTCCACAGGCCACCGGCGGACCACAACAATGAGGTTCCATACAATCAAAATTGTACTAAGCTTTTTTTTAAGAATACACGTAAATTCAGCATTCATCAAATATACAGAGCTGCAAATAAAAATACCCTAAATATACAGTGTTGTACCATAACTGAAATAGTTCCCAGTCCTTTGGTCAAGGAAAGAGTCTTTCTTTTAATGCTTGAGTTCTGTAAATGGTTAAAAGCAAAGCAGTATAAAAGTTGACAACTTCTGCAGAGTATTTATTATTGGTGTGGTGAACATATAACACTGATACCAACATTATGACATTATGGCTCCATTTGGGTTAGATCTAGAAGGGACCTTAGCTGTTGTTTTGATTTTGGAAGACTCATTGGTTTTTGTCGATGTTCCTTTGAACTATATATTAGTGGTATGGAAGCCTAGAAGAAGGTAAAGGATATAGGCAATGTATATTCTTAGGATTGCAAAAATAATACAAGGATGGAAGGATGCTATTTCCCATCAGTTATACAGTGATGTGAATAACTTACTGATTTTTCCATATCTGAACCAGCAATTCTCAGCAAAACTGACTGGGAAATTAGTTGGATCTTTGTTTCATTTATGCTGCTAGGTATATATTTAATCATCCATTTCTTTCCTCTTTTACAGTTATGTAAACTGACTGTAATGTAAATGAATTAGTTACATAATATGATATGGACATATAGCATACTGTATGTAGGAGCAACCAGTCTAAGAAACTAATATTTGTGTACGTTCTTTTCCTTTGTTTATTTTTTTCTTTGTTGTTTGCAAACAGTTAAAAATTACTCTCTTCAGATTGTAAACATCTGGTCTTCTCAGCCATTCCAGAAGAACCTCTCTTCCCTTGAGCCTCTAATAGTATACACAAATGTGTACATACACATGCACACATACTCACACACCATAATTAGTAATACCTTTAAAATATCCTTACAGTAATACATCTTCCTTAGTAAGATGCTGTCAGGTCCACGGATTGTGTCCTTAGCTGTCAGTATAAGAAAAAGTATTGCTAGAGTTATCTTGAATCAGATTTATTGAATGAGAATCACTATCCTATGTCCCAGGCTCTAAGAAGAACATTAGACTGAATGGGGATCACATCACAAAACAAATAGATACGGGAAGAATGAATGTATTATAAGTAGGGTAAGAGTAATAGGAGTTGATGGATTTGAGGAAAGCCTTTAAAAAGAAGCAAGAAAAGCAGAGGTAATATGTGAAGTGGTATATGAATTTAGAAGAAGCAAATTTTATTTAGAAGGATAAAAAATAAAGTAAAATGAAGATTCTGTATATAACCAAATTTAGATTTGCTTCCTCTTCTGTCCTTTAATTTCTTCAGTTTAGCGTTTCCTATTGGGATGGAAATCCCTGTACTGCTAGGATTAAGTTCCCATGAATTCAGAGTGGAGAACAAATATCACTGAGAGATTCAGAGGGGCTCATTATGCTTAGGAGATCTCTTACTTTTCCAGTCTTTTTGCCGAGAGAAATAGATCTTTCAGCTTACTCAAGAGAAAGCAGAAGACAATTAGTGACTCCTTGATCCAGGACATTCCCTGGTATGGAATCATTATTGATTTTCAACTGTCATTTAGAAAATGACAGATTGCTGTTTTGTTCAAGAAAAAATTGATCCCAGTTATTTGAAAAAGAAAAATGGATGAAATAATAATTTATTTAACAGTTTTTTTCTTGTTTGATTGTATACCTTTTTTGAGAAATAATTCCCCAAAGCTCTCTTTTTAAGGGTTAGGGTTAAGGTTAGGAGTTACAGTTGGCAAGACCTAAAGTCCCAAAAGAATTGTCCATAACTGTGCAGCAACATGAATCCACACTACTCGTGTAATCCGTCCATTATGTTCTTGGCTTTTCTTCCTCAGCCCCTGGGATCACCTTCAGTGCCACTGTTTTTCAGAACCCCAATCAATTTCATTTCATATTTGTATTAAATTTGCTTTCATGTTTATTTACTGGATGGGACCTGCCCTTTCAAGTGGTTTGTAATTTGTCCACAGTCTTACAGTTTTATGTATGGATGACATTGGTTGTAGAAGTTCCAACAATATGAATTATTTTTGCAAAATGCTCAATTATTTGTTCAAAATGGAGAACACGCTGCCACTATCATAGTGGTGTTCCAGACAAGGGTACTATTCAGCAGGTTCTGACAGGTTCTGGAGAACCAGTAGTGGAAATTTTGAGTAGTTCAGAGAACTGGCAAATACCACCTCTGGCTGGCCCCAGAGTGGAGTGGGAACGGAGATTTTGTAATATCCTTCCCCCAGGAGTGGGGAGGGAATGGGGATTTTACAGTATCCTTTCCTTGCCATGCCCATCAAGCCACAACACGCCCACCAAGCCACGCCCACAGAACCAGTAGTAAAAAAAAATGAATTCTACCACTGGTTCCAGACCATCCATGGTAGTCAAAGAGCTATATAGAATAGCAGAGCTTCAGCTGGTTTCTTCTCCTGTTCCTACAGCTGTTTTCAATATCACTTGTCTTTATTCTCCATGCTGACTGGTCTTGCTTGGCCTAGAGTTTGACTAATCTTTGAAATCATCATGAAGATATTTGGAAGAACTGCTTGAAACATTCTGGGTGGAGACATTTTTAATTTTAAACCCCCCAAAATGTTCCAAAATCGGTTACATCATTTATCATTTCAGCATCGTTTCAACGATGTCTTGGTGTTCTACTACATTTAGATTCCTTCGCTCTGTCTTTAAAAAAATATGAAGTTTGCAGCCCCAAATTCCCGTACCTTTTCCTTCTACCAACTAGTAAAAACCATAACATTACAAATGAACCAGTGGTGGGTTGCTACCACTTCTCCCTGGTCCTTGTGAACCGGTAGTGGAAATTTTGAGTAGTTCGAAGAACCAGTAAATACCACTTCTGCATGGCCCCACCCCTAATCTATTTGCTGCCTCCTGAGTCCCAGCTGATTGGCTAGAAGGAAAAAATCAGGGCTCACTTGACAAAAAAGAGGGGGGGGGGAAATCAAGAAAACTTAGCTTTAAATTGAGAAGCCAAGAAGCCTCCCAACTGATCGGCTAGAACTGATCCACTCCTTGTAAACCGCTCAGTGGTGGTAGATTGGCAATTGAGGCCAAGCTGCCTGAAAGCAGTTTCCGATGCTCTCAGTGGTGGCAGAGCGGCAAAAAACTGTTTATACTCTTGCCACGGTGCTTCAAAGGGCTGCCCTGCAGCTGATCAGTGGTAAAAGGCAGTATGCTCCAAAAACAAATGGGTAAACCAGTGCACTCCAAAAACAAATAGGTAGACCGGTATGCTCCAAAAACAAATGGGTAGACCGGTATGGCTCTGCAAGCAGTTAAAAGCCCGGTAGACCAGTACCTCTCTAAATCCTAAAGAATTGTTTGTCACATGACCATCAAACCACACCCACAAAATAAGCCACACCCACAGAACCGGTAGTAAAAAAATTTAGAACCCACCCCTGAAATGAACAATCAAATGAAAAAAATGCTTCTGTTTTCTGTCCCTTTGTTTTTCATCTGAAGAATTTACTTCAATCTCTTACATTGGAGGGCAACAATATCTAAAAGAGCTCTTAATGTTTCATGGATACTTCTTTCCATTACACTGATGAATTTATCTGTTGCTGTAATCTTTTCTTCTGGGATTAGTCACATTTTTTCTAATTGTTATCTTGTATCATCATCATCGACGGCGTTGCCGTTGTTATTGTTATTATTAGTTTTGTTCCACAAACACACCTTTTGTGTGTGGGGGGGGGAGGGGTGCCTCTCAATGAGACTTGACTTCTGGCAGCTAACTTGACAAGTTCCTGCATGTTTTTTTAAAATATTTTCTTCTGCCTTATTTCAAGAGTTGAGTCAGACTGACCAGTTCAAAGACACCCATCTGGTTTCATGCCAAAAGTTTCTGGTCTGGACCCTTGGACCACTACACCAAACTAACTCTCTTATGTATTGTATCAAACATTATTTCTTATCAAACATTATTTCTTATCATAGATGAATAAAATTTAATTATATACAGTAGTGGCCAAAACTGTGGAACCTTTTGGCAAAAGTGTATTTTCTAAAACTAGCTAATAACACCACTTTTTTTGGCGTAGTACCATAAAATTATATATCAATGGAAAGATAAATTAATTAAGAAGGTAATGCAATAACTTTTATGAAGGATTTGCTATTAGAATAGCAGTTAAGGTATAAAGCAGTATAAAGAAGAAAAGTGAAACACATAGAAAAAATGAGAAATATAAAAATTATCACCATGAAAAAAAGAGAGATACAAAAATTATCACATCAGTTAATACTTAGTTGGGTAACCTTTAGCATAAATTATGGGCTTACAATGTCTTCCCATGAAGTGAACCAAGTCTTTTAGTTCTGCAAGCTTTTATAATGTGAAACCAAGACTAAATGATTGCTTCTATTAAATGGGTTTTATTGCTGGATCGCTTCCAACTAACAAGTTTCTTTAGTTGGCTCCATAGATTTTCAATTGGGTTAAGGTCTGGGCTATTCTTAGGCCATTCCAGCAGTGGAATATGATTATCTTGAAACTCCCAAAAAAGTGGTGTTATTAGCCATCAAACCTCAAAAATACACTTTTCTCAAAAGGTTTCCACAATTTTGGCCACTACTGTATAACTAAGAATAGTGTTGGCAACCTGTAATATTCTACTTCCTGGATAATGGGATGGAAAGCACTTCCTTGCTTTAGGAACTCACTCCCAAGGTGCACTGACTACTTTCAGAAGAGTCAGAAGATTTCGTAATTACAAGTTAATGACTTCAAGAATCATCATTGAAAATAGAAAGTCTTCATTCTTTATAACCCTGAAAAGGATTAGAAAGTGCTTCAACTGATTACAAAAATATTGGGATAATGTGTTTTTTTATTAATGGTTTCTGAAATGAATAATACTCACTTTTTCCAATTTAGTCCTTGCGCTGTACTCTATTTTCATCCTAACTTTTGGTAGCATTAGAAGCCTTGGTTTTTTCTTTGTTTTGTTTTTTGTTTTGTTCTTTTTTGCAGCATGCAGTAGGTGGCATAAAAGATCTAATATTTTTTTCACTGATCTTACTTAGTGTGATGGAAAATCAGAAGTTCCATACTGCATCTACAGGCAAGATTTCTACCTGGTTTCCCCCAAAATAAGACATCCCCTGATAATAAGCCCAATTGGGCTTTTGAGCACATGGCAATAAGGCCAAGCGCTTATTTCAGGGTTCAAAAAAATATAAGACAGGTCTTATTTTCGGGGAAACATGGTATTTGTTCATCTGAGTCTTTGTCATTCTTTGCTGCTTTAACTGTCTCACCAGATTATTCACCAGGCAGGAAATCTTGAAGTTCTGCAGTGATCCTCCAGTTGATCCAGTGTTTTATGTCTGATTAACTGCTCGTTCCTGTTGTTGAATTGTGAGCAATTGCAACATCGCTATCATTCAAGTTTGCATTGTCTCATGCAGAAAGAATGGGGGAGAGGGGAAACTAGGAGGAGGAGGACTTTTATAGTCCTTTCAGATTTTCATAATGAATCCATTTATGTCTTGATATAAAACTGCATAATTTCTAGGGCTGTTTTTCAATTCTACTTTTCGTGTTGATAGCTTTAATTATTCACTCTTTAAAATAATTGTTTATGATAGAGTAATGATGAAAGGAAATGAACTTTTAAAGACGTTAAGACATGATGGTAAATGAAAGATCTGCGGATGCTTTTGATAGTCCAATATTGGAACATTTTAAAAGATATGGCCTCTGATTGCACATGTCTGTTTCAGAAAGGCAGCATGCTAGATCAAAGACATTAGTATCCCATCCTCTTCAAAACAATTTAGAGGTTGGCCAACGAATGGCCCATCCAGTTATTACACCTTTAACAACCCAGAAGAACTCAAGCCTTTAAGACAGCTGTCTTGACCTGCTTTCTCTGCTCAGTTTGTTACATGAACCCTTCTTCTTCTTGTGTTGTTTTTCTTTGTTACATGAACTTTTCTTTTTCTTGTGTTGTTTTTCTTTGTAAATGTCCTAGTTTTCTGTTTTGTTTAAGGATGAAATATCGGCATCTGCTGCAAGCGTTGATGATGTCAAAATGCATATGTGTCATGATATTGACATGCAAATGATAGTTTTTTAAGTTGTATCAGTCATGTCCTGACACCAGACTCAAGAACTTAAGTCATTTCCTCATTGTGATGCACATATCCTCATACTCCCCTCTCCATAGATGACCAGTGAATCTGTAAGAGCCAGTTGCTTAGAGAATATCTCAAACATTGGCACCCCCTCCAGCTGACTCACTTCCTCATGGCCAGTTTCTTCTGCCTGCAATTTATTTTTATTTATTATTTTATTAGTTCAATTTATATGCCGCCCTTCTCCGGAGACTCAGGGTGGCTTACAATGCATTAAGCAATAGCCTTTATACTTTTGTATATACCTGCTTAGTAGGGCTTTCGACCCCCCCGCCAAGCGGTGTTCTTTTTTATATAAAGTCAATTTATTGCCCCCACAATCTGGGTCCTCATTTTACCTATCTCGAAAGGATGGAAGGCTGAGTCAACCTTGAGCCTGGTGAGATTCGAACTTGCAGTAATTGCAGGCAGCTGGTGTTATTTAACAGCAGTTTAGTCTGCTGCGCCACCAAGGCTCTTCCTTGCCCCCCTTCATTAATACATTTAAAAGAATTGCAAGCCCCCACTATTAACACACTTACTTTTGATTGTGTTAAATGGCATTAAAGTGGAGTCTTCATTTGTAAGATTTAGACAATGTACAGTTGACAGCAAGCCAATCATCATCATAATTAAAAGCATCAGTAAAATCCTGTACAACCTAAAATCCAAATAAATCAACAATAGCTCACCACAAAAAAATACAATAAGAGATACAAAGCTAAACATGAATAAAGAAAAATCTAAAAAGAAAGTCTTATTGCAACTAAAATAAATTAAATTTATATATACTTACGGTGAAAATAAATACACCTAAATGAAATGAAAGAGTCCTGGTGGCGCAGTGGACTAATTCACTGTTATTGAGATCAGCCGCTTGCAATTACTGCAAGTTCAAATCCCACCAGGCTCAAGGTTGACTCAGCCTTCCATCCTTTCTAAGGTAGGTGAAATGAGAACCCAGTTTGTGGGGGTGATAAGCTGACCTTGTATAAATATACAAAAGTATGAAGGCTATTGCTTAACGCATTGTAAGCCGCCGTGAGTCTCCGGAGAAGGGCGGCATATAAATCAATTTTTTAAAAAAATACCTTTAATATGTTTACTCCATATCTATTTGACACTTGTTTCTTGTTTTGGAAGGACCTTCATCCAAGAGTTGCATTGTGTTCCCTGTGACTTCAGATTAATTCCTTGTTCATTGTCTACCTTATGAGCTAAAACCAGCCTGTCCCAAAAGATGTAGGTTAGTAAATACAGAAAATGATTTGCTGATAATAGGCATACATGCTCACCCATATAACATTTATTTGTGATAATAAGGCAATGCTATTATTTTCTGCAAAAATCATGACCCTTCTCATCAAACATTCTCCATTCTGGGGTAGAAGAATTTGTCTCTACCTCTCTTCAGCCTTTCCCCCCCCCCCTTTCACAGTTGCCTACTACATTTTGACAAATTGTTTCTTCTTCAAGCAGTCCACAGCTCTAGCCACTGCTGAATATTTTGTACTTTCACCTGCGTTGTAGTTATTCATTCAACTCTTGGGTCAATGTTTCAGAAATTTTTTCATTATATTTACTGGTAATAAAAGGTTTAGGATATTGGAAAAGTTGTGTCCCTTGCATAAACTTACCCGCTTGCTATCAACTGAGATACTGAATTATCTCTCCCCATTCACCAAAAGAAAGCTTGCACCAAAAGAAAGGAGCCTGAGTGGTGTAGGAGGCTAATGCCTCCTACTAAGGCAGCATTTAACATCCAGCTGCCTGCAATTATTGCAGGTTCGAATCTCACCAGGCTCAAGGTTGACTCAGCCTTCCATCCTTTCTAAGGTGGGTAAAATGAGGACCCAGTTGTGGGGACAATAAGCTGACTTTGTATAGAATATACAAAAGTATGAAGGCTATTGCTTAACGCATTGTAAGCTGCCCTGAGTCTCCGGAGAAGGGTGGCATATAAATAATTTTTTTTAAAAAAAGCTAGATTAACCTTGTCTATGGTGCTGATTTCATAGGCACCAAAATTATAACATATTTACCTGGATCGTAACATGAGCCTAGTGCTTTAACTCTCCTCATTTGGTTATAATAATTGGCCTGCAATTTGGTTGCGATATTTTGTTTTGTATAATGTCTTGATAGGGCACTAATACATTGAAACATTTTTAATAATATATATTGGAGAATACGCAAGCCACATCCCTTTGCCAGAAAGTAATTGCTTGACATGGCAAGATCAATATGAATAATTTGAAATAAAAAAAACCATATAAATAGCTCTTCCCTTGACTCTTCCATGAATTTATCTAGTCCCTTAAATGCCATCCTGGTTGATGGCCATCTCTATGTCCCCAATATAAGTTTTTGCTTCTTTATTCTGATTCAGATAGCTTTAGATCTCCAGATGACATTTTCTCACAGATATAATTCAAAAACATGTTGAAAAGGTAATATCATTAAAAATCATGAAGATTTCATGATTTCATGAAAAAGTCATTATATTTTCATAAACTATCATGAAAAACTATTCCCTAGTCTGTATACACCTTCAATAATATTTGCTTTTTGACTGGAAGGGGATCATCCTAAGGACAGGGAGGAAAAGAAAAATAAGAAATATTTACTTGCTCTTAGCAATGAAAACATTATCGTAAAGGTATACGACGTGTTTTGTCTTTTGCAGTCATTATTGCTACTGGAGCAAACATAGCTGCTTTGGCATAAGTGGGTTTCATAATGCTGAGCGGTGTTGTAACATTGCAATAACAAGTTATTGGATTAGATTTGCATTGCTCATTGTAACTCAATGCCTTGTGAGCCTTCAGCAAAGTGGTCAATTTGTACAGGAGCTATTACTATAGTATCCCTATAGAGTTGTCCTAATAATTCCACCTAACCATTCCACAAACTCACTGCAGTTAGAGAAGGACTGAAGACAACTGCAGTCTTCTCTTTTTTCTTATTATGAACTTCAAGGCAGTGCAGCATAGTGCACACATTTAAAAGTCTGGCGTTTTGCAAAATGCCTGCAATGAGATTCACACACACATATGCACATGCATATACATATACATATATTTGCAGCTAAAATGACAAATGCTAATATTAATACTAATAAAAGAATCTAAGCCATGGGGCTTTTCTGACCTCCCTGGAATTGATTCTGTTTTTTAAAAAATATTTTGCAACTGCTGGTCTAGAATAATGTTATATTATTGTTTCTTTTAAGCTCCACCAGAAACATCTAAGGTTTGGCAAGAGCAAAGTAAGAAATCCAGCTTAAAAAATGTCTGGAAGATAAAAGTCCTTTCTTCACTCACAGAAGGAAAACTGTATCAGCTTAGTTGTTTTCACTGCAAGCTACCAAGTGCCCATTCATCAGAATTAAATTAACAACATAAAGCCTTACATGTGCTCAAGGTACTTCCTATGCATTTAAGAGTCTCGCTTTGTCAATGTTTTTGGCTGATTATGTGCTGGGGAATTCATGTAGTTCTTTAAAGACCACATAGGTAGACCTTTGCCAGAATGATCTATTCTGAAACCTAGTCCTTCAGGTCATTCAGTGGTGAGCCCATTGCTGCTCTAATTAAGCTAATCCATCTTTCTGCTGCTTGTTCTCTTTCCTTCCGCCTATCCCAGCATTATACATTTCTTAAGAAAGCTGGATTTTTGCATGTGTCCAAAAATAATAATTGAAGCCTCATCATTTGTGACTTAAGTGACAACTCTGGGCTGATTTATTTGATAACCCATTTGTTTGTTTTCTTGGCTATCCAAGGCATTCTCAGGAGTCTTCTACAACACCAAAGTTCAAAAGTGTCAATAGTGTTGCTTCCATAGAGTGTCACAGGGAAGACTGTGATGGGATGTGACTAAATCTACAAAGACCAAACATGTGGCTGACCATAATAAGCTATGGCTCTTGGGTTTAAAGTGGGCTATGGCTTAGGGGGGTATCTTTAGCCAGTTTTTTGTGGACCTTCCCTTTCTTCCTAGCTCATCGCATTGTAGAACATGATATTTTCAATGCCATTTTAACTCTGAAGGAGATTTTTGAGAGGATTGCTATGAAAAAGAAGTCAGCTTTAACCAGCCCCTTATATAACAGTTTTACCCCACCATTTAGTTCAGACTGAGATTAGATGAGATTAGACTTATCCTGGTGAATTTCATAACTCACTACAGTAAAGCTGTAAAACCTATGTATACCTGCCCTTGTCTAATAACAGGTTTCTTCTTTCCTTTGTATTCTTTTATTATCATTCTCTCTGACCATTTTTGTGCCTTATATTTTTCCTCCATTTCTTCTAGCAGAAAAACCAGAACTAAGTTCTGAAGGAAAGATGCTGATTTTAGTCTGGAAAACACTTTTACAATCCACATTATCATGCATTTGAACCCTGCCTTTGGTGAGCCCAGAATGCCATTTAAAAACATTTTTTTCTTGATTTATCTCCTGCCTTTTCTCCAGGAGCGCAAGGCAGCAAAACATGGAAGTGTGTCTTCTCATTCCCCCCCCCCCCACAACAACAACTTTGTGGGGTAATTTGGTTTGAGAGATGAAGCCTGGCCCAAACTTATCCACTGAACTAAGGGTGTATTTGAACCTGGGTCTCCCTACTGCTGTTCAGCCCCCTAACATTATTTTATATGGTTTTAACCTCAGCGCTTTGAAAGGTGGAAGGCATAAGTTTGGCATACCAGTTGCAGTCAGTTCGCAATTCCAGTGTACAATTTGTTTCATTCATTAGCCAGAGAAATCATAGGGTGATTTCTCTTACCCCGTATAAGGTGCTATATTAGGATTCCACTGCCTTCAAGTGTTTGATCTAAGATGTGCTCTGTTCATGAACTAACAAGGATGTGGCACCATCACTGAAGTGAGAACAAAGGGATTAGACATAGAATTTCTCACAAGTTCAGCTTCTCCTTTGCCCCATACATAACTTTTGAGTCTTGTGTTTCACTGGCTGTAGTGCTACCAAGATGGATGACAACCTATGTCCCAGTTTCTCACCTATGACTCTCCCTCTCTTATTTCTTCCTTCTTTGATATTTTCTCTTCTTTCCATTCTTTCTCTCTGTGTACTTCAATGCAATGGCATTTAGAACTTTACTCTGTCTTTTGCTTTGATTTTTGAAGAGAATTTGGTTGTGTTGCAAACATACATATGCAGTTGACCATGGCATCTTGATGTCTCTGGAGAATGTTTAGCAGAGAGTAAGGGTCACACAGTCTTTGCTCTTTCTTTGTATACATGCCTCTCTCTGTCTGTGTGTATGTTTTAGGATGCATGGTCCACAGAAGTAGAGTATCTAATCTCCTCCCAGTAGTCTGAGGGTAGCAGCACAATGATCCCCTAATGAAAACAGCAGTTCAGTTTCACCAGCTCAAGGTTGACTCAGCCCTGCATCCTTCCAAGGTCGATAAAATGAGGATCCAAATTGTTGGGGGGCAATATGCTGACTCTGTAAACCGCTTAGAGAGGCCTGTAAAGCACTGTGAAGCGGTATATACTGTAAGTCTAAATGCTATTGCTATTGCTATCCACTCATGCGGGATATCTATTTTTTACCCAGTGATGCTGACTATTGATACAGAGAATACCAGATCAATACTTGTCAGACACAGCTTATGGATAGGGTTATTTTGCTCATGCAGTGGAATGTGTCACCTGCTGATTTCTGTGTTCTTACAAAAAGAAACTACTTTCAGTGTGGGAATTCCTCTTTTGTACCAACATGTCCTTTTCAGCTAATATTGATCAGCCATTAGAAACAGGCTTCACCGTTGTGTTCTGTTCCACTAGGAATTCCAGACCCCAAACTGACACACCAGACTGAATAGCTGACTTGTACAAAATAAGATCAGGTATGAAAAGAGTAGTTGCTTTCGTATATAACACTGGCTGAGTGTTGTAGCTTTGTTCTTCTCGCCCTAACAGCTCTTGGTCTATTAATATGCCACTTTGCACAAAACATATAGTCTAGCACTAGAAAGTGGGAAAAAGTGGTGATGAAGAACCTCTCAAAACCTCAGTTTCTTTCTTTCTTCCTTTCTTTTTTGTTCCTTAAGGAACTGAACAAACTCTGAATAATCACAAATGCTGCCAGAACTATAGATTCTTAGGCAACTTCAGCAACTTCAGTATTAAAATATGTATGTTTTCAACACTGGAATATGCTACTTTTGACCGCATTTTAGGTCATTTACAAGGAAGGATTATACAGGGGATGTTTTATGCCTCTGTTTAATTGCTACTTACTTAATTGCTATCAGCTATCAGCAATGACTGAATCAGAAGAAATATAGAGGTGTTTATCTAGCTATGTAAATAATATTCCGAGAAAACGTAACTAATTTAGCAAATGGCTCAAACCGTAGGCCTGAAAGAATGTTGCTTTGAATATATAAAGAGGCAAAAACTTTCTTAAAATAGGAATCACATCCTGTTTTTTGTTAAAGTAGCTAAAATGAAGGCTTGTAGGAAAATCCCAATACTGTAACTAATAAACTGACAAAAAAATTACTAAGTTTTTAATTTTGACACTTCTCTATTTAACACATCAGTGTAAAAGCAGAGACACAGCTGCCCTTGAAGAGCATTTGGAAGCTTCAACTGGTACAGAATGAAGTTGCACAGACTTATATGGGCTTAGGAGTGCATATATTACACCCCTGATTTGCAAGCTGCATGGTTGCTAATTTGCTTCTGGGTGCCATTCAAGATACTGGTTTTGATTTTTGAAGCCCTACATGGCTAGATTATTTGAGGGATGGCCTCTTCCTGATTATATCTACCTGTTCCACTAGTTCAGACAGGATTGTATGTTGCAGGTTACATCTCCAAAGGAACTTCATTTGGCAGGACACAGGTGGCTAGCTTTTTCTGCTATGGTCCTGCCCTCATTCCCCCCAAGGTGAGGTTAGTTCCTTCTCTGTTAACATTTTAGAAGGTGCTTTAAGTCAGAGTTCTCAAACGTTTCTGGATTGGCGGGCCAGAGCAGGGAAGGGGGGATGATTTTGTGAGAGGGGTAGGTGCATGTGTGCATGCGAGCGCATGAGCGTCCACAATGTTTACGGTGATGCTGCACAAGTTGAGTGTGTGAGTACCTGTAATGAGACTTTTGCAAGTGGGGCTGTGCATGCAAACAAGCATGTACAGGCCGACCACTCACATGGCCCAGTGGCAATTAGGCTGAGGCCTGGTAGTGGGTCATGGCCCACAGGTTGGGGACCCCTGTTTTAGATAGATAGATGATATAGAGTTAGAGATAGATAGCTATAGATAGATGATAGATAGATAGATAGATAGATAGATAGATAGATAGATAGATAGATA
>WNWU01000005.1:7718228-7762487 GCA_012654045.1 Ptyas mucosa
GTGCAGTTACTCTGCTGGTTGGTAAAACAACATCAATATCCTTAACAACAGGCATACCTCCTACCCATGTGATTGCCCTAATTGGTGTGTGTGTGTGTTACTTTCCGGTTTACTATATAGCTTTGGAATTCCCTGGTGTTTTCCCATCCAAATACGAACCAGGCCTGATTTGCTTAGTTTTCAAGCCCAGACAAGGTTGGGTGGAGGCTGGCACCTGAGTTTGTGGAAAGTCCTATCCAACTCAAACATAAAAATAACAGTTTTCACAATTACTTAGCCAGCTCTTTGCTTTCTTCAATGCCCTTTTGGAATGTTGCTAGTTGCAGCATCTGATCAATGGATTTGGGGATGGTGCCAATTGGGATAGACAGTGGACTTCACATGGCCACTGCTTGGAAGGACTCCAATGTCATGCTAATGGTATGGTGGTATGTCAAGTTGGACAGGTCACATTGGTAAAGCTTGGCTTCTTCTGGAAGTCCATGGTGGTTATGTCAGGTTTCTGGCTTAAAGCCTCTACATGAAGGGTGTCAAACTCAAGGCCCATAGCCCGGATCCAGATATTGCCTGCGTATGATGCACCAGGGACCAGAAGGGGTTAAGTCTTTACAGACATCACATGTGACTGTATCAGCCAATGAACTCTCTTATTGGATTCTTACCCAGAAATCAATTGGATATCTTCCCTGCTTCTTCCCATCTATCTCAGCAAGACAACACGTGAACTTCTCTCTCCTCTCAAAATCTGAGTCATACAGTTAGGGTAACAAATGCAACAGGACACCCTGTTCATTATTGTATATTTGTAAATAATAAAATAACTTTGAACCTGAAGCTGTATTGACCAAATAACTTCCTCATAGAACCAAATGAGTACGCCCATCAATATATATCTGACAAATGGTAGCAGAGGATGGTTAGCCTGCAATGCCTCTGCCAGCGAAAACGGCACTCAGAAGGGCTACATATGGCTGCAGGACATTGATCTGATCACACCCACCCTGGCCACACCCACTCATCAAAGAAAACCCTGAGGTATAACACAACCCTGATGCGGCCCTCAATGAAATAGAGTTTGACACCCCTGCTCTACGTTAATCAGTGGAATCTATGGATCTGCTTCAGTGAAACACTTTTATATCAGCTCTTCAAAAATCTGGATTACTTTATCAAAGATCTGCAGACTCGTCTAGTTTTCTTAAAAGCAACAGAACTATATTTTTTTAAGGATTGGCCTCTAGCTTAGTATTATCATGTAGCTCCATGGTGGGATGGCTAAGCTGCATGGCTCAGCAGCCAGATATCTGCAGAGAGGCCTAAGAAACTTTTCAGTGTAAAATCCCAGAGACCGGGGCCATCAGGTTGGGCAATACTGAGCTAGTTTCTCAATGCCCATCACCATTGTGTTTTTCTGTTTACAGTCCCTCAGGATAATTTTTTTAAAATTTGATTTATATGCTGCTCTTTTCCGGAGACTCAGGGCAGCTTACAATGCGTTAAGCAATAGCCTTCATACTTTCGTATATTTCTACAAAGTCAGCTTATTGCCCCCACAATCTGGGTCCTCATTTTACCTACCTTAGAAAGGATGGAAGGCTGAGTCAACCTTGAGCCTGGTGGGATTTGAACTTGCAGTAATTGCAGGCAGCAGATATAAGTGGATGTTAATAACTGCCTTAGTCAACTGAGCCACCAGAGCTCCTTCTATATGGTGTCTTTTCAAGTTATAAGACAATCAACAGGAGCTATTTAGTCTTTAATTTATTAGTAAGGTATAGGGGTTTTTTGGTGATGTGGGTTATACATATTTTATCTAAAATAAAGCATCTAATTGGGATCAGACCAGTGGTGAAATGTAAAATTTGTTACTACCAGTTCTGTGGGCATGGCTTGGGGTGGGATGTAATATGACTGAGTGGGTGTAGCCAAGTTTTTTTTTAACTTTTAAAACCATTTTTTCTACAACCTCTTCAGCTGAAGAGGTTGTAAAAAAATGCTTTTAAAGCCTCTGACGATCCCAGCTGACTTGCCTGATCGGCAGAGGCTTTTTTTCCCTTTAAAAGCATTTTTTCTATAACCTCTTTGGCCGAAGAAGTTGTAGAAAAAATGCTTTTAAAAGCCTCTGATGATCCCACCTGAGCCGTGCGATCATCAGAGGCTTTTTTTTTACTTTTAAAAGCATTTTCGGCCAAAGAGGTTGTAGAAAAAATGCTTTTAAAAATAAAAAAAAGTCTCTGATGATTGCGTGGCTCAGCTGGGCAATGGGGGAGGGGGCAGGGATTTTTGCTACCGGTTCTCCGAACCACCTGTCTCCATCGCTACCGGATCGGGCGATCCGGGCCGAACCGGGAGCATTTCACCCCGGGTCAGATTAATGACCCTATATAAAACTTGGTTTTATCAATGTACCTCTTGGATAGTGAGTGCTAACAATTGACTCAGTTCCCTTGCCTCTCTTTTGGCATTATCTTTTCTTGGCCTACCCCATCGCATACTGCAGGCATATCACACACACACTTAAGGTAAAGGTTTCCCTTGCACATATATGCTAGTCGTTCCTGACTCTAGGGGGCACTTCTCATCTCCGTTTCAAATCCGAAAAGCCAACATTGTCCGAAGGAGTCTCCATAGTCATGTGGCTGGCATGACTAAATGCCAAAGGCGCAAGGAACACTGTTACTTTCCCACCAAAGGTCCCTATTTTTCTACTTGCATTTTTTACGTGCTTTCGAACTGCTAGGTTGGCAGAAGCTGGGACAAGTAACAGGAGCTCACCCCCATTATGCGGCACTAGGGATTTGCTGAACTGCCAACCCTTCAATTGACAAGCTCAGTGTCTTAGCCATTGAGACACCCCGTCCCCTTACATACACACTTATATACACACATACACCCTTTACATACACACACACTTTAAAAAGGTTAATTCCCTATCAAGCAACTGAGGAATTATTAGGTATAGGAAAAGCCATCCTTCTCCTCCAGGCACAAGACAGCCTTTTCAAATGAGAAAAGAAATCAAAAAGAAAACTTTCCCTCTTCCGCTAAAATGGTGTACATTGTTCAAAGTGTGGATTATGCCAAAGCATGATCTGTGTCACCACATGCCACAGTATTGTTTCATTATTTGTTCTCTGGTTCTTAATGCAGCTGCCCTACATTGGGCATGTGATGCTTGTGTCTACCTGTTTTGTTTTGTTGTCTTGGTAAAGACTCCGCCAGTTAGCTGGCTTTCTGAGGCTGATGAATAGTTCTTTCATTATGTGAAATTGGGGGGGGGGAGGGAGGGGGGAGAAAAGATCCAACTGATTAGCATTAAATAAAAATATTACTCCACAACAGGCAACAAGATAGCAGGTTGAGAATTACTAATTCTGAAAGTCATAGTTTAAGAAAGTCATCGGCTCATGGAATGTGTCAAAATGGTGAAATGGCTGAAAATTAAGTCCTTATGGTTTGTAAATAATGAACATGTTAGAAGGAGAAAAACAAGGGAAAATTAGGGAAAAGTAAGTTTCTTCAAGTATTGCTACAGTGGAGAAGATGATAATGATTGTTGCTCTAGAAGGCAAGTTTAAAATCAATAGGTACAAAAGGGAAGATATTTTGGCTGAACAATAGAGGTTTCTTCACAATGAAAGTTTAGCACTTCTTTAGTCCATCATGTCTCATGGCGACATTCCTATATGTGAAATAATTACATGGAAGTGACTTAGAACAGACGATGATAGATAAACGATAGAAGATAAATTAAACATATAGAAGATGATGGATGATAGATAGATAGATAGATAGATAGATAGATAGATAGATGATGGATAGATAATAAATAGACAGACAGATAATAGATAGATATAGGTAAATGAGTGAGTGAGTGAGTGAGAGAGAGAGAAACAGAGAGAATAGATAGATACTTATTCTTCACCCATTCTTTCCTATTCTCAACCTTCTCTTACAGTTTCTCACTTATCTTTCCCTACTTGTCATTCTTTGAATATTTCTTCATTCTAAGAGAATTACCCTTACATGTACCTTTTGTATACAAGACCTTCCTAAGTATAAAAACGTTTGAATGTTTGTGTGTGAATATTGCATATTGTATGTATATTGCATTATCTCAACTATTTCCCCTGACCTTAGCAAATATAATCCATTCAACTGTACAAAGTATTAATTGCACTGAGATAGTCAAGATAGTCAAGTATTTCAAATTAAAAAACGCTCCACTTCAGAAGAATTGTTTCATATTTAAAATGAATTAAACTGAGCATTCTGGAACTGCTTACATTTTGAAACAAAGATGGCAGCCATTTGTTACTTTCACTTTCATAATGACTGGAGCAATCCAGATTAATCTTGAAACAACTGTTTCAAATGCAAAACAGAACTTTGTGAGCTCAAAATATTTTGAATTCACAATGCTTAGTGCATTCCAATTCGACAGTTCCCCCTTAGAGCAAGTTAATAAATTGGAGTATTTATTTAATTACTTAATGTGGGTGTGGATAATCTGAAGAGGAAAGGAGAACCATTTGATCTGCATGTCAGACTCAGAAAAAAATAATTCATATTAATAGCTGGAATGTCAGAATCTGGAAGTGGGCCAGACCTCTTTGGTTCTTATCGTGTGGCTAATTTTTTTTTTTTTTTTGTAAAACACTAACCCCAAATTGTTCATGAATCATTTTCAAAATTCTGAACAGCACATCTCCAGATTGGAAAGGCGAAAATTTTTACACAGACAAAAACTTAGTGGCTAGGAAAATAATCATATAGCCAAGGCAATCTGTTCCCACATACATAGAAATTTAGAAACCAGTAATTTGGAGAGCAAGAAATTGTTGAGCTGTTCTTTTGCTTATCTTACTCACCAACATTTTCTTGTAAACAAGCAAGGTACCAAGACACATAGCATTTAAGGGACAAAAAATGTCTTTCTAGCAGCCATATTCTCATAAACATTTAAAAGTTGGTAGACTGACTTGGTATGACCTTTTTCTCAATAGTTTTTGTGTATGATAATGCAGATTAGCCTTACCTGGAAAGGATAAAGCAAGTAATCATGTCAAAAGTGGACTCCATGAGAAGTCTCCCCTTTCACCCACCCTCTCCCCAGATCAGAGTTTTCTCTTCTGTTATGACAAAATTTGAGTTTGTTAACTCTCTTCATAGAACCCAAACCAAATTCTAAGCCATCCTTAGCGAAAAGTATGTTGAAATGTGCTCTGAGTCGTCTTTAAATATATCACAACAACAGTTTTCGCATGACAATTTTAAATATTTTAAAGAAAAGACAGCAAAGCAGAGCCCATGTCCTCAACAAACCATCTCATGTCTGATGCAGGAATGTAATTTCGCCCGTCCCCCCTCCCCCCCGCCCCATCCTCCAGAAGAACATGAGGATAGCAACAGAAATATAAAGGATAGTCGCAACCCTCTGCCTGTATATTTTATTCTTTGACAATTGGTTTCATCTGCTTCCATTTATGACTCGATTATTCCCAGCATTCATATGTTGTGGCAGAAAGTCGTTAGCTTTACTTGATTCATAGTGAGTCGTATTCTTGGCAACCAGCCATATAAATATACTAAAACCATTTTCTCCGTCAAAAACAAAAATGAAATCCTATTTGCAATGGGTTTAATTAGCAATCTGCAAATAATTTAAAAAGAAAGTAGCACGCTTGTCTCCAGCTGTAACTTGATTTTGACTTTCAGATGCCATTGTTGGGTTTTCGTTGTGACAATAGTTGTGCTAATGCAACAATTTCATGTGCCATGACTAAAAATGCAGCAGCATACAGGCATTGAATATAAGACAATTCTGCCCTGGGCTCTAAACAACATTTTGAAGGATTTTGCCTTTTTTGCATCACCTGTTTACAATATGGAGCTGACATTAATAATCCTTCTGGAACAAGAGAATTATGTATCATGGATTTGATGTGAAAATAAATGCTTTGGATACAGGTGGCAGAAACAGACCCATAAATCTGTAGAGAAAAAGTGTGGGAGCATAGACACGGGAGGTGGGGAGCAAGTTATTTCCTGAATGTCCTGTATATATCATTCTGTATTTCAGCAATAGCTGATTGGATATGATTTCAGATCGAAACATTTCATTGGATGTTTGGAAAGAGAGAATGAGAGAGACAATGCAAGCACTAATACATAAAGTATATCATAACTAACACATAAAGCACCCCAAACAACACCTGCCTCATCCCAATGGGATTTCCCCCACACACACACACACACTAGGGTGTGGCACCCCACTCAATCAACAGAAAGAGCATACTGCGGACCCCATCAGCCAAGGAATTTTGGCTGATGGGGTCCAAGAGAAGAGCCTTTTCTGCCATAGTGTCTTCCCTCCGGAACATCATATCACACGAAATGATATCAGCCACCCCCGCCCCGCCCCCCGGTCTTCCATAAAGGCCTTAAAACCTGACTCTGCCAGTTGACCTGGGGCATAGATATGCCAAACAAACAAACAAACAAACAAGCACAAGAGACAGGCCTTTTCTGGGGAGGAGCCCTGACCCTGATTACTTTTATATGGGCCCTTAAACCATTTAAGCTAAATATTAATGCAGACATAGTTCTGTAAATATAGATGCTCTTGCTGATTGGTTGGTAGCTAAGTTAAAACTGGGCTGAAAATGTATGAGTCTAGGTTTTGCATTTTGTAACTGCATTTTATAAATGCATGTTAGGAATGTGATAAATGGACACATTTTAAACAACGCACCATAATAAATGTGTTATTGTAGTTTCTCATAGATAGTGGCACACCTAGTGATCTTGGTTGATCTTAGGAAAAGCCAAGCTAAGACAGATTTGCTTAGTCCTTTGGGAAGGAGGATGCCAGCACTGTAGACCAGATTGAGATGTGAAAAAGACAAATCCCAAGGGATGACTAGTGCAAACAATTTTAATGTTTGCCTACTGGGAGTGTCTACGAAGTAACCAAGAATCAAGCCTGAGGGAGTCTGCCTTATATCAGTTCAGATCTTTTTAAATGCAGCTCTGACAGGTGATTTGGGGGGACAGTTACGGTAGGGAGAAAAGGATGAACTCCCCACCTTTTCTGCAACATTCTTCCTTTGCCTTTAACATGCAACATTATATTTTTTTTTGAATAACATAGCATTTAATCTTGATCAAGCTTAAATGGTTAGATGTTCCAAACGCATACAAGATACATGCAGGCAAGAGCTACAAACAAAAAAGGGAACGCGAATCCCTTTTATATTGTTTAGGAAGGTCATAAACCTCCAATTTGATTTGTGTATCCCCTGGAATTTGGTTTGTGTATCCCCTGGAACAGGGTAGAGCCTCTTGATTAGCACCATTAGTGTTATCTTTTCCTGATCATCTTCTTTGTGTTCACACTTGGCTATTTAGCCCCCTGGAGTGGAGGGGACTCATGCTACTTTCAGACATTGTTTGAATTTACTGTACAGGTAGTCCTTATTTTAGTGTACACAGTTAGGACTGGCATATTCATAGGTAAGCAAAGTGAAGTGAAACCACCATACTTATGATCTAACTTCAGCTTTCCTTTACCTCGTAGAACTTTAAATATCACAATGCAAGGATTGAATGATTGCTAAAAAAAAAAAAGGCAATCACTAAACAAGTACCACCTATATTTTATCAAGAAATAAGAGTTTATTCACTATGGACCTAACTGGGGATCTAGGTTCTTCCCATCTCACTAGAAAGAGATTGATGACTAAAAGAATTGGCATTAATATACTATGAAAAGTGACCACCACTCTGTTCTCCATTGCCTGGCTTTGTCTTTTGGATAGTTATGTGCCAAACCTACCATACTTCCCCTAAAATACGACCTACTTAGAAAGTGAGTCCTAGCTTGATTTTTTACATGTGCACCCAATATAAGCCCTACCCCCAAAATAAGCCCTAATTAAGACCCTGCTCACTCCATGATACACAGGTAAAAATTTAGCTAGGGTGGGGATGGGGGTGGTGGAGCTGCCTATACTACTTACCTTCAGATAGTTGCAGCCAGACTTTGCAAACCTCGGCCCATTTCATTTGCTGCAGCTAGCAAGACTTTCCTGAAGACCTCTAGCTGATAACAGAGCTCCGGATCGATCCAGAGTTCTGTTAACGGCTGCAGAGGCCTTCAGGAAAGCTTGCTGGCCTTGCCAGATGAAGACGCACACAAATGAGGTGAGTCAGTGGACAACATCCCCCCCCCCCCCCCCCCAAATAAGATCTGGTGCCTTTTTTGGTGGCAATCAAATAAATAAGACAGGGTCTTATTTTCAGGGAAACACGGTACTATTCTTCCTTTAGCCTCACAGCCTTCTCATCCCCAATGTCTCAATTTTATTAGTATAATTTTTCTCTGGACTTCTGTGTCTTCATCTCCCCTCTCAACCAAGGAGAGAATCATGTATCCAGTAAGGCAGACTCCAGTCCTTCTCCTCTGAGCCCCTATATAATGTGCTGAAATTGTTGTCATTTTTCTTTGTAGCCATTTATTTGGTGCAAAATCAGATGCATCATTTATTTCATGAAAGAAAAGCTGCTAAAAGTGTTTTGCTTCTTTAGATTGCTGCTTGTTCTTCCAATAATTGTGTGCCTATTTCAGACGGGATTTCTACAGGGTTAGCAAGATTCAAATAACTGAATATTATCAGAACGTATATAACCTACAGTGACCCAATGTAATCCTTTTGATTCAAATGAATAGAATCCAGCAGCAATTATTTTGCCGCTTTCAGTGTGATATCTTTGCAGCTTCTAAAGCTTCCCTAAAAGTTTTAGGGAAATATGGGGCAGGAATACCAAATAGTGCAAATTGCAATAATCTGGGCAAGCATTTCATAGATAAAACTATTCATGCTTGCTCCAAACTGGAAGCTGGACAGATTGTATCTATTGAGATGATATGATGATATCTTGTCATGTTTGATAACCTTTACATTTTACATATATTTTACATATATTTACATATATGTATATTTTACACTTTAATTTAAGTATTTTAAGTTGAACTGGTGGTGGGTTGCCCCCGGTTTGGACTGGTTCTATAGAATCGGTAGTAAAACCAGCTGGAGGCTCCGCCCACTGACCCTGATGTCACCAGAAGTGATCTGCGCATACGCAGAAGGCATGTGCATGAATGAAGCGAGCACACACAAGCAACCCCATTGCAAACCGGTAGTAAAGATAAGTAGAACCCACCCCGGAATTGAACCATATAGTGTGTGTGGGGGTGTGTGTGTTTGAGAATGTAATGTTAGAATGTTGCATTTGAGAACGCAAATATTAGAATGTGCTGTAAGTTCATAGGCCTTTTTCTTTTTCATGAGTTCTGAAGTCCTAGAAACAGTTTTTGTTTTTTTTATAAATAATGGGCATATTTGAGAAAGGGCAAGAATACCTCTAGATTTACTTATTGTCTCTGCACTGTATACTAAATGGAATATAAGTGCCATGCGACTACAAAGCATCAACATTAGTAACATAGTTTAAAAGTTCAAAGTAATGATTTCTTTTTACAAAATTGAAACCTTCTTGTGGTTTTTTTTTTTGCAATTCAGGGATAATTTACTAGTATAAACATAAGCATACAAAGCAGAAGTAGGTAGCCTCAAACTTATTGTATCTGGTCCCTCGTTTGTATTTCAAAATCACTTAGAAATGAAACCATATTAGGATATGTGTGGAATAGACACATGAGTTCCGTTCAACAATGCAAGGTACAAATTATTGAATGTTGTTGTTTATTTAGAATGCTGCGTATCCTACATCTGATTTGCAATCCATCTAGAATTCATTTAAAAATCAGTGGAGGCAAAAGCCAATCAAATGATGGCATTGGAACACAGCTCAAAGCAACTTAACTCCAACTTCTTTGGCTACCAGAAAAAGATGCTTGAGGATTGAATCAGCCCAACGTTTCTTTACCATCTTGAGCTGATATAGGTATGTATGTTTCCCTTGCTCTAATACCTGAAAAAGGGGTAGGTTTAAATCGCAATAGCACTTAGACTTCTATACTGCTTCACAGTGCTTTACAGCCTTCTCTAAGCGGTTTACAGACTAAGTGTATTGCCCCCAACAATCTGGGTCCTCATTTTACCCACCTCGGAAGGATGGAAGGCTAAGTCAACCTTGAGCCTGGTGAGATTTGAACTGCCAAATTGCAGTCAGCCAGCAGTCAGCAGAAGTAGCCTGCAGTACTGCATTCTAACCACTGCGCCATCACAGTTTAAATTCTTGCCTAAGAACTGAATATTTTCCATCTTATTTGTAGCTTCGTTGGATCTTTCATTATAAAAAAAAAATCTTTGCTGACTGTTTATAACATATTCTTAAACAAGTTATGACTATCCTCTTCTTTTGAGGTAAATATAAAATGTATGTTGATTTAAAGCAAAGTAATAAAAACTGTTTTTTGCTAAATGGTAAAAATTTTATCAACAAATAATTGGAAATAACATTTTAATTGCTGCTATACAATATTGCTAAAATAACAAACTAATTCTTTTTTTTTCATAACATTCCAGATTCCAGGATCATAACTGTCAATAGTTATGAAAAGTTTATTTAAATTTATCAATATAATTCTTCCCAGACATTTAATGTTCAAGGGTAATTTCTAAAATATTGGAGATATGTATGCTTATAAACAGAGTATGAATGCAATTATTGCAGATTTTTAAAAAGTTACTATTAAGCCAGAGAGTTGAATTCCTGAAGTTATTTCTAATGAACTGTTGTTGCATTAGAGATGGTAATAATGATATCATCAGCAAATAAATTTCATAGATCATTTTTTGCCAGGAGGCAAAAATGTATTACTCATCTATTTTCCAGGTGTCACCTGAAATAGAATGGAAAGTAGTTTATTATTGAGTTATGCTCATAGACTAATCTGTAGAAAAAGTCATATGATAGCAGCTCTTTACCATGTATCAGTGATCCAAGGAATGTTTTCTAAACAGCTTTCTATCACCCAAGAAAAGAAAAATATATATAGCAATCAGATTGAAGAGATTGCTGTTTAGGAAGCATATATGCTTTGTATGATTTTCTGCAACCAAATATATTTGACATTTTAGTGACATTTTGCCATTCTTTTAAAAATCTGAAGCCATCAGCCATATGAGCAATCATCCCTGGTTAAGTGGAAATTTATTAAGTGTGGGTTACACCATCTTTTCTATCACAGAAATTAGTCTCTTATTAGTCCTTCCATTCCCCACTATCCTGTCAGAGCTGAAGAAGCCTCTTGGATGAGAAGCAAAATGTCTTCAAAAGAAAAAAACAAGAAAAAGCATCTTTGGGATAGTCTCTGCTTACTTACTTTGCTACCTAAATATGTTATAAAGAATCAAGTGTCTTGTTGGCTTAAATTTGTGCTCAATTGTATATTGAAGTGTGTACTGGAATTTCAAATGACTCTGAATTGCATGTCTTAATTTAGCTTGCTTTGGCCATGTATGTGCTAAAACGGCAATGAAGCGAAAAGGGCTTGCAATGTTGACATCCAAATTTGTGTGACGTTTTCCATGTCTGAGTGCTTTTTCCACAGAGAATTGTTCTTATTTTCTCTACACATAATGTACTATTGCCGAAATTCATTCTAACCATTCCTTAAATTGGGCCAATTTTATTGGAGATAGGAAAAGTTGTAATTCAGCAGTATGGAGGACCGTTGATTCTACGAGTCTGGTAAGAATTAATTACTGCAACTATGTTGATTTGTTGGCTATTAATAGCTATTTCAGAGTTACCACTAAGGAACATCTTTCAGTAAAGTGGCATAGATTCAGAAGTTTTGGATGAGCTCAGCAAATGAATTAAGGTGATTTTTTTTCCCTTCAAAAAGTGCAATAAGTATTAAATATACCAGCAATAACTTTGTAATAGTTTGAAAAATTGTAGAAAGCCAGTATCGTTTTTTGTTCTTTGTAAAATTAAATATATCACATATGCTTCTGTGCTCACAAAGTGTAACATCAGTTTACATACCTCTAGGCAACATGCAACATTCCTTAATTGGAGATAATGCCACTGAATTCCAGGTGGTATCCTTGACAAATAAAATGACAAATCCAGGGCAGCAAGTCAGAGCTTCTGCTGATAACTTGGGGAGCAAATCAAAACACCACAGGAAAACTAGACACTAGATCTGTAATGTAACTGTATATTTATTTCTTTTTAAACAACACTCCTTAAATGTATTGCAATTCAATATACAAATGTGTTTTCACAGAATTATAATCCACTAAATAGCACAGAAAATAACCCAGCTCTTTTGTTATCGTCGACTTGGGTAGATGTGTGTATATCTGGGGGCATCCATCATACCTTTAAACATGTAAGGAATGGTTCCTCCCAAACTTCTCCCAAGACAACTGAATGCTATAAATGCCCTAAATCTTGATTTTCCCCACTGATCTTTCCTTTTAGATAGATCTGTCAATATGAAAGACACTTTTTTCCTCCAACAAGGAAGAATGTCTGTCCCCAAATAGTTGTGAACAACTATTTCTCTCCGTTCCCTTTCCATAACCCAGCCTACCTCTCCGAAGTGAGATAACTTGGCAATATGACTCAGTTCCTTGCTGTCGACTAGTATCGAACCACCTCCTCACCGCAGCTTTGTGGCTTTCATGGCTCTGTCTCCTGCATGCAGTGCCCAGCACTGACTGAAAAGCTGAACAGCTGTCGGGCCAGCCGATTATCTAAGCTCTGTGCAGACCAACCTGTGCTTCCTCATCTGGAGTAGAAGTTGGATTCCTCTGTAATCAAGGCTAAGGATGCCAGATTTCCTTGCTCTTGTTTTAAAGACACTTCAATACTGATATGTGATGTCCTGTCACCCAATCTTGCTTCTCTTCTAGTCAAGATCCCACTGTTCACTGACCCTCACTAGAAATGGGAAGAACCCTTTAAGCATTCACACAATAGATATGAAATTGCACCAGTTTTTGAAGTTGCATATATTTACACAGGGTGGAATGTTTTCCCATATTCTTTTTAAAGGAGCATATAGCAACATGTTCACATAAGACCAAATACTTTTAATATATTTATAACTGTTTTATAAAGCTTTGAAAAAACTCACAATAGCACATGGTTTTACTTTAATGCTTTACGGTACTATCTCTTTAAAATCACAATCAGCACTTTTAAGTTATAGTTGATCCAGCAAACAAGAGACAAAAAAAATTACAAGAGTAAAGAATGGACTGATACATCCTTTTATCTTATTTTTTTTTAAACTAATGCATAAGTGCAGAATAAGATAAGATACTCTAGTTTAAATATCTTGTTTACAATATACATTTTTGTTCTAATAATGCAACAGTAAATCCCATGCTTCACATAGAAAAGCAACCCGCAACATTAAGAAAAAATGTACAATTTATGAAACAAAGTAAATAAATATTAGTATTACAGAATCAGAGCTGTACATAAAAGCTGTTCAGTTTTTAATCATATAAAAATATTTTAGTGCAACCTCACATATATATTGATGCTTTTTTTGTTTTTTGCTTTACATCGTTTAGGTCAAAGTGTCCCAAAAAGGAAAGAAATTACATTTATTACAAAGCAGATACACAAATTCTAAAATATGTACAAATTACTGCTAAAAAATGCTTATAAGAATATAAGCAAAAGTAAAGAAAAGGCACAAACACCTGTACAGGTTAAAAGTACCAGACCCAATAAGAATTTTGAAATTTCATTTTGGTCAGGCTCATGATGACTTGTAGTTTTACTCAATTCTTTTGATACAACAAAAGTATATATAATAGCAAACTACTGTAACTTAGAACCGGCATGCTATAAATTCAAATACTTCCTTCTATCACTGGGGAAGGGGCGTGGGGAGTCAACAAGTTTTCACACCTCAGAGATTACTGGGGTTTGCTTTTTTCGGAGGGCGACTCTCTCCTTTCCTGTGTGCTTGAATCTTTCCTACTCAGGTAGACTGACGGTCTGACCTCCACACTGCTTTTGCTGTAAAAGGTGGAATGAGATACTACAGTCTGCTGTGATGTACCAAAAAGGTCCTTTTCACCGCTGTGCAAGTCAGGGTTGGTGGCTGAGGCACAGATCTGGCCTGGCTCAGAGCCACTAAAGTGTTCCATGCTAAAATGTGCACTTTCCAAGGGTTTCCGGAAGGGCTCGGAATCCCTTTCTGTTTGCTCCGTCCCATGGAGGATTTCCTCCGTGGCAATGCGAAGAGAGGCTATGGCTTTTGTACAAGTCTGTATATTTTCTTCCTGCTCCCTCTCCACGACCCCCCCTTCCTCCGAAGTGCTCTTTTTCATCAACAGTAACTCAGAAGTCGATGTGCTGCCTTGAGCCATCGTATGCAAAGAGGGAGGACGGGCACGTTTCTCCTGATGCTTTGGAGGACTGCAAGATTCCCACTGCTTCTCCTCAGAACTTTCTTTGGAGAGAGACCAGATGGACGGAGTGTGTAAACCAGACAGGGCTGCAGGTAGCGAGTGGACAATTTGGATGCCCCCAATGGGCATCATAGGGATAGGCGCACGAAGTTGCTGTTGGGAGTGTAGTGGAAGATGACTGAAGACGTAGTCGGTAGGACCCTCAGGAAACAGGTTAGGGATGTGATGCTCCAGAATGCCTTTTTCTCCAGGCAAGTTGAAATAGGGTGGCTCCAACAATCCTGCTCTTGAATTCTGCAAACAGACAAAAAAAGATCAGCAACAGCTTCTGGATTCGGAGAGGGGACGTGCACCATTTGTGTTCATAGCTTGGCAAAACATTCATTCCCTACAGCACTTTGATTACCCTAACCAACTATACTTAGGATTAAAGATCACACTACATCTTAAGACAAATATATTTGGAGAAGGACATAGTCTTGCTGGCTGAAATGCTCGCGGGGGGAAAAAAATCAATGAGGCAGGCTAGAGTGAAAGCTTCATTGTAGGGATCCTCTGAAGTTTCCTAAGGAAGTTTCTAAAGCAACTACAAAAGTTAGTTTAAGAAACTACTCCACATGAAGCTGTGCATGAAATCTCAAAATTTAAACAGTACAAGGAAATACTCCTTTAAATGCTCTGTAGCACTGAGTGAGATAGGAGTTTATTTAGGTTGAACATATTTTAATCCTGTTTTAATCCTGGCTATCTTCTCAAATTGTATGATTCAGAAAGAAGCTAGATACACAATTCTTTCCCAAATAATTAATGATGAATTTGAGGAGGGGATCACTTTACAATTCACTGAGAAACATGCAGGCAGATGTTGATAACAAGAGTTATTTATTCATAGTTTTATATTTATAATTTATGTTGATCATGATAACTTGATAATTATCATGATGTTCTGAACTGTACAGCTAGCCCTTGACTTAAGACCATAATTGAGACCAAAATTTCCATTGTTAAGCAAGAGAGTTGTTAAGTGAGACATGCCACATTTTATGAACTTTTAGCCATGATGGTTAAATGAATCACTACAGTTGTTAAGTGAATCACGTGGTCATTAAGAAAATCTGGCTTCCCCCATTAATTATGCCTCTTGAGAAGTTTCCTAGGAATATTGCAAATGATAAGCCCAGGTTCCTAGAATGCTCCAACCATTGTAAATATATGCCAGTCGCCAAGCAGCCCAAGTTTGATCTGAGGAGAAGCTGCAATGGTCACGGGTCACTTTTTTCAGTGCCATTGTAACTTTGAATGGACATTAAATGAATGGTTGTAAGTCCAGAAATACATACAGCTAATCATTTTTATCTAAAAACACAGCTGATTTCAGATAGTTCTTTTTTAATGTAATAACTGTTTCTATCTAATACATCCTAATTTCCATACAGTTAACCACTGTTGTTATAACATTTGGAGAATTGCCACAAAGAAGACTTTAATGAAATGAAATAGTATCTCTGATATATAATAGGTGGCACCAAGCAAAAATGAAGATAGTGTGGATCAGGGACCACTAGATTTACCTCTGACACAATGTGAAAATTATCCTTAAGAAGCAAAGGACTTTCATATTTGAAAACCTGTACACTATTTTCTAAAACTTCAGCTGGCCATATAAATATATTATTTCCATATGTATTCCATTTCTATATTAGATCCAAATCTCTTCTGGCCAGTCAAAGCATCCTGGGGGACATGTGGTTGGATCTAAGCAGTGGTAAATTCAACTTGCAGGAAATGAATGATCCTGCTCTTAAGGAAGGGGTGGTTTATCGCCTCTTCAAGAAACCATCACCAGATCTATGGGCTATATACATTTCTTCCTTTTTAGGGAAGGTTGTTGAAAAGGAGATTGGTTTGAACTTCCAGCAGGACTGGAAGAAACGTATTATCTAGACCAGGGGTGTCAAACTCGCATCGTCACGCCGGCATCACATGACATATCATGACTTTTCCTCCTTCGCTGAAACAGGCATGGGCGTGGCCAGCATGTGACACATCCGGGCCATGGGCTGTGAGTTTGACAGCCCTGATCTAGGCCCTTTTCTATTGGGTTTGAAATCTGAGTATTGAGACCGCACCTATATCATTTGCTGATTATTTTTGGTGGGATCAGAATAGAGTTGGTGCATCTATTCTGGCCCTCCTTAAACTCTCAGCATTTTTTGATACCATGTTTCTGGACTGGGTTAGAGGGTGGGAGAGCGGAGCACGAAGTTGAAATAGTTGTGTTCTATGGGCTGCTAGAGTTGATATCAGAGGGCGGAACTCCAGCTTATTTTCTCTTGCTTTACAGGGTTCCTTGTTCTCTCCCCAATGCTATTGTTACTCACTAACTCTCTGTGATTCTTGTCAGAGGTTTCCACAAGAAGATTAATTACATGACACATTTGGGGTCCCAGGTTGCTTCACTTCTGTTCTACAATTTTCATCCATGTAAAGAAGAAAATTCTTTATTTAAATAAATAGAACAAAGATCCAACTGTACATGAATGAAAAGACAGCAGTATAAGTACATTTCTTCTCCTTTCCATCAAAGCTTCCAAAAAGCCATACAGGAACTAGCAGATAAGGAAGGATCTGGGACATGGGACAGGAAACTGCAGTAATAGGGAAGAAGCAAATAAAAAAACAAACAACCTGGGCAAAAACGAGTGTTTATGGGCCTCATGTCTCTGATTAACATCAAGATACAAGGATTTGTCTGTCGACCAAAACCAATATCCTAGCAATTAAGCCAATCCTGAGAGTCCGGTTTCCATTAACTCAGAATCCAATTGACATAATAGAAGAATGAATGTTAAAATGTTTTTTTTTAATTTTATTTTGTAGATAATCATTTTAGGTGGCCTGTTTCCACATTATTTTCAACTTACCGAATGCCCCAGGGGAAGTGATTCAGATTGCATATACTGGCCCAAGGGCAACGATGGGTTATGGTATAAGCCTCTTCGGGGTGATGCTGCTCTAATTGAGGCCATATATCGCCTTTCTCTTCGTGGAGACATTTCTCTTCGAGAAGATGCATCCTTTCCAGGAGACATCGGCCTCCGTGGTGACAGATGCCGTCTTGGGGAGGCATCTCTGCGTGGTGATAACTCTCTTCTTAGGACAGCTTCCTTTCTGGGTGAAATATGTCTGATAGGTGAAATCTCTCTTCTTGGTGATAGATGCCTTCTAGGTGACAGATCTCCTTTGGGTATTAAATATCTCTTTGGTGAGTTATCTCTGTATGGTGAGGAATCATACCCAGGGGATGACTGTTGGCTGGATGATGAAAGATCTCTAGGAGATGAGTTGGACTCCAAGGAAATCATATAATCTTCATCCATGCAGCTAGGTATGTCAAGTCTGTCTTTGTCAGGTTCTGAATCTGTACTTTTATTCTGGAAAAACCTTTGATATTCTGTCATTGGTGAATCATCACAAGAATCACTTGTTGATAAGAGGTGAGTAACCTGAATGCTAGGTAAAGTGACCAAATAACTTATCAAGGAGGAATGTCCTACAGCACTCTCAGGAGAACCCCCATAAGATGTGGTAGCAGTATTCACAGATAATGACGAAAATCGGGGTGGCTGGGGACTAGTGCTTCGAGATCTCGTCTTGGGCGTGGAGTCTCCGAGAGCATCATCAAAATCATCCTCATCCTCATCATCCTCATCATTGTCTTCTCCATCTTCTCCATCAGACTCCTCAGCATCAGAGAACTGATGGTCAGTTGATGTGCCAGTCATGTTGTTCTTCTCAATTTCTTGGTGGTTATCTTCCATATTTTCTGAAATAAATGTAACAAATCAATACGTCATATGCAGGGACACAAAACTGAACTTGACTGCAGATCTTTTTTGCCTATGAAGCTATTGATTGTGCCTAAAGCTCCCACTACAATATGATACAGACAGATGCTTTTCAGTAATACATGGGTAAAAAGTCAACTTTGGATAGTTTTCTGCACCATCAAATGCTTAAACCTTTTTAATTTCCATGCCTCTCTGAAACTATTTGCAAAATTGTATAAATTCAGAGTACAACCAAGATTTCATGACATTTGATCATTTATACGACCCTCGGATACTTGATTAATAACTATATACCCGCTTCAAGGGATTAAGTTGATTGGGGTTATATCTATGCAGAGTTGTACTAGTGTAGCTCTCCAGTAATATGCTTTAAAAAGTGTATTATACCACTAAGTTATGCCTAAACTAATATTTTTCTCCTGCTAAAGACACTCAGAGCTGAGATGCTCAGATAACTTATATAAAGTGAGGCAAACTTTAATAGCAATGTGCGGTGCCAAAAAAATTTACACCCTTTTGAAATATGTCAGCCTCTAAGAATATTGTGTGCTAGAAAAGTTGTAGACCTGAGTGGGTTGGGATAAGAGTGAGATGAGGAGACAACACAAAAATAACCTTTACGTTCTCTAAGCTTCAAACCCATAAGCCAACATTATTTTCAATAGTTTAATGCTGAAAAGGGGAAAACTTAAAATTCTTAACAATCATATACCTGCTTCTTCAGTTTCTGTGTCATCCACTGATGTCATTGATACCCCCAGTTCCAAGCATTTTTTCATGTGCGCTTTTGACTTCATATGCTTTGTCAGATTCCCTGTGGAAAACACAAAGATAAACCAGACAAGTTAGCATCCGTCTAGAATTCATACTGACTCTTATGAAGAGAGATTTCCCATCTTTTCCTAGAAATTGAATTAGTGAACTGGGCACAGAGAGATAAAACATATTCAATTTATATAAATGTCATTTCAGCAAGAATGATTTCATAGAAGTGCATGTGTTTCTTCGTCTCGTCTCTCTTAACAGCCAAGCTGTAATACTCTTGATTACTGAATCTGAATTTTATTTTCATACCCCCATTTTTATTGTTAATAATGCATCACCACAATCACTACCACCAAATGCTGGAAAAGGATAGGCATTTCAGTTGTCTGAATGAAACAATGAAACTAATGAAGGCTGTCACTGAGAGGGAAAAATGGAAAATGTCAGGCCAGATGTTCTACCATCTGATATAACTATTCTTCCTCCCACCTTGAAAAGAAGAGGAAACAAATGATTAATCTAGGACTGACCAGTGCATATAATGTGGTCTCAGATAGGATATTTTGGAGCTCCCTTTTAATGGGTGAAAAAGGAGTTCTGCCAACCACAGCTCCTCATCAAGGCAAGGAAAACCTCTTGCACTTTTCCTCCTCTATTATCTCTATTTCAACAGTGGTTAGGGGAGAAGAAGGGAAGTATTAAATGTGGCTTCAAAGGATCTAGGAAAGTCAAAATCCTTCCAGATTCCTACAACTAAAGTTTACACCTGCACAGCCTCTCCCTCAAATTGTCCAGAATCTACAGCACTCCAGTCACTGCTATATGACACCTTGTAGGAGAGTATTTTTAGAAAGAAATGACTGCACTATAAAAAAATTAGTCAAAGGAGAAAAAAAGAAACAGCTGCTGCTGTGACCTCTGACCCTGAATGCATCAAACAAGAAGGACATGAATACTTGGCAGAAACTTCACAAGGTGTTTTCTTATTTGCAAGCCTCTGATATCTAAATTACTTCATTGTAAGCCACTCAAAGTCGGGAAAGTGAGACGGGCAGCTATATAAACTGAATAATAAATACTTCCAAAGTAAAACCAGCAAAAAATTGTTTGGCATTTTTTGAGGCTAACGCAGGTATTATTGTTTAACCTTGTGGATTAGTTTATTTATTAAATTTATTTTAAAAAAGTATCCCAGAGTTTATGGTTAGACATATTAAATCTAGATGTATTTATTTATTATCTATTTATTAAACAAATGTATATATTTGCCCAACTTATCTATAGCTGACTGGGCAGCTTGCAACATTTAAAAAATCCACCATATAATTAAAAACCCTTAAGAAAAAAAAACACCTTTCATCTCCACCCCCAGGTGGAGTTTGATTGTTTCAATCTCCTTTTGTGTTTCCCAGGCCTGCTGACCAAATCACAATTTTAGGGCCTTTTGGAAGAGCAACAGGTGAGAGTCAACTTTACCTCAGGAAAATAAAGTTCCATAAAGAAGGACTATTTACTGAGAAGGCCTTTTTTCAGTGTTCCACCAGATAAGGTAAAGGTAAAGGCTCTCCTCGTACATATGTGCTAGTTGTTCCTGAATCTAGGGGGCAGTGCTCATCTCCGTTTCAAAGCCGAAGAGCCAGCACTGTCCGAAGACGTCTCCGTGGTCATGTGGCCGGCATGACTAAACGACAAAGGCGCACGGAGCGCTGTTACCTTCCCACCAAAGGTGGTCCATATTTTTCTACTGGGACAAGTAACGGGAGCTCACCCTGTTATGCGGTACTAGGGATTAGAACTGTTGAACTGCCAACCTTTCGATCGACAAGCTCAGCGTCTTAGCCACTGAGCCACCGCTAGATACCATCAGATAGCCCTCCTTAATCTGGATAGATGTAATAGGGCAGTTCTTCAAACAGCCTGGCCCCAAGACCTATAGGGCTTTAAGGGCGATAACTATATGGTTCAAGCAAATCCAGCGTCCAAAAAGCCTATTTTTTAAAAAAGGCATTTGTAGGACCTACCAAAGAGGTTATGTTCCTGAACAAAGCAGGGAATTAATTCCACAGAACTGGGATAATCAGAGAGCAGGTTCAACAATGAATCACTATGGGACAAGCCAATGGGGATGTGGAGGAAGAGGATTTTATAGAAATTCAGTTCCACTTCCTTACACACAAGTACATGAAAACTTACTCCAGAATAAATTTGCAAGTCCTTGAGGTGCAACTAGACTAACTTTTACAACAGGCTGCAAGTTCTTATCAAAATATAATTAACAATCAGATACATTTGAAAAAAAATGAGTTCATAAATAGTTCTGTTAATTGTGTTATCCTCCCTACAGATATTTGCTGATTCTTCACACTATTTAGTCTCAATGTAACACTTTAACCATGCGAAAATATCAGCTTTTACAGGAGACTTTTGCAGCCTGATGACCTCCAGATGTGTTGGATTACAACTCCCCAATATCTCAGTACATCTGAGATATACCAGATGTGTGTATACCAACCCTGGAAAGGTTGACCGATAATATCAAATGCTGCTGAGAGATTGAACTGTGTATTAATACTGCAAATTAAGCAGATTTCGCCTCCTCTGTGTCAGGTTTCGACGTAATCTCAAATAAATTTCATTCTCAAACACAACGTCTTTGATGAATCTCTCCTTTATTGAAGAATTTACGATCTGACCTGAACTCATATGCAGCCAAAACTGATTCTCTGACCAGTACATGAGGCACAGTGGCGCAGTGGTTAGAGTGCAGTACTGTAGGCTACTTCTGCTGCCTGCCGCTGCCTGCAATATGGCAGTTCAAATCTCACCAGGCTCATGGTTGACTCAGCCTTCCATCCTTCCGAGGTGGGTAAAATGAGGACCGAAATTGTTGTGGGCAATATGCTGACTCTGTAAACCACTTAGAGAGGGCTGTAAAGCACTGTAAAGTGGCATATAAGTTTAAGTGTTATTGCTACATACAGAGAGTAGATATTTCCCCACTGTCATTAAGAACAGGAGTAAACTAGAGTAAATGGCTCTAGCATTATAAATTAGGCAACTGGCATTATTTTCTTTAAGAAGGGAGGGATTGATTAAAGACACAGTTCTGGCAACAGTTCATCACTTGATAAAGAGTTTTGCAGAGATGCTAAACGGAAGCTGCTTCTCCTCCCCTGTGGCAGTGAGTACCCATGTACATGTGCTAGTAGATCTCCATCCATAATTCATGTCCGCATGGAGGGAGGAGCCCACCCGGAGTCTGTGGAATGGTGCATTATTAATAATTGTGAAACTGACCCATCATAAAGGCAGCTTAGGAATTCTCCACTTGGCACAGCTAATGTTCCATTTCTGCAATGTGCTGCTGCAAATGTACGATCTCTTTGATGCAATTAATATTTGCATCACAGCATTTTCAGCAGAAAAGTAATAATTGCCAAGGTAATTTTATGCCCACTACATTTCTTCTGCAGACAGATAATGTAGTTACACAGAGTGGCTTTCTCCCTGAGAAGCACATCAAACCTCGAATCTCTTATTCAAATAGGAGTGGTGCATTTCACAAAGGCTCGTTTTCAGAAATAAAAGATGGCAACTACTGTAGGCTCCTGAGATCAGGCTGGTTGGCAAGGGGGATCTGGCCAGTCCCTTGAGAGAAATAAAAGCCCCTTTGATTTAGAATAGAATAGAATAACAGAGTTGGAAGGGACCTTGGAGGTCTTCTAGTCCAACCCCTGCTTAGGCAGGAAACCCACTTCAGACAAATGTTTATCCAACCTAAGAAAACATTTCTTACACTTTGAAGGATGGAAGTCAGAGCGAGAGGAGGACATGTTGTCATCAGCCCAGCAAATAAATGAATAAAATAAAACTGATTGGATACCTTTTGTTTTGAAGGCAAAATTACACAGCTTGCATATATAAGGCCGTACATCAGTGTGAGTCCGGATATGCTTTTTCAGCATGCTGGGTTTCTTGCAACGGATTCCACATTCTTCACAAATATACTTTCCACGTCCTCGTCCCCTAACATACACATAATCCTCGTTTGATTTATATCTGTAAAAGGAAACTCCGAATGAAATAGGAAACACTTAGCCGGCCATTTTTATTCACAAAGGTTGCATTTCATTAAAGAATTACAAAATGTTACTTTTCAAGGCAGAAACATGGCTTAACAACCTACTACAAAAGTTAACCAGGCTAGAAATGAGGAGATTATGAGATCTAGTTCTTACTGAGGTTCAAATCCAACTAGGTGATTTTGGGCCAGACACCCTGTCTTAGCCCTAGAAAGAAAACAATGGCAAACCACTTCCATAAATAATGTAAAGAAAACTGCAGGAACTAATCCCAGGTAGTTGCCAGGAGTTAACAATGATTCAAAAGGTACGCATGCGCATGCGTGCACACACACAGAGTTATGTCTGAACAGGAACACCTATTTAGAGGAAGCTGGGCAATGAATTTTCTCCCCTCCCACTTTTTTAAAAAAAGCCTTCTTAAAAGCTAGCAACCCTGTCAATATTTTTAGGCCTAGGCCCTACTGCGACACTATAAAATTATTTTTCTATACGAAATTCTAGATAGTTTCCATGCATTTGTGCATTTGCAGAGCAGGACTATGAGCAAATCTGTGTGGCGTTCATGGTTATCTACTATTTTCTATTCAGAAGCATTTGATGTAACACACAGCACTGTTCCTTGCAAAAAAACCAGATCAGGCGGTCCACTGAAGGATATTGTCCCTCTCCCCCCGACACACACAGAAAACCAAGGGAATTCTTTCATATGTCATCATCATGTTGATTGTGACCATATATTTGACAAATGTTCACTGTACACATCTTCTTACAGACATAGACATTTGCTCAGTGACATTTTTTTCTTGCTGAGCCAGAACTGCTGCACAGATACAAAATGTGCAGATCAGAGATGGATTTTAGCAGGTTCTGACCAGTTCTGGAGAACCGGTAGCGGAAATTTTGAGTAGTTCGGAGAATCGATAGTAAAAATTCTGACTGGCCCGCCCCCATCTATTCTCTGCCTCCCAAGTCCCAGCTGATTGGGAGGAAATGGGGATTTTGCAGTAACCTTCCCCAGGATTGGGGAGGGAATGGAGATTTTACAATATCCTTCCCTTGCCTTGCCCACCAAGCCACGCCCACCAAGCCACACCACGCCCACTAAGCCACACTCATAGAACTGGTAGTAAAAAATTTTGAAACCCACTACTGATGCAGATGTGTGCAAATGTGAACTGCCTAAATGAAATTGTTTTGCTTTTTCAATGCATACTCTTCATTAAAGATATAATATTTAAAACTTCCAGCATTTCCAGATCAGAAAATGAGCCACGGTTATTTTAACGCACCTAACACATATCCTCCCTCTCAAAATTCCAAAGGGATCATTCTCCTACAGATCAGCAAAATACGATATCTAAACAATCGATTCTTTATGTTTACTCTATTTATATCAGGGAAAGAGAACCTTTCATACCCAATTCTGGGAAAGATTTTGAAGATCATAGGCTAACTCCGACTGGGCCAAAGGTAAGAGTAAATAAAGACATAGTAGATAAGAAGACATTTCCAAAATCAGCAAGGACATCAATGGTATACATCACACCTCTACATGCCAGCTCCAGACACCTTTCAGTCTTCTTAAAGAGAAGCAAAGAATGACTTTGCCATGGAAGAATTTATTCTTCCAGGCATTTCGCCTTTCAATATACCATAAAACCATTTACAGCAGCATACGTTTTGCCTAAAGAAGGCTTGCATAAGTTGCTGTGTACATATTCCCAACTGCACAATGCAATTCTATACATTCCTATGCAGAATGTGAGTTCAGCTGATTTCAGTGAGACTTATTCCCATGTAAGCGAGTAGTAAACTTGCACTCTTCAGGAACAGAATCAAACAAGAGAAGAGACAACCAAATAGCGTTTTTCGCAGGAGCTTCTAGGGAAGGGAGGGGAGACCAGAATGCCTTTATTTAGCAGTAGCAATAGCACTTAGACTTATATACCACTTCATAGTGTTTTATAGTCCTCTCTAAGCGGTTTACAGAGTCAGCATATTGCCCCCAACAAATCTGGGTCCTCATTTTACCCACCTCGGAAGGATGGAAGGCTGAGTCAACCTTGAACCTGGTGAGATTAGATCTGCCAAATTGTTGGCACCCAGTGATCAGCAGAAGTAGCCTGCAGTACTGCAGTCTAACCACTGCGTCACCACGGCTCACTTCCTCAAAATAGCTAAGACTTGCCCACAAATCCCTCCACTCTGCTTCCAGCCATCATTTAAGCAAAAGCCAGATCTTAGAGTCAAAAGTTACACCCAGCCATAAATGGCTGCTGGTGGTTATTTTATCTTTTTGCCATTGTCAAGTTCCTTCGCTCTTAATCAACTGGGGGTGGGGGGGAGGGGGGAGGTAACACTTTTATCAAGAGGACGCTAAATCACCCACTGATAAAGTTAGTGCCAAGAATCCCTAGGCGGAAAGAAAAACAAAACAGGCTCTACAAGTAAATTTATTGCTGATGCTGTTTGGGATCTGTGACGTTTCCAAGGCAAGACTTTGTAAAAGGAATTCTGAAAACTTGGGAGATCCCAGGAAAATCATGATAGTTGATAGATAATAAAAGTACATGCGTCCATTATTCCTGTCTAGAAAAGCTACACAGATGCCCCCCCCCCCCCCCGTTTCTGAAGGCAGCCAAAGGATTGGTTCTAAAAGGATGTCTATGTTGCCAATAGTTATCTCATTATGGGAGACTGCATGAACGACTTTCACTACAATTTTGTACATCCCCGTTTCCCTTAAAGCAGGATGATTCGCCTGACAATCTTTAATCAGAGAAAAAAAGACTGCATTATTGAAAACATTGTAGAATTTGCTAAATTTTAGAATGGACACATAATGAACAGGACTGGCAAAGCAGAGTATTTCTATTCTATTCTTCTACAAAGCTAATGTTTCTCTTTATCTTAAGACATTTTAATTTTACTAACAAAGAGTGATGAAAATGACATACAGGTCATGTCTGGCCATGATCCAAAGAGGCCTTTCAGCTAAGAGCTCTGTTGGCTCCATCTAGTCTAATTCATCATCCTCTTGAAACACTGTCAAGTAGACAATTCCTCACAAGGCAAGCTATCATATGTCCCTGTAGTGGGGTGTTACTTTTTTTTAACCTTATCACTGCTAAAATATGATCTTTCTTCTGTTGTCATGTTGCAAATGATTATGTCTTAGTTTAGTTTGGTTTGGTTTATTTTTATATATATATTTCAAATGTTATATGATTAGGACGGTGCAGAATCTTCCTTTTGGAAGACCAAGATCTAAATTAAATGTTGCCGTCACACTAATGCTATATAATTCTTTGAACAGACAGGTGTTTGTGCCCTGTCTGTTTGTAATCGTTACATAAATTAGTGATACCTTATTGTCCATCTCTTTTACAGTGCTTCAGCCTCTGGTTTTACACATGCTGTATTCTGTTATCTTATTCTATTTCTACCACTGAGCTGCTCCTGATATGCAGGATTCAGAAGATAATCTACTAAATTTATTAAACTGATGAGTTTCCTACATCTGCCTTGATTTCAACAGACCTGTTGCATGCAACTCATTTGATTAAAATATTGGCTTAAATTATTTCAAAAGTCCTCTGATCCTATGGATGACTAAAATAAATTCAGACTTTAAATCCTGTGGTTTAATCTATGCAATAGATTAATTGGCTTCCAAAGAACTCTGTGAGTACTGAAGCACTGGTCATAGACTACAACTTAACAAAAAATCCATATTTCAGCCCAAATTATACAGCTCAAGATTATTTGGAAAAGATGTCTCAACAGACACTTTCTTTGCCAATATCTTTTCTCTAATGCAAAGGAGAACATTCACATTAGCCAATTCTGATTTGTTGCCTTCTTTCTTAATATTTAAATTAATTAATATGGTTCTTCAAATCAATTTTGAGCCCTGGTGATTGCAGGGATAAATCCATTCCGTTTTCCTGGCCACATTTTTCAGAAGTGATTTTTGCTAGTGCCTTCTTTCTAAATTGAAAGACAGTGACTGGTCCAAAAGAAGAAATTTAATTCAAGTCTATCCCTTCTCCTGCCGGGGACTTCTTTGGACAAGTTCAGTCAGTTGCCCATGTCCTTTTACATTGTCCTTTTTATTCATGTGGCACAAGAAGGTAAATTATGACATTACTACCTATCAGTAGTGTTCAGAGGACTTTATCCTTTCTTCAGTCAATGACCATTTTCAGAAAATTGGGCAAATTCAGTTGAAATCACCACTGAATGAATAGTAATAGCCTTATAAAAACCCCTTATATTGCAAAGAGCTCTATCATTAGTTGCATGATCCCAAGGGGATTTTCACGTCATTCTTTCAGAATACCCATCTTACAAATACCAAAGACAAACCCTGAAGATACTTCAGAGGTTTCCAATGTACCATGAGATTTTATGAAATGTGTACGGTAATACGATATTAAGTAAATGTCAGATTTTTAATTTTTTTTTTCAAAAATGGGACATGGCAGAAGTTCCATGGATTATATATTCCTTGTTCTTTTTTTTCGACATGATTTCAAAATAGCCTCTACAGAGTTTTCATGAGGTTCAAATTAGGGCCCTGTGTCCAGCGTCAAGTACCCCATAACATATGGCTTCAGCACCTACTGTTAACCGCCGCGTAAGCTACGATTAAACCGGGTTCTGGCTTTATTCCCTTTTGCGTGTGTGGTATTTTTGCCCGGCGAAGCACAGTTGGTTCCAGAGGGGCTGAAACCCTGTTTAACTTCTAATCAATTCTAGCATCAATTTGTGTAATTGATTATACTCTGAGATTTCATCACAAAAGCATGATCACCCAGAACAATACTTCAGCTCTTGTCTTTAAAAGTAAGACAGAACAAACAACAATTCCATTTTTCTGTCCTTACCCGCCTTCAAAAATTTTAATTCTCATTGGCTCAGTTTGTTTGGCTACAATATCTTTATCACCATGGCTGTCTCCTTTAATTCGTTCTTTGATAACATTCCCCGCGACTTTCTTTTCAAACTTGCTGCCAAATACAAAAAATGGCTCCTGTTTCATCTGTAAAAAGAAAGGCAGGGGAAAATGTCACTAATGGTTGAAAATGTTTGAAGCGTAGAATAAACTTTACATACATCAACGGAATAACTGCGTTGTGCCACATTAAGGTAAATGCTTTAAGTCACAGTTAGGTCTTACATCTTACTGAAAACTCGGGAAGCCAATTAACTAGGTCTTTTGATTTTCCAAGGAATAAAAGAGGTAGGCCGAAGAAATTTTTAAAAATGCCTCAGTATATTGTAAACATATTATGTTGCCAGTTATACATAAGAAGTAAAGATAAATAAGACTTACTAGACGATCAAAATCAGTCAATTGTTGACCACTGGCATTTCAAGTCATAATGGTCTCCTCAAAGCCATCCAGCCCATCAGGGGTGGTGTGGTTAAGACACACTAGTTTCTCTGCCTATAGTTCAAAAGGTAGTGATGTGGCAACAAACTATGACCAACTACCTTTGATCTCCCCAACCCAATGTATTAGGAATTGATTCACTGCTAAATAAATAAATAAATCCACAATCTCCTGGGACAGAAACAAGTACTTCAATTACAACTAGAATAGACTTTATATGAGTTGGAAAAACCCAGGTGATGACATTTTTTGTGGAGGCAAGGATGAGTATCCACATAGCACTGCTATGGTTTAAACCAGGTTTAAACCAAAGACAAATAGCACTGCTATGCTTTAAACCAGACAAATAAAACTCGATGCCCTGTTCCCACCCACCCACCCCCACCCAGATCTTATCTTCCTGTAAATTGTTAGATTGCCACACTATGGCTATGCAGATTCACCTTCCCATATTAAGTTTGGAGAGAAACCTCTATGTCGTTCTATTTTAAGCTTGCTTTATTTATTCTTTAGCTACAGTATTGACTTTCTATCCTCCTTTCTTCCTGACAGTTTATGTGGTGGTTTCTCTTATTTAAATTTCCCAATTATCTCATTAGATAGATTAGGCAGAGGTTGACTGATTGATCCAAAGTCACTCAATGAAATTTTTAATCCCTGAACCTGGATCTCCACGGTCCAAATCCAATATTAATTCCATTTTCGTTAGCCAATGGGCCCAATAAGAAAATGAAAATGAAAGCACAGATATGCAACAATGCATAATCCCAACAGTGTAGTTTAATTATTGATTTTATCTGATGCTACTCGAGTGCCAAAAAAAAAAAAACCCACTTAAAAATAGAGTAGAAAGGCCACCCCTTACTACTTACTAGATACTACTTCAGAATGTAGTTATGAGAATTCAATACATTTTGCATTCCGAAAATTTATATCAGTGTTGAAAGATGCAGAAAATCAGTTAATGCAACAACTGACACATTATGAAACTCTTGAAATTAACATTTTGTATTTATGTTTTATAGCCAGTTAGCGATGATGCAATTTCTTCTTCTAAAATAGAACCTTTGGAATCATTTCCTTTGAAAAATATAATTGGAAAATGTTAAATCCCCTCAAGGTTTTTCAGAAACAATCCATAATCATGATGCCACTTTCCTACTAACTCTTACTCATAGATTTGAAAAATCCTCTCAGGATGAAGCAACAAACTCATTAATATGTTGGAAACTATTCCAGAAACATTACACTGAAATGTCTCTCATGCACTGCCCTTTTCTATATAATAGAAAATCTAACTAAAACCCACAGACTTTTAAGAATTGGCTGATTACCTGAGCAAACTCTTTCCATGTACTTGAGGATGTCAGCTTTCCCATTCCAGGCCTATGCATTGGCGACAGTGTATAGATTTCTGTGCTGCTTTTCTGCTTGGAGCGTAGGAGTGCAAGGGTAATCTTTGTACTCAGTCCCGATGGGTTTGGGTTACAAGAACTAATGCACCATGAAGCATAAACAGATGATTTTAGGGTTGCTTGTTGAATAAAACTAGGTTTTGTGTAGTTTAAGAAACACCAGCTCACAGTTGTGGTAGTACGCAAACTAGGGAATTTCAAAATGTGCTGGATGTCAGCAAGATCTGTCAGGAGAATTGTTGAGGTCACTGCTTTCCCACTTGGTTGAGATGCCATTTGTACCAGCATACCGAATGGCAATTTTTGTGGTTTGGATTGGTCTTCCATTTGACTTTCTCCCGAAGATACCAAAGACCTCTGTGGGCTTAGGCACATATCTGAGGATGTTTCATCCACATCCAGTTCTTCTGGGGATTCCCTGCCTTCAGAGGTGCCACTAGACTTTTGCCCAGGTGAAGAAGAATCAAAACTGGAAAGCTTCTCCTTGTTTAATGGAGAAGACTCGGCGGGAGATGGTTTGCTACCTGGCAAGTCTTGAGATGATGACGATAATGGAGAACAGAGCAAAGGAGACTGTCCCCTTTCTTTTGACTCAGTGGTACAACTCTGCCTAACCAGCTGGGGCTTTTGTGGTCTGGGAAAACTTTTCTTTATATCTGAACTAGTGAGCTCTACAGCACTTAGCTCCTCAACAATCTGTCCATACATTTTTTCATCTTTGACTCTCTTTTGTTGTTTGGTCTCCATAAAGAGCTCCAAGCTACTTGCTGGTGAAAGCATACGCTTGTTTCCACCTAGAGTAGAGGCAGTGTCTGAACTGGAGGTCAAACATAATGGGATAGAAGAGTCTAAGTTGAGTGACAGAGTCTGTGGTACTTTCCACAAGGGATATTTTTCCAGCCCTCCATGTTGGTTTAACATCTGTGCTATGTTAAACCCTATTCCGTGCATGGATGAGCTTGTTGCTAATGTCCTTTGAGAAAGAGTCTCATCTACTTTGCAGATGACGATAGCAGGGCTACTGCTTTGAGCAAGAATCTGGGAAATGCTTGTGTACATAACACTACCATAGGACGGCACATGGGTCTGGAGTCTAACAGGAACAACGGTGCCCGGCAATGACTGAACAGGTTCAATATTCTGGGTTTCAAAATTCACCTGTAGCTGCTGTTCAGAAGAGGTATCAGTTGATTTAATGCTACAATCTGGCTGGTAAGTTGCAAGTGCATTTTTAGAATACTGCCCAGATGTTCCTGAGTAACGCTGGTAAGGTTGCTCTTTAGTACATACATAATCAGGTTTCTTTCGAATATGCTCTTGAGCATATTCCAAGTGGCAGCCTGGGTGGCTTTCCATTGGGAAAGGTTGCTTAGAATAAGATTTTTGAAGCTGCTGTACAAAGTGATGCGGAAAGGGGGTCTGTGAAATTTCTGAAGGCCACAAGGGCTGAGATGGCAAGTGAACCATGCAGACAGATGGGTAGGGGAACTGTAATATAGTACTGTGGATAGGAAAAAAAGGAACTTTTTCTTGCAGTGCAAATAGATGCTGTTGTTCTGCTGGATATTTGCTTAGAATATAAGGTGCTTGGGGGACCGAGAGGTGGGAAAGTGGTGATAAACTAGTGCTTCGTGGAGGACAAGAACCAGTAGCTTGCTTCCTGGAGTCATCTGAAGGAAGAGGAAAGGAGGAATGAGACCAAGGAGTTTGGGAAGACCGAAGACCGGCATGCCCGTGCTCTGTTTGCTCTTGCTTTATATTTTGTTCCATGCTTGAATCGGCCTGGGAAATCTCTGGGGAGCCGCTGAAAGAAGCCTGGCGAACTAAAAAGCATTTCTTCCTTTCTCTCACTGGAGACAAAACCACTGGAGGTGCTCCTGCTGCAGAAGCATGAGACAGATTCCCATAATCGAAAGATTTGCTCCGTATCTCAGGGATTTCAGCAGGATAAGGACAGGGCATCTGTTCTGATGAGCAGCGCCTCATTTCTTTCTGTTGGTGATGTCCAGGGACAGAAAGAGAGTAAGCACCAGCTGGGACAGTCAAAAATTCAGGCTGCTTGACCAATTCGTCCTGTTTGGTCGACGTTATGAACCTGATACTGTCCTCTCGTTCAAAAGACATTGAAAAACTCGAACTGTGAGACAGGTTACTCTCTTGGCTAGGGCTGCGAGAAAGGCTAGTTCCTGTGGATTCAAAGCTGGACTCTCCAGAGGAATGTTCCATGTCAGCAAGACGCAAGCGTTTCTTCTTGGGCGGTAGCTTTTCAGCTGGGAGCTGGGACAAGGTTTCACTCCTTTGCGGCCACTGGAATTCTTCTGCAGGCTTTTCTTGCTCTTTCACTGGGACCTCTCTCTCTTTTTCAGGTTTATCTGGCTCCTCGGTGACACGGATTTCAGGGACCTGTATATTATGCTGACGAACTAGCCTCGGTTGCATGTAGGTCGGAAAAGGCTGCAGCGAGGAAGGCTGTTTGCTAGCAACATCGGCATTTTCTATTTGCTGGACTCTCTCTGGGCTCATTGGGAATTCCGCAACCTCACTTTCAAAACTTTCAGATGTCAAATAACTTTTCTCTTGCTGGCAAGTAACAAGCTCTGTAGATTCAGATCTTTCAAATGAATTTGGCCGGCTCAAGGAATTTGTGTGCTGAATCACAGAAATTACATTTCCTTTTCTGCTCAGAGATTCTGCGGCTTTTTCTTGATCGGCAGCCGAAGAGCATTCTTCTAAACTAGTGGTTGGGCTGCATGATTGTAAATGGGGTCTACACATCTCAAACCGCTCTGAATGGCAATGAGCAGTGCTCTCATGGCTTTGTATGGCATATCCGCTCCTTGGTCCATCCTGGGTTTGCGATTTTGGGTCGAAATCACCAGTCATGGAATTGCTACTAGCCCCACTGCATAATGATGGTGTGTCTTCCTCATCTCCAACGCTCTTTTGGATCCTACGCTTTCGGTTTTCAAATACAATGCCATATGTGGAAGACATTGCCTGTAACTGTGTAGGTGATTCAGTATAGAATTCTCCACTTTGTTTTGACCCACTGAAGCTTTGCTTCAGAATCCCATAGTCTTCCCACTTTCTATAGTGCTTTCCAGAAGAGTCACCCTCATAAATATGTCTCTCTCCTGCTGGCAATTTCTTTTCTCTCATGCCTGGCACTTTTTCTCCAACCGGTGATCTAACGGAAGCAACCATAATGTTCTTCCCCATTCGTCCATGATACTCCGAATCCGAGTGTCCTTCCTGCAATGAAGGAAGTTCAAAGGCTGCTTGTCTTATTAACATTCGTTGATGGGGTATTCCTATAGTTTCAGGATAAAACACATCATCCGAACCCGTCATTCTCTCATCAAATGAATGGCTCCCTCTTAAAGATGATGGGACATTCAAGTTAGTTGCAGATGATGTGGGCATGGAGTTGCTTCTAATCAATGGATTTGTATCTGCTGAAGGTTCTAGGAGCAGAGATGCATCACCCAAATGACTTCCTGGATAAAAGCTTGATTCATTTTTGATGGATGATGTAATGATTTGCAACTGTTTGGATTCTGAACTGCAGTCATCAAAGACCTGGCTATTTTTCATAGTGCTCATGTTGCCAGAGTCCATTAGTGCTTCATTATTTGGAGACATTCGCTCTTCAGACAAGTTAATGTCTAATCTAGGGTTTACAAGAGGTAGTGGCTCCATCTTGCCTTTTCTACCCATTGAATTACAATCTTGATTGGCTGTCGCTAATGGTTGTGCAGTCCTTTGATTGATCCTATAGAATTTCCCAAAGATGATTTCTTCGTAAGATTTCACATTGGTATTTGGTGGGCTTATCTGTTGCTCTGCACTTTCCGAGCGTGAAAAATAACCAGAGTCAGTGCTTCCTTTGCTATGTGGGCTCAGTAGATTTAATGACTGGTCAGAATCTTGTCCTTTCTTCTCAGACAGTCTCAAGGCAAGGCGTTGCTTAACTGTGTGAGAGTCATCAGACTTCGTATGTAATGGATTCTGCAGATTGTCAGTCCCAACATGCAGGGAGCTTTCACATGGCAAGGGCACCCCGCTTCTGGGAATAATTAAAATAGGGACTTTCATGGGGCCTCCCAAGGATTCTTCTAGGGATGCATGAAAGCCGCTTCTGCTTCCAATGTCCAATGGAATCTGCGGAACTGGGCTCAGTTTGTCAGAACTTTCAACAAGTAACGACGTCTCTTCGTCTGTATCCGTACTCTGCTCTCCATCTGAATGTATCTCTGCTTCCACATCAATGAAACTGCTGTCTAGGTCCAACTTAGATACAGCAGATTCTGTGAAAGGGACTAGTCCTGCTTTAATTGCATGGGCATGGGATTTCCTGTGCTTGTATAAATTGCTTTTTGTCTTAAATGAAAAACCGCAAGGGACACAAGGGTAGGGCCGTTCCCCCGTATGGGACCTTATATGTTTTTTAAGTACACTAGGTTTGGCACAAGCCCTGCTACAGTAAGGGCAAATGTATTTGCCAGGCTTTTTGGGTTTATGTTCTTTCTTATAACCGTCTTCTGAGGATTGCTCTATACATTTCTGAGAGTACTGGCTATAAGCAGGGTTAAGATTGGACACTTTCTTTCTGGAGAAACTTCCACTATGGCCATGCATGTGAAAAGGAAACAAGTCCTCGGAGGCAACTGGCTGAAGAGGCCCAGAAAATTGCCATTTGTGGCCTTCCAGACTCTGTCGCGGCTTCAGGTTGTGCAAGAAACTTTGTGGCAACGATGGCTGTGGAAATGAAAGTGAGTGTGGACAGGAGTATGGACTTGGAAGCTGCTGAGGGTATTGCTTGTCTGTGATTTGTTGGGTTGCATTGCTCGGTGACACCCCTTTCCCAGAACTAAAGAGCTGAGACGACGCAGGGCTTCCCATGTGTTCTGGATCAATTTGTGCCTGACCTTCCAGGCTACCCATCTTCACATTAGCCGAATGCTCCTGCCTCCATCTGCTTGATACTTTTGCTGCTTCTCCGGTTCTTGAGGTAGCATTTTGCCCTACAGCTATATCTCCAGAGTCCATTTTGTCACCAAAGGTCCTAGGTATTAGTTCACTTGAAAGCTGTACAGGCACATGAAGTGTATCCAGTGCTGTGCTTTTTAAAGTTCAGGTGCTCCCATTTTTCCACAGCTGTTCTAACTTCATAGACGTCTCTTCCTCTGTGAAAACTTTCCACATAGTCGTACTGCAGGCATCAGATCTCTTGTAGTTCTATGCTAAAAAGTAATTGTCAGGCAGTTCTGTTCATGGCAGGAAATGTCTCTGAAAGTTTAGTTTACATCTGTCAAGACATGGTGGGACATCTGAAGGTTATTCATGGTTAACAAAGGTTCAGATGAAGAATGAACCACAGAGATCTATTTGCTCATCTACTAAAGCAGAGTTCCACACAATCTCTTCCAGAAGATCCAGCTGCCTGCAAAAAAAAAAAAAAGAGTTCAAAAGACAAAGACGGATGTCAGTTTGCAAGTTTGTATAATTCTGAAGACAGATGTTAAAGGAAACCCCCCCCCCCAACTGTGTTCTGTAACAATAACAAAAGTGGGATCTGATATTATTATGCTATGACATTTTCTCAAGCTTGCTTCCTCTTCATGGCTGCCAGTGGCAAGAGCTAAGAAAATGACAGCATAATTATCTCACACCATAACAGGGTTGGTTTTATTAGGTGCTTTTATGGATCTCTTTTGATATTTTTGCTCTTCATTGATTTTTATAAGTTCTTTGGGTAAAAGATAGGAGGGTGGTGTTACAGGGTTTCTAATTTTAACTACTATATGGGTAACTTTAGTCTGAGAAGTCACTTTTGAAGTCCTTTCAATTTCATTAACTAAATAAAGGTTTATAAACAGGTTCCTTTGAAAACAAAATTCAATGGTCACCCTTCAGTTTTCCTATAAACAGCTTCCTAGGAAACACATTCAGGTCCGTTCACAGTCTCTATGGGTACGTACCTGAATCTTCTGCACATGAACTCATATTCAAATTTGAATTATACTGAATGCTCTGGATTAGACCTCTTAACATCTACTATATACAGGTAATCTTCAACTTACAACTACAATTGATCCCCAAATTTCTGCTGCTAAGCAAGATATTTGTTAAGTGGATTTTGCCCCATTTTACGATTTTTCTTGCAATTCATAAATGAATCACTTGCCGTTGTTAAGTTAGTAACAGGGTTGTTAAGTGAATCTGGCTTCCTCATTGACTTTGCTTGTCAGAAGGTCGCAAAAAATGACCCAGAACACTACAACATAAATACATGACAGTTGACAAGCAGCTGAATTATGATCACCTGACCATGATGGTTGTAAGTGTGAAACATAGTCATAAATCACGTTTCTTATACCGCTGTAACTTCGAACAGTCACTAAACGAATGGTTGCAAGTCGAGGACTACCTGTAGATGGGATCTCTTGACATTTTAGGTGTTTTGCTAAAAAGCAGCAGCAGAGGGCGCCAAATTAGAAGGTTGCTTCTGCATCATGTTTCCGTGATAAATCTCGTAGAATTTAGAATCAAAATAGAGCTGGAAGGGACCTTAGAGGCTTTCTAGTCCAGCTTTACACTTTACACTTTTAGAAAGTGCTTTATAGCTGCTATGGTTTTAAGTAAAAAGTAAATCTAGCAGACTCTGATCCTACATCATTAGTTGGAAGTCAAAGTCCAAAGATCCCAGGCAATATACTTATGTACTTAAAGTAGCTATGCTTTGGAAGCATACATCATCCTGAATCAATTCATACATGAAGAATAAATTGTGTTAATTTCTTTTTCAGTTGATAAAAGTTTATTTTTTTATTTGTGAGCAGAAAACAGCTACTCTTCAGAAGAAAAAGTGCTATCATATGTCTAAGGTCATGAACTGAATATCAGCATTGGCACTGAATTAGAAAATAGGGCATGCAGTAAAAGTATTTATATGCTTGTTAGTTTGTTTTCTTTTTTTAAAGAAATAAAACATCAGGACTATGGTATGAACTAGCAAGAATCAGTCCGGAGCAAAGGCTATGGGTTTAAGGAGTTACTGTTCGCTTGTCTTTTGATTTTTTTTTTCAAATACCTTCATCTTGTTGGCATCTATTATACATGATAAATCTTGAAGGTTCCTGGAGAGGAAGAGAAATAAAAAAGCAATTAGGGAAAAGTTTGAAATCTACAGAGATTCCATAGAATAGATATTTTGAAATGCTGCAATTATTATTCATGTACAGGAAATGATAAAGTCTATTCCAAAGAATTTAGGGAAGCGGATAAAATAAGTTTTCAAGAATAAGCATTTTTAAATCTTTGTAGAAGCCAATTGGACTTTCAAGTTAGCATCACTGACTGAAATGTCAGTATTTCAGAGGCTGCGCTCACCAGCAATTCCTAATGCAACAGAACCTAATGTCCTTCTGAACCAAAGCCTGGACTGAGGAAGGACAGCAAAATTACTATGCTGAAGCCACTGCAATCTTTTCAAAAGTTTGGCAGAGCCTGTTGAAGCCTGAGCCTTGATTTCTGGCGCCTAAAGACCATTCTGAGGATTAACAGGAAAGGATCCAGTACAGTGGTGAAATGTAAAATTTGTTACTACCAGTTCTGTGGGCGTGGCTTAGTGGGGGGTAATGTGACTGGGTGGGCATGGCCAACTTTTTATATATATATACTTTTAAAAGCATTTTTTCTACCAAAATGCTTTTAAAAGCCTCTGACAATCCCAGCTGAGCTGCGCGATCATCAGAGGCTTTTTTTTTACTTTTAAAAACATTTTTTCAGCCAAAGAGGTTGTAGAAAAAATGCTTTTAAAACTAAAATAAAGTCTCTGATGATTGCGCGGCTCAGCTGGGCATGTGGGGGGGGGGGGAACCAGGGATTTTTGCTATCAGTTCTCCAAACCACCTATCACCCGATCACCATCGGGTGATCTGGTCCGAACTGGGAGCATTTCACCCCTGATCCAGTAGCATATCAAGGCTGGGGTGGATGAAGGCAATAAAGGGGTGCATTGTCTGAGGAGGCTATCCAAAGTGTCAGTGATGGCTACGGAGCCTGGGTCAGTGCTCCTATGTGCCAATCAACTGTGTAGCAGTTGACTGAAAGGCACTGCAACTGCAGTACTACAGGGCAGGCTCAGAGCGGTGACGTTAGGCCTGCCTGGATCCTATGACTACTGCTCAGCTCTCTGATCTACCCTGGATGTGAAAGATGCTAGGTGTGCCACTGAAAGGATTGAAAGTTACACGGCTCCTTCTATAGTATTGCTACAATTCAACGATGCAAATGACTATTTGGGTCAAATCATCAGGTTTCAGGCTACCTACATACAGGAGTGACTTTTGATTAAGCTACCAAAGCGTAACCTCTCTGTCTTCATTTTCAGTTACTAGTGTCACAGCATTAATAACTTTTTTAAAAAAACAGAATTTCTAAACAATTGATATATTGCTTGATCATTCAGGTTTAAGACACATATATAAAAACAATTGTAAACCAAACATGTGTTGGCAAAGCAGAATAGTATTCCAGCTCAATGTAATGCTCTAAAATAGAAAGCCAAGGCAAGTACAGTTCTCAGCAGAAGGAATCCACATGGGCAGGGCCACCACTGATAATGTTATCCTGAAACCCACAATCAAATCAGATTTATATTGTGCCTGGAAACAGAGCTTTTGAGATCAATCTTTTAAGACTTGGACAGATCAGTGTCAGTATACACAACATTTCAGACAGGTAAGTTTAAAAACTGTCAAGGATTCAAATTATTAACATCACATTTTAAAGTGACCTCAGCAACTGATGCGAAGCTGGTATGATATACATATATTTCTTTCAAATAAGCACGGTCTTTGTGATAAGATCAGCAGAGATAAGCCTCATGACATAATGGCTGCAGTATCTTATTAAAACAGGCCTATGCGCACATCTGCATTTAGAAGGGCTTTCAACACCAATTTGAGCAAACAAATTGGCATCCATGGAAAACATCAACACCTCGTAAATTTGAACCTGCTCCCAACCAGGTATGAAAATCGGTACACTTGCAATGCCAAGTGCGAAGATGACCTCACTGCTAAGGTCCTTGTTGTATACGCTGAGGTTTCTTCTGAAGTGACAACACAGGTGCAAAATTGGAGGGCAAGTCTGATCGCATACTGAGCTCAATGTTATATATGTCTATGATCAAATATCCACTGTCCACAAGGGATACACTACCTGAAGTTGCTCAATTATGTTACAAAGCCCATCCTACATTTAAAAAAATATCACATATCTAGGTATTTAAAAATGATTTGATATTACTGAATTCTTTTTAATTTTGAAAGTATTGTACAATGTCTCTGAATACTATAACTGTTTATTAAAACATAGATACCAGCAAACAACTAATGTAATTATGCCAGTATATAATAATGGGATGAAGCACAATAACGGCACAAGTCCTGGTGATGTCATATCCATGTCATTTCCTTTGTAGTAATATGCAAATAGTTTGCCTGGGGTGTTTTTTTCCACTTCTCAGTCTAGCCCACATCCCCAGGATTTCCTGATTATCTCCTATGCTAATATCAACCTGTCCTAAACCTTTTAAACTTTTTCATCAGAACAGATTGGCTAGGTGCTGCTAGTTAATTAGTTAATAAGCTAATTAAATGATCAGCTAAGCATCCATTTTTTTAAAAAATACAATTGCTTGTAAGCTAGAAAAACTGATTCAAAAGAAAGCCAGATGGTCACAAGTAAAATAAGTATGCTATTACATAAATATTGAAAACAACATATTTCCCGTTCACCAAATGTCCATGTCAGCTACAATGGGGGGAAACACTCAAAAGCAGCAAGGGTCTAATAAATTTTATAGCTGTGATGGCGAACCTATGACATGCGTGCCAGAGGTGGCACGCAGCGCCCTCTTTGTGGGAGCACAAGCCGTCGTCCCAGCTCAGCTTTGCCACACATGTGCGGGCGCTTCCCACCGTCCAGCTGGTCTTCAGGTGTCTGCCGCACATGCACGGAGACAAGCCATACATGGCGTCATGTATGCACGAGGGGGCAAGGCGCCCATGGGGGGGGCGCATATGCATGGGGGTGCATGCGCGGGGCAGGGCATATGCGCAGGGGCCATGCACGCATTGCATTTTGGGCACTCAGTCTGGAAAATGTTAGCCACCACTGTTCTATAGCCATAATTGCAGAGAGACTATGATGATTCCAAAAGGCAATAGATCCTAAAAAGAGTCGTGTAGAGCAGGATTTTTCAAATTATATCCTGCAGAACCATAGGGTTCCATGAAAATTTGATAATATTGTGTGAGAGGCGGGGAGGAGGGGCTGGGGAGTTGACTTGAATGCAGCCAATTTTCCATTATGAAAGTTTTATCTCTTGATCAGGGTCCAGCATGGTTTTTTTTTAAAACCAGAAGGTTCTACTCTGGTATAAAGAACTTTATACAGGCAACAGTCTGCTTTGATCAGGTGATTTTGACTCCACTCAGGAAATCTTCCCATAAGGGCAAGAGGATCTGTGTCTACTGCTACATATCTCTCTTTCCCTAGCAGCTATCTCCCTTTCATAGGTACATGTTGACAGAACATTTTAAAATACAGTGGTACCTTGATACTCATTGAATGTATTACTCAACGCATTATCACACAAAATTTTTGTCCTGGTACTCAACACACAAGCTAGAACTTCTCGTGTTGGTATGATTCATTATATTATTCCATATGGGAAAAAATTGTTTGGTACTCATCATTTTTGGTACACATCGTTCCTCTTGAAACCAATTAATGATGCGTGCCGTGGTACCATTGTACATATATGAACAAATACATTTTAGAAAGAAAAGCAATTTTGTTTTTTCACAGAAATAAACAGCAAAAGCTGCATAGAAGTAGTCCTCAACTTATAGTCATAATTGAGCTCAAAATTACAGTTGTAAATCATGCCCAGTTGTTAAGCAGGTCATCATGTGACCAGTCCAATTTTACAACAATTTTTGCAGCAGTTAAGCAAATCTGCAGTTGTTAAGTGAATGCTACGATCATTAAGCAAACCCATTTTCTGCAATGGACAGATTTTGCCAGAAACTGGAAGTAATCACAGGTTTCGGAGGTGGGGAGGGGGGTTCTCTTGTGACTGCAGGATGCTATAAATGGCTGTAAATGCAGGCTAGTTTCCAAGCATCACAAATGTGTTCACATGACTGCAGGCTGGGGGTTGGGAATCAAAATCTTCAAACCTAGGTCATAAGTGCCTTTTCTAGGTCCATTGCAATTCTGAACCATCGCTAAGCAACCGGTCACAAATCAAGGATTGCCTGTATATTATTTACAATTGCATGTCCAAGCTTTATCACAATAGCTTTTGTCCTATTGCTGTACTTTTGTGGTGGCCATATTTGCTAAGAAGCCATTTCTATAGGTGAAGAGCAAACATGTAGGCATGCCAATGTATCAGAATTCTTGGACAATACAGCCAAAAAAACGAAAACACTCAAAAGTACTTATTCATAATAGTACCCTTCTTTTTCATTAAGGAAATAATTATAACCAAAGGGAGAAATGTTCTTTGACTCACATAGTTGTTTTATTGGATTTATTATAAATTACTTTGGGGCATTGCAACAAAACAGTGTATAGTCCCAAGTAAGATGCACCTGTAGCTAGTTTTCCATTTTAATATCATCATATCCTACAGGTTCATTCTAAAGCTTCTCTTTCATTGCTATGAAGAGGGGAAAAGCAAGACACTAAAAGTAAACTTTGTTCACACGTTTCTTGAAAAGTTATTTCCTCCATGGAATTCTGTAAAATAATATTAAATGTTTTTTTTAAAGAAAATTAAAAACTAATATAAATTAATATAAAGTGGAGGGAGAAAAAGTCAGAAAGCTAAAAGTGCAAGAAAGAAATAAAAGATACAAAGAAGTAGATTCCAATTTTCTTTACAACAGTGATAAGCAGAATTATAAATTTACCTCGCTCTATAAAGTTACGGCATGCCTCTCTTCTTTCTATAATCTATCCTGTCTAGTCATCAAAACCATGAATTTTAAGTTCATCTTTTTCTATTTTATGCAAAAATTCCATAAGGGGTTTCCAGGCAACAATAAATGTATTTTTCCTTTTTGAATCAAAATTAATTTGGCCATCTCAGCAAGTTCCATCTCCTTCACCAACCATTCCTTTACTGTAGGTATTGCTAACTCTTTCCATCTTTATGCATACAAGTATCTTACTGTGGTTATCATATACAAAACAACATTCCATGATGTTTTTTCCAACTGTTCTCCATCAGTCCCAAGAGAAAGAGTTCTGGTCTCAGTTGCATATTAATTTTTAAAATCTTCTGAATCAGTGTATATATTTGAATCCAAAATATTCTAACTTCCACCAAGCATGCTAAAATGGCCCTTTTTGTTGTTCATATTTCCAATATAAATTTGAAGTACCTTTATAAATTCTGGATAATTTCTCTGATGTCAAATACCGATGTACATTACTTTACAAAACTCTTATTTAAGAGTATAAACACAAGGTACTATATACTCGAGTATAAGCCGACCCAAATATAAGCCGACCCCCCCCAATTTTACCCCCCAAAAGTGAGAAAACTTATTGACTCGAGTATAAGCCAAGGGTGGGAAATGCAGCGGCTACTGTTAAATTTCAAAATAAAAAAAGACCGGTCAAAAGTGCGAGGACCTGTCAGAAATCACCTTTTTCAGCCCTCTGGGTAGTCCTTTTGTGCATATGGACTACTCAGAGGGCCGGAAAAAGTTATTTTTGACTGGTCCTCGCACTTGTGACCAGTCCTCGAACTTACGACTGTCCTCACATTTTACGTTTTTGCCCTATCTTGTCACCATGGTAAAGAGAAGCAGTTGTGAAATGAGTGACATGGTTGTTAAGAATGCTACAATGGGCATAAATGATGACCAGTCGTAAGTTGAAGACTGGTCAAAAGTGCGAGGACCTGTCAGAAATCACCTTTTTCAGCCCTCTGGGTAATTCTTTTGTGCATATGGACTACTCAGAGGGCTGAAAAAGTAATTTTTGACTGGTCCTCACACTTGTGACCAGTCCTCGAACTTACGACTGTCCTCACATTTTACATTTTTGCCCTATCTTGTCACTCCCACTCTTTCTCATTCTTTCTCTCTCCACCTCTTTCTCTCTCTCTCCCCCACTCTGACTCTCTCATTCTCTCTTTCTCTCTCCCCTCCCCTCCGCTTGCATTCCAGCTGTTGAATTCTTTGAAGCCAACTAAAAACTTTGGGGAGTGGAGGAGAGTCCCTGTTGGGAAGAAGGGAAGAAGGGGAAGGAAGGCAGGAAGGCGAAAGAATGAAAGAAGAACAAAAGAAATCTTTCTTTCTTCTTTCCTTCCTTCTTTCTTTCTTCCTTCTTGCCTTCTTTCCTTCCTTCTTTTCTTCTTTCCTTCTTCTTTCCTTCTTTCTTTCTTGCCTTCCTTCCTTCCTTCCTTCTTTTCTTTCCTTCCTTCCTTCCTTCTTCATTCTTTCCTTCATTTTTTCCTTCCTTCTTTTCTTTCCTTCATCCCAGCAGCAACTTCCCCACCCCACAAGTTTTAGTTATAGAAAGTGACAGGAACAGCCCGAGGGGATCCCAAAGCAGATCCCCTTGCAGATCTGCTCAGCTCCAGAGAACATCTGACTCTGCTTAGTGCTGGCTAGCCCAGCCGTCTGTGTGCAGGTGTGTGGCTGCGTGTGTCAGTGAGTGTGTATGTGTGCATGAACGTGCGGAGGGGGGGGGAAGGCTGAGTGTGGGGGGGAAAGCCAGAGGGCGGGGGGCGAGAGAGGAAGCGTTCGCTGAAAAAAAAACTCTGGGAAACTTTTTTCTCGTCCCGTTCTTTTTCAGCGAACGCTTCCCCTCTCGCTGCCCCCACCCGCTGCCTTCTCTTGTTTCGGTCAGGGGACCGGGCAAGAAAGAACGGGGTGAGAAAAAGGGGTGACTTTGGATGTTGCTGGGAGTTGTTGGGAGTTGCTCCGAGCGCGGAGTTAGCGTCTCTTCCAGCGGAGGCTCTCGCCCTTTCTCAGCTTTCTCGCCTGTTAAAACTTTGGGAAACTTTTCTCACCCCATTCTTTTTCAACGAACGCTTCCCCTCCGCGCTCGGAGCAACTCCCAGCAACTCCCAGCAACATCCAAAGTCACCCTTTTTTCTCGCCCTGTTCTTTCTCGCCCGGTCCCCTGACCGAAACAAGAAAAGGCAGCGGGCGGGGTTAGGGTTAGGGGAAGTGTTCGCTGAAAAAGAAACTTTGGGAAACTTTTTTCTCGCCCCTTTTTTTTCCTCCTCCCTTT
>WNWU01000005.1:7762497-7772826 GCA_012654045.1 Ptyas mucosa
GGGGTGAGGAAAGGGAGGAGGCGCCTGTGGGGGGAAGGAAAGAGTGGGGAGCTGAGGTGGGCGAGGGATGGCGATGGTGTTCAGGGCCAGTACCAGGCAGCTGCGGGCACTTGCCATGGGCCACGCATGACCATGGGGTCGCTTGGCTCCCGCTTGCCTGGCAGCAGCTGCTTCTGCTCTTCTTCGTCGCCCGGCACCGACCCCTCTTCAGCATTGGAGCCAGAGCCGCGGCTGCGACCGAGGCCAAATTCGGTGAGTGGTGAGCTCCATCCACGGCGGGCGAGCCCGGCGGCCAAAGCGCCCCTGGCATGGCTGGCTGCTCGCTCGCTCGCCGGCAGCGCCTTCTGCTCCTCTTTTGCCCCTCAGCAGCTCCCAGCAACTCCCAGCAACATGCCACGGCGGCGCTTTGGCTCCCGCTCGTTAGGCATCGGCCGCCTCTCTGCTCAGTTGCTGGGAGCCGCTGAGGGGCAAAAGAGGAGCAGAAGGCGCTGCCGGCGCAAGCCTCCCTGACCCCTACAGCCAAAAAGGGGCGCAGGAGAGGGGCGCTGCACCCCCCACACCCCATTTTGGCTTTAGCAAGCCTCCCTGCAACCCCGGGAGCCAAAACGGTTGCAGGGAAAAAGGCATTTTTTTCGTGACCTGAATATAAGCCGAGGGGGGCGTTTTTCAGCCTGAAAAACGGGCTGAAAAACTCGGCTTATATTCGAGTATATACGGTAAATTTCAATCCTTTCAACCACATATTTTCCAATTGTTCAATCTGTATATTATAACTAAAACTTTTTAGCACACTTTATCATACATTCTTTCACTTGCTCGTTTTCTATTTCAAATTTGAGTAAAATTTATATAATTGAATGTTTATCATTTGTACACAATTCTATTTCAAAACCAGTTATTCAATACCATAAACCAGGGCTGTCAAACTTGCGGCCTGAGGGCCAGATGCGTCACACACTGGCCACACTCACACCTGGTTTAAGTGAAGGGGGGAAAGGGTCACGATACATGATGACAATGTGACGATGCGAATTTGACCCCTGCCATAAACTCTTTTGGCTATTTTAATTCTTTTAATAACTGAAAAAAAGAAAACCATTGACAACTAAATCTCACTGCAACCAGTTGCTCTTTTGATTTTATTTTGTATTTCCCCTTGACAAAATTCTAGTACCTCACAATAAGTTAACCATTTGTATTTGCCTATTATTTCCTGTCTATAAAATGGAGGAATTTCAAAAGTACTTTTAGGAAAGGGTTTTAGGAAGATATGGCTACGATTCAAATAAATAAATGTTGTGCAGAAGCAATTGTGAACACTTTGAACACTCTAGGAATCTCATATTTCACAATGGAAAAGATGGTCCTGATGTTTATACAAAATCACCTTCAACAAGTTGCTTTACTGTCTCTAGCAGATTCTTATGTACTATGGCTATGGGGCACCTCGAATTCAGGGAAAAAGCTGCTTCGGAACATACAGAAGCATTCATGCAGCACCTCTTGGCAGCTCCTTAAAGCAGCCACACCTTTTCTTGGCACAGCATGGTTATCCTCTGCAGTTGCAGCACAATCCCAGGAAAATACATGTTTGGTTTAGGGAGTTGCCAACATCTGTGGTATGTGTGCATCCATGCCTACTCCAAAGCAACTTTTCCCTTCAAATTCAAAATGCTACGTAATTCTATATCACACAATTGTGTTATTTCAGAATATTGAAAAGAATGATCTTGCCATGTTCACTAAAATTCTAGCTATTCACATCAGATTGCTGTGGAATAAAAGTTTCCAAAAATTAAGCTCTTGAAGCCCGCTTCTCTTCACTGGAAATAAACCAACCTATCTCAATGATAATAACTTCTGTTAGATTTTGAATTACTGATCTGCATACACTGTACATATTTCTTTAAATGAAGTTGGCCTATGACATGCTTTATGGTTGCAACAAATTACAAAAATGAAGAACATATAAACATTTTTAATTAGAATCCATTTAATCAGAACAGAGCTGGAAGGGACCTTGGGAGGTCTTCTAGTCCAACCTCCTGCTATTGTTAGAAGATAATTGAGACAAACTGCCTTCAGCTGACTAGTTTTCCATTAAGTAACAGAGTGCCCACATTGAAATGCATCACTGTTTCCTGCCTTAATACAGGAAAAGAAAAAACTGTATGTAGAATCCATTCAGAATTAGAAATACTGAATCTTTACCAGTCACTTTCAATGGCATAATGGGATTTAAAAACCACAAAACTGAAAATTGAAATTAGAGATTGTGAAATACAGATCCCTTAACTTCCTGATACCAATATTACAACAGGATACTAACCATCATAGGGTTTCAACGAAAACCATTGACATACTTTTGAACATAGTGTCATAATTTCCATATCCCAAATACATCTTATATGTGAACCTTGGGCATCGAGGATCAGCGGGGGAGGGATGAGAGACAAAACATTGAAAACTGTTTTTAACTAAAATGAGTTTGAACCCCTATAGCTGCTTCATATATTACAGAAATATGAGACAGCATTTACTACAATGAGTAAATGTACCTCATTTGTTTATCCATTACATTTACACCCCAATGCAATCTGATGATTCTCAAAAATCTAACATGATATAAAGACATTACAGCTTTCAGAATATATTTTTAAAAATATATCAAAATATATCATAACACCAGTAAGAATAGGACAATATAAGATGGGAAGCACATAAATTTAATAAATAACAAATTTAAAATAAAATAAATAAAAAATTAAAGATTACAAAGTTCACTTAACAGATTAGAAAGTCTTTGAAACAGCTGTTTTCAACATTTCCTGAAAGTCATCAATGAAAGGGATGGTCTTATCTGCATCAAAAGACTTTTCCAAAGAAATGATCCTGCCATTGAAAAAACCTTCACATATTCCCAGAATTGAGTGTCAATAAGAACACAAGCTATTACTTTCTGAACCAATGGTAGTTTGCAAGTAGTCTTTAAAATCAGCCCCATATAGAGTGTCTTGGGTGGCAATGGAGGCATGGGTTACTATAGCCAGGTCCTCCTTCAACAGATAAAGCCATGGTTGGTGCATCTGCTGAAGCTGGGCAAAGGCCCATTTAACCACCTGCTACTCAGATAAGAACCATGGATCCAGAAGGTTGTCCACATTAGAAATCTACTTAGCAGACAAGCAAAGGTAGTGCTTGTCTGTCCAGAGATAACATTGGTGTCAAAAGAGAATCTCAATGAGCCAACAGTTCCTTCATCCTTTTTGGATTCAATTTCAGCTTGTTCCAGGCACTGAAGTAAAATATCAACAGCATCTCCCACAGCCCAGGGTGGTAATTTAAAGCTGGGTGTCATCAGGATACTGATGCTAATACATCCCGAAGTGTCAAATAATTCTGGTATTAGACTTTTTTTTTAACTTTTAAAAGCATTTTTTCTACAACCTTAAGAGGTTGCAGGAAAAAATGTTTTTAGAAGCCTCTGAGATCCCATCTGAACCACGCGATCATCAGAGGCTTTTTTTTTTAACTTTTAAAAGCATTTTTTCAGCTGAAGAGGTTGTAGAAAAAAATGCTTTTAAAAGTAAAAAAAAAAGCCTCTGATGAGGTGGGTGGGGTAAGCGAGCGGTGACCAGGCCGGGGACCGGTTCGGGGGCGTGGCCAGCCAATGTTATTACCGGTTCTCCGAACTGCTAAAATTTTTTACTACCGGTTCTTGCGAACCGGTGCAATCCAGAAGCAACCCACCACTGGACCAGCACTAGTCCACAGCATGAGAGAAACTGGGCCACGCAAACAAGTGAAGCCCCATCCATGGGATGCAGGCAGCATACGGAACCATGCCTTCTCTAGTCCATGGAAAAACCTCTCTCCACAGAACTTGTCCCTGGTGCCCAAAAGGTTGGGGGCCACTGATCTAATGGTTATCCAATGCTGTTCTAGTTCCAGGCCTAAAGACTGACTGAAAAGGGTTCAATCTTTTTTCCCCGGTGGATTGTGTCATTGTAGAGAATCAGGGAGATGATCTTGAGAGAAATGGACAAGAAACATTATATAAGCAAACAGGGCCAAAAACAGTCCTGGGGTATACAATATCATAAATTGTATGATTTATGGTGGCTGGGGATGGAGTGGGGGTTTTTTAATTGTTTTTTAATCTTTTTTTTAATTTTAATTTTTAAAATTTATTTTGTGTTTTTACTGTTTGTAAGCCGCCTAGACTGGAGTCACTGTGAGCGAGTAGGAGGCTATATAAATGTTCTAAAATAAATACATAAATGCAAATTAATATAGTATTCAGAATAGACTCAGGCAAACTCTTCCCTGATTCACTACTGTAGCTGACTATCCACCACTTCTCAATAACCTTTCCTCAAAAAGGGAAGTTGAAGATAGGTGATCACCAGATCCAGTGACAGCCTCTTCAGTCTGTTGGCAGCATCACTCTTGTAAAAATTATCAACCATCTCCAAAGTCCACATAATCACCTACACATTCTTCACAAGAGTCCGGACAAGCAGAGGTCCAAGCCACAGGTGTTAGAGACCTCTCTAATCCAATCCTCAGCATTCACAGGTCAGGAGTTGCAGATAACATGGCAAGATAGTTGTGGTCCTTAAGGAGTTAATGCTGCAGTGAATCTGAGTGAATTATCAGCTGTGCAAATTACTCACAGTGGGCAGAAGGGAGATCATAATGCTAACTCCTCCCTGAAAGGAAATTAGTCACCCTAAACTAGCTTCTGGAAAACAGCCTGGTGACACACTAAGAGAGAAATGAAGATGCTTTCCCCTCCTTATTGCTATCATCTAGGCCTGAACAATTGACATCTACCTATGCCAGGTTGGTATAGGTAGAAAGACAACTTTCTCCACCAATACTCCAGGTATTGTTTTTGGTGCTTCATTTCTTAGAGGGCTTCATTAAATCAAGAAGCCAACCAGGATTAGCCCCTTCAAAGAGATTTCTCAGGGACAATCATGCCTCCCATTGCCAAAAATTCACCAAACCCTAAAGCAATTGTTCCAAAGAACTGGAAAATTCTCCAAACAGACTCTGGAACCACCTAGATCCATTAGGCTCCTGGGTCTTACCAGAGATGGACCTCAGATATAGGAGCTAAGACTGCCAACACTACAAGACTCTGTGATTCTCTGATTAACCTTGAAAGCAGATGAGGAAGGGATCTTGGTGGCTGCTAGCGGTAGGTGGCTGGATACCAAGCTTATCTCTATATCCTAACAGCATATATGTTATGTACTCACATTCTGGTATCTCAGGAGCAGAGTCTTTGATCGTAGATAAGATGTCTCTAATAATCGATGCATCCCCAAGTCTCCAACCTTAACATTAAAAACTGTTTGACAAATTTCCAACAAATTTCCACTGTCCTCACCCACTCAGGTTTTGGTAATACATGTCAGATCCGCTGCTTCATCTACCATTATATTGTAGGTCAGGGGTGTCAAACTGGCAGCCCACGGGCCGGATGCGTCACGAGCAGGCCACGACCACCCCAGCTCCATGAAGGGGGAAAACATTGCAAAGTATCACGTGACAGTAACATGACGCTGCGAGTTTGACACCTGTGTTGTAGATGAACTGTGGTCTTATTGCAGGCACACCTGGCACCAATCATCAGCATCACAAGGCCTAACATCTGCCACCCAGAATAGAGCAACTAGGTTAGAAATCAAGATTGCTACAAGATTGATAATTTTTCTTCCCCATGCCACACATGATGCTCCTCACCTTATCCCCCTTGGCCTAACATTACAGTTATATGACACTAGCATTCATTCCCATGTACATTGAGTTTCCATTTCCCAATCATGTGTTAAAACCCACTATTGGTTTGTTAGTCAGCTGTGCTTCATATTGCACGTGCTGACATACACAATCCCACTTTCCCAGATTCTCAGATATGAGCAATCCCTTCTGCATACCATTCTTCCAAAGCAAACAGCTTGCAAGCTCCCTACAGACCTGATCACACCTGTTATATTACTCATTCACATATAGTATAATCTATGCAACAACTCTGGCACTTGGCTATCGCTGGCCTGCTTCTCAACTCAAATATTTAAGATAGCTTAATACAGATATATTAATTATCCTTTCCACATTTTAGGATACTCTGTTCAGTCTGGAAATAAAATCATCACAAGCCAGCCCTCTTGCTTGTTTTCCCAATAGACAGACAATAGTTATAAAAATAGATCATGCAAATGAAGTCTTTATGGCGTCAGCATCCAGATGAGCATGAATGATCAGATAAGGTTGAATGGTTGCAAAGAGCAAACTGTTAAGAAGAGTAGTTGCCTTTTTTAATCACACAGGCTTGTTATATTAAGCTCTTTTCTTCCTGCTCAGAAATCAGCCATTATCAACACACTGATAAATTACATCTGACAAGATTCAATCCTCTTTTAATCACATGTTTCCTTCTAACCCAGGAAGCAGCAGTTCACTGGAAATTAAAGGTACAGTGGAGGAGTCAGGAAAGACAAAGGCAAGCATAAATTTAAATATAGCAGGACTACCTACTACATATGATTGTTTGCATACTGTATATTTAGCAAGTCTAACACTTGATTTTTTTAAAAAAAAATTCTTTCTTGTTTTAAATTCACCTAAAGACACACCAGCTTTCTGCTTTTAAATATATTATTGGCTATGTTCCATTTGATACACAACAATATTTCAACAGTGATCCTTTATCACTCTAGATATCGCTCTGTATAACTTGCATTGTTCAAAGCCAGCAAAAGAACCTGCACTTTTCACTGCTCATTCTTTTAAATTAAAATCTAAAAAGTTCATAGACCATATCTGTGGTCAAGATGTATTCAGCAGCGGAGCTTCTTGGTCTGCGAGACTCCCCCTTCTCGCAGGCTTGGCCCTCCACTTTATCGAGGGCCTACCTCAATGATGGGTTTTGGAACCCCGAGAGGTGGCATGCCGCAAAGAAGGGGCTGTGGGGGTTTTTTAAATGGTCTTTCTGTAATTTTTTAACGGGTTTGGAGCAGGGGGTGGGGAGGGAGGGATATAGGTCAGGCTCGTCACAGGGGCATGGTACGGAAGGCGGGGAGCGGGGTGTGGAGGAGCTCAGGGCTGATAGGGAAGAGGGCGATTCTATCAGGACCGTGGTTGGGAGGGGCAGATATGGCGGGAGCAGGGGGCCATATCATGTGGTGGGGGCACGCACCCGCTATCTCCAAGCGGTGGCATGCCCCGGCCCCCAAGACTCTTCTCGTTCCCCGGGCTGTCCAGAGTTGCAGAGCCCAGGCCTTAGGCTGATATTGTGCAATGCCAGGTGCAACGGCAGGTCCATGGTGAATAAGGCTCCCCTCATTTGCGAGCTCATTCAGGAGGGGGGTGCGGACCTGGTGGGTATTACAAAGACCTGGTTGGGCCAAGAGGGAGGGTTCCCCTCACAGAGATGTGCCCACCAGGTTTCCACACATTCCATCAGCCAAGGGCCCAGGGCAGGGGTGGGGGGGTGGCGGTCATTATAAAGGAAAGTCTTGGTCCGAGGGAGGCCACTGTACCTCAGATAGCCGGATGTGAGTCTCTCCTGGTGAAGTGGGCCCATGGGATGCAGGTGGGCCTGCTGGTCACGTACCTGGCTCCCTGCCACGTGTCAGCGGCCCTGCCCGAGCTTCTCAACGTTATTGCCAGGGTGGCAGTTGATACCCCCAGACATGGGGGATTTCAACTTGCTGTCCGCCAGTGAGGTGTCTGGGATGGCTCTGGAGTTTATGGCTTCCATGACAGCCATGGACCTGACACAACTAATTCATGGCCCTACTCACACGGGAGGACACACTCTGGACTTGGTTTTTGTCTCTGGGCAGTGGCTGAGTGGTCTGGATATAGGGGATATAGTTATTGAACCCCTGTCATGATCATTCTCTCCTGAGGCTGGACTTTTTGACTGCTGCACCCCACCACAGGGAGGCGAAACCGACCAGGTGGTTCCGCCCCAGGCGACTGATGGATCCTGATAGGTTCCAGAGGGAGCTTGGGCCAGTTCCTGAAACTCTGGCTCACGACTCGCTGAAGACCTGGTGGCCGCCTGGGATAGGATGGCCGCTGGTGCTCTGGACCGAGTCGTGCCTTTGTGGCCTCTGACCCGGCGCCGAACCTGCCTGGCTCCTTGGTTCTCCGAGAAGCTGAGGGAGATGAAGCGCTGGAAAAGATGCCTAGAGAGTGGTTGGAGGGCTAGTCGTTCCAAATCCGACCGAACACTAGTTATGTCTCATATTAAGACCTATCTAGTGGCGATAAAAGCGGCAAAGTGTAGCTACTTTTCCACTCTTATTGCATCGGCAGATAACTGCCTAGCCGCCTTGTTTAGGGTGACCCGCTCCCTCCTACATCAGGGAGCACGGGAGGCAAGGAACCTTGCAAGGGCAGGCTGAGGATTTTGCACAGTATCTACACGATAAAATCGCTCAGATTCGGGAAGGCTTGGACTCTGACTGGGTAGATCCAGGCGGGGTGACTGAGGCCGGTCTTGAGAATGTTATCTGGGACGAGTTCGATCCTGTGACTCCTGAGGACATGGACAGGATCCTGGGGAGGCTAAATGCAACCACATGTTTACTGGACCCGTGTCCCTCCTGGTTGGTACTGGCCACCCGGGAGGTAACACAAGGCTGGCTCCAGAGGATTATAAATGCTTCTCTGAGGGAGAGACTCTTGCCTTCCGCCTTGAAAGAGGCGGTGGTGAGGCCCCTCCTCAAGAAGCCTTCTCTGGACCCTGCTGTTTTGGCAAACTACTGTCTGGTTTCCAACCTTCGCTTTATTGCGAAGGTTGTGGAGAGTGTGGTTGCACGACAGCTTCCACAGTACCTGGATGAAACCGTCTATCTAGATCCGTGCCAGTCCGGCTTCAGGCCTGGTTACAGCACGGAGACGGCATTGGTCGCATTGGTTGATGATCTCTGGAGGGCCCGGGACAGGGGTTGCTTCTCTGTTCTGGTCCTGTTAGATCTCTCAGCGGCTTTTGATACCATCGACCATGGTATCATGCTGCGCCAGTTGGGGGGGTTAGGAGTGGGAGGCACCATGTTGTGGTGGTTCTCCTCCTATCTCTCTGACCGGTCGCAATCTGTGTTGGCAGGGGGGCAGAGGTCGACCTCGAGGCGCCTTGCTTGCGGGATGCCACAAGGGTCAGTCCTCTCACCGCTCCTGTTCAACATTTATGTGAAGCCGCTGGATGAGATCATTCGTGGCTTTGGGGTGCGATGTCATCTGTACGCTGATGACACTCAGCTATACATCTCCACCCCAGACCACCCCAATGATGCCCTCAAAGTGATGACCCAGTGTCTGGAGGCCGTGCGGGTCTGGATGGGGAGGAACAGGCTTTGACTCAACCCTTCCAAGACCGAGTGGCTGTGGATACCGGCATCCCGATATAGCCAGCTGGTGCCATCGCTGGCTATTGGGGGCAAGTTATTGACCCCCACAGAGGGGGCTCGCAACTTGGGTGTCCTCCTGGACACACGGCTGTCTTTAGAAGAGCATATGATGGCCGTAGCCAGGGGGGCTTTCTATCAGGTTCACCTGATACACCAGTTGTGCCCCTTTCTGGATCGGGACTCCTTATGCACGGTCACCCATGCCCTCGTTATGTCCCGCCTGGACTACTCCAACATCTGTACATGGAGCTCCCCTTGGGGAGCACCCGGAGGCTCCAACTAGTTCAGGATGCGGCTGTGCGGGTGATTATGGGAGCGACGTGGCGCTCCCATGTAACACCCCTCCTGCGCGAGCTGCATTGGCTCCCGTTGGTCTTCCGGGTGCGCTTCAAAGTATTGGTTCTCACCTTCAAAGCACTCCATGGCTTAGGGCCAGGGTCCTACGAGACTGCCTGCTGCTACCGATAACCTCCCACCGGCCAATATGCTTTCACAGAGAGGGCCTCCTCAGGTGCCGTCAGTCAAGCAATGTTGGCTGGCAGCCCCCAGGGGGAGAGCCTTCTCAGTGGGAGCACCCACCCTGTGGAATGAGCTACCTCCTGGAATACGACTGATCCCGGACCTCCGGACCTTCCGTAAGGCCCTGAAGTCATATTTATTCTATCAAGCTGGCCTAGCCTAAATAGTTTTTAATGGGTTTTTAATTTTATAATGATTTGGGGTTTTAAATTGGGAGGCCGATTGATTTAATGTATTTTTTTATTATCTTAACTTTTGTATTTGTATGTATTTTTAATTTTGACTGTTCACCGCCCTGAGTCCCATTTGGGGGAAGGACGGTATACAAATTAAATAATAATAATAATAATAATAATAATAATAATAATAATAATAATAA
>WNWU01000005.1:7772836-7814157 GCA_012654045.1 Ptyas mucosa
AATAATAATAATAATAATAATAATAATAATAATAATAATAATAATAATAATAATAATAATAGAAATATAACTAGGAATTTTGTTCTTGAATGTCACTGAACAATTCATAAACTGCTATTAGTTTAACACTTCAGGTAAAAATGTGACATGAAATAAGCCAAAGAAGCTAATAAATAGAAAAATGAATTTTAAAAAATCTTGAACCACCTCAAATACTCATTTCTGCCCTGAGAAATCCAGCTGCCTGAACTGACACAGAAACTTTTATACCCAGGAAATAAATACTGTAAAGTATTATCAAGATTAAATCTGCTATCAGGAGACAGAAGTGTTGAGTAATGTTTATTCCATTTAAGTGGTCAGAATGATTTTGACTGATTTCCATTTTGGAAACTAGTTTAGTCTGGGCCTATTCGGAAGAAGGAAAAGATCTTTTCTGTGAATACCATTTTACCACAGAGTTTTCTAGATTTCCAAGTAAGATATAACATATAAAAAATGTAATAAGGTGAGCCAAAGTGTACTGCATACTACGGAAGGAGGAAAAAGAATAAACGAATAAATTTCCACTCAATATAGGAAATGGCATTCACCTCTATCTATAGGTGACGACTTAGATGGCAATTTGTTCAAGATTTACAACACTAATGGAAAAAATTACAGAAGACTCTGATTTGTCATACTGTGATGCGTACACCTTCATGTAAAACCAAAATAATTATATTCTAAACTTAAACATCTGCCCCCTAACAGAAGTGGATTCTGTTTCCTTCTGAAAAATGTCAGCCACACGGAAATGTTTATGTTGCCCGAAAAAGTTGGTATGCCTCTTCCTATCAACAGGAAAAAGCATCTTCTTTTCCTATCTGTCAGGTTTTTCTTTCTCCTCGGAAACATGTTGAGCTCCCAAGCAGTTTCTTTTTGAGAAAAAAATCTTCAGAGATTTCAACATTCTTCCAGTTTTATTTTCTTTTGGGCTAGTCATTTCAAGGCAATTGGGCCACCCTTCTATTGCTTTTTCCTGATGCTCTCTAATCCCTTCTTAATGTCTGCTGCTTTCATGCCTCTCCTTTCCTCATGTACTTTCTGCCCTCAAATCCATGACATGAAGACACTGCCTATCTCTTCACATCCTCATTTCAAGTCTTGCAGACTTTTGCCATTTTATCACAATCTACAAAAATGACCTTACAGAGAAGTCAGCTAATTTTTACGGAGGGTGATCACAGCTTACCTCAGATTTGATTCTCGTCCCTCAACACCAGTTCTTATTTCTGTTGCTCTTCTCACTACCCATTTAAAGTGGGGGTTTTTTCAATTTCTCTGAGTTTATGAAGCCCTATGAGAAGATGATGAACATACATCTACTGAAATAATTCTCTTCATTAAATACGTTTGCCTATATGTTACTGTAAGCAGGCAAACATGGCACAGCTATTAACCATTTATAAGAAACTAAGCTTTTCTTGCAGAAATTATGAATTATAGGGAAGGGGCTGAAGTTCTGCAAATTGTTAATTAGCTGACACAATGCACAATATGTAACATAATGCAAGGAAGTAATGTAAAAAAATTAATGATGTTATCAAATTTTGCTTTCTTGCTGACATGTTTGCATCCTGCAAATCAGACATATAAATACATTACCTATTCTGCGTTAGTTATTTTATGATACATAAAATACATAAAATGATTATAGAATGGTCTTTTACTCATTTTATTGATGTCCATTCAGCAATTTTGAAGGAGACTGGATCATTCATTTGAGAATATTTTTAGCTTTATCTTTGACTGTATTCAGCACCCACTCACCCCCACCCCCCATTTGGCTGTCAGTCTGTACATTGTGAGTATCTGCAATTCTTCCATTTCATGCACCAGTCATTTACAATATCAATGAGAACATAGAAAGAACATCTGAATCTTAATACTGAACATGCTTGTCTCAGGAAAGGATGGGCCCTTTTTTCTTTCACCCTTTTTTTCTTCCTCCTATAGCAGAACTGGAAAAAGAAAGTAGCAAATCTGCTCTCCTTTTTGTTTTACTGGACTAAGTTCAGCTCAGCCTGCTCTAGACATTTAAACTACTCATGTAGTCATTTCTGTGCACATTTGGCTTCAAACACCACTTTTGTGAAAATTATCTTCTTAGGGTAAGCTATCTGGGCCACCTTATTTTTTAATAGATTTTTTTTTACTACTTTGTTCTAATTATACCTTTTTTCCTTTATAGATGTATTATTTGTGCACATACCTTTGCAGTGGTCGATGTATTATTTGTGTATTATTTGTGCACATACCTAGCATTGGTCAACTCTCAACAGGATCTGTAATACCCAACATGGTGTCTGCCAGGACTCATTGTTTAAATGGAGTCTTGTCTTTACCTCTCAGTGTGACTGTGGTGCTCCTCGACAAAATATCCATCATATTGTGTCCAAATGTCCATCAAGAGCTTACACCGGTCCAATGTCTGATTTTTTTCAACATAGACCACCCTGTCCTTGAATGGCTGGGTGGATTGGACATTAACATTTGAACCACTATATGTCCATGTATTTGCCATACACTAAATAAATAAATGTGTACATACCTTTCACTTCAGTTGTAAGATCAGAAGAGAAACTGGTTAATTCTTATCAAGTTCACACAAAAACAAATTGCCATGTTTCCCTCCTTATGAGTTGTGTCATCTTACCAAAAACAGCCATTTTCTACATACTTCCCAAATTTCTATGAAATCCTAACCATCAAATTCATCAGATTACAGCCAATGTTAAATCAAAACCTACCAGTGACAACACAAATTGGTTTGTCCACCTAATCCACTGATTTCCAACTGTTTCCGACATCTCAGAAAAGTTTTCCTACTACATGCTAAATAATCCTTTTAAATGCAAATGACAGAAATTGAATCCAAGAACTTCAACAACCAGGGATTCACTATATACTGTAATCAATTTCTAAAAGAGAAAGGGCAATCTATCTTTTTAACAAATGTATGAATGGTACGTATTGACAATCATTTGGGATCTACAGGCTTCATTGCTAGTACAATTAAATGTTTCCTTTCCCTTTTACACAGAAATGTTTGTTTGGTTTTTTTTTTAACATGGGCAATACAGTGCCAAAAGCACTGCTTGTCCCAAAGGATGACGTACATCTTCATTGTTTGAGGGAAAGGGCAGGGCTAATCAGGTGTCTTGTATAATTACAACTGTGTTCCTTCATGTATTCATTGCGTAGGCTATTCCCTGCCTATGCAATTCATAAAGCTGCTCAAGTGCACTTACATTGTGAAGGCATGTTACCCTTGAAAGTGAAGGACACCCAGTTTCTCCTTCTACATGTATTAGAAAACCGAGAATTATACTGAATAAAATTATATTGAACAAAATCAGCTTAATTAGAATTCTGAAGTTAAAATAGGAGGAATATGAGATATTGCTTGACTGAAGCGATGATTACAATGCATTATTAACAAAGCTCCAGTTTCATCATTAATAGCACTCTCATGTTTCCACAAGTTAACCTAATGCTCAAACCTGAATGTAAGGCTGCCATCTCTGTGCTTCAACATTGCAGTGCAATGCCTGTTAGTGCCTGTTATACTTAGCAACTGCTAAGTATAAGACCACACAGTAAAAATACAGCAAATATTAGAAAGTCTTTGAAAAGTAAAGACACCTTTAACATACAGTTTTGTGGCAAATGAATTCCAACAATCATACAGAGGTTATTTAAAAAATCAGCACCCCTACTAGGAATAAAGTACAAGTACCTTATTGTAATTTGCTTAAAATTAATATTGTTGTTATTATTACTGTTGTTATTTAAATTATTTCTTATTTGTACCTGTTCTCTCTGCACAACCAAATTTCAGGTTGTAAACTCCTTGGAGAAAGTATCTTTTTACTCCTGTTCAGAATGCCATGCATAATGATGGCAATGAATTAACACCTCCATTCTGGAGGTTAAGTACTGGAAAAACATTCCAGTACTTAAAGCTCTTCCTTTGCTCTATGAAAAACTGACTTACAGTTACACATTACACCTTTCCATATAAATGCCTTCATATACATTTGCCCATTTTTCATCTATCTGATCTTTTTATCTATCTTTCCCTATTGAATATACAAGTTACATGGATTGTTGGGAAATCACGCTTCATAAACTTCAGCTCAACTGATTTTTCAGGTTTCAATCCAGCAGTGGAAATGCCCCATTTGAAAAAGAAAAAAAAGGTGGGGGGAAACCCAACCCTGAATCACATGCAGAAGCCTACTCAAAAGTTGATTGTTCATTAGGGATCTATGAACATGGGGAGGATACACAACATAAGTGCACTAAAGCAGTATTTCTGGCAGTCTAAGGGAATAGCCAGGCCATTTGTAAAGAGATTCTTGAAATCTGGAAAGAAAAACCTGGCAGATGAGGACCAGATGGATATTTCAGCATTATCTCTTTAGCTAGGTCTCAATCTGTTAGGGAGTGAACCGAATCTGTGAGAAAAGAACCAAAGAGCTCAGAAATTCCACCTTAATGGACATACTAACAAACAAGGACTAAAGTTTGCAAAATCCTGTGATCTAACTCCTTCCTCTTGACATATTCTCGCCTCTTTAGAGAGACTATTGCTTCCTGTGATGGTGCTCTGTGAAAAGTTGTGGGAGCAGACCAACACTAATTTTCATTGGACTTAAATGCTGTTCATAAGTTCGTTTTCCATTTATTGGATTATTTGCCTATTGATCATATCAGATACTTAAATCCTGAGACAGCAGTCATTCATTCATTCATTCATTCGACTTGTTTGCTGCCCATTTCACCTAGAGGTGACTCTGGGCCACTTACAAACAGCTTTTGTAGAAGATCTGGAGACCACATCCAAGAGGGATTTTTGGGGGGGAGGGGGGGAGGTATGAGACTTTGACAACTCAAGCTGTCCACTTCTGGGTCCTGGAGGTGTTATTCAGTGATACAATACATTTGGTCTATAGTGAAATCTTTCACCTTTTCAGTGTACATTATGTACGGCGTGGCCAAGAAAGTTTGACTCGGTCTCCAAGAAGAGAAGCTGAGCACTACCCAATCCTGAATGATCTTTCCCGATATGCTGGAGAAAAATCAATGCCGCTACAAAATAAGCATGCCCAACTGCAACCCTTCTGTTTAAAAGTCAGTGTAAATATGAACCTGAAAGGACAGTATGTTGCATTTTTACAAGCAAGTGCTTTTCACAATAGCTTGAACCACAATTTTTGGGTGCTGAGGCTACACAAATGATATAGATTTTAAGCTTTGGGACAACCCCTGCACTGTTTCCTAGGCCCAAGTTGCCTAAATGAAATAAGGAAGGGTGAAATTGTCAATATATTGTTAAGGGATGATGTGGTTACCAAGCACCCTACCACGCAACTGCTGTTCCCCCAAATAAATTCTACGCTGAAGCACTATGGGGAGATGAGAAAAGGGAGATCTGTGTAAATCGGGGGAGAAGCTGGGAGGTGGAGAAAGGCAAATGCCCTCCCCCCCATTTAATATGTATTTAGAAAACCATTTAGAAAAGTAAAAATAAAATCTCTACATTTATTAACTTTCAAATATATAGCAGCAGAGACAGTAATGCATTGATTTGGCTAGCAAATATTCCCAAACTGTAGGATCCGGTGCAGAATTCTATGAGCTGGTAAAGACATCTACGCAACTAAAATGTAAATTATGAGAACAGAAACAGGAGTAAAATTTAAAATGTGATGAAACAAGAATGTTTCCAATTTTTCAGAGACAATGGTATAGATTCATTCTGTCTGACATGCTAGGAGAACCGCATAAGAAGCAACCATATGAAAGGTTGCATAAAATAATTAACACATTGTCCTTTTTCAGTGTATTAAAGTGATGGTGGAGTGTACTGTCAGAATGTACATTCCACCATCACTTTAATACACTGAAAAAGGTACAGTGAAAAAGGTACAGTACAGAATGTGTACTGTCAACCATAAATTAATTTAATAGAGGACGATATATTGCAAAAAGAAAACCTGTAATCAATTGATGGTGGTTGCTAACAAACATTACAATTTTAATCTAATTATTATTGCTAAATTTATACCTCACCTTTCCTTCAGGTGCTCAAGATGACATACACAGCACTCTTTCCAACTTCTGGGCCACAACAGTATCTCTGTGGGGCAGACCAGGTTGACAATAACTTAGCCCAAACTCATCTGATGAAATTCTATAGAAGAGGATGGACTTCAATCTGGGGAGACTCTGGTTCCAGTTTAGCTTAAATACTGATTGTCAAAGGATATATCAAGAATGTCATGTATTCTAACATTCTGTCTCAGTACAATGACTATCAGCTTAGACTTGCATCATGTTGTAGTTCACTATTTCTACATAATACCATGTTACAGCCAATCTTAAGAATAAAGAAGTTATAGCTGTCAAAAATATGAGGACAGGAAAGCTTTGAACTCTTTCCTCCTACATACAGTCATCATACAGCTGCTCACAGGTTGCCGTTGACAATTTCCTGTCTATGCCACCTCCCTGCAGAAATAAGAGCTCTCTTGTTCTTAACTGCTCAGTAAAACCGTCATATTTTCCACTAGTCAAGCATGGAACATTACTGAACCAACATTCTCAAATTTGTCCATACTTTGCAAAAAAATTAGTAACAGCTGCAAGTGAGTGCCCCTATCACTACTGCTTCCTGGCACAATGAGTGCATTTTTAATTTCAGAAATCCAAGACTGCTTAATTCAGAATCTTCTTTTGAAAGGACCCAAGAGTCCAGATTGTCAGCAAACATACTGCATGTTTACAAGACATCTAGGACCTTGTGCAGTATACAGCTGCACATTTCTAGGAAAATTCTGCTTCTTCTTCATTGTTTACCTGTGTCTTTTTCTGGATCAAATTCGGTGAAGTTCATGATTTGCCATTAAATTGCATTTGCTGTTTTATCAGTAAAGGGTGAATACACATAGGGCAGGGAAAAGAAAGCTGCCATCTTATTTATCTTCCAAATAACTCTCTGTCTCGCTTTTCTTTATCTAAACCATGTGGCCAAATAGCCACAGAATGCAATATGTGTGTGCATTCTGGCAAAAACAAGTGGAATAGTGTACATCATCACTCCATGTATGTTTGTTCCACTAGTATTCAATTCAAAACAGCATATAACCATCTGATGAAACCTGCTAACATGGACCAGAGATTCCTTGCCATCTTCGAATATATTCAGCTTCTGAATAGCAATGGACTGAAGGAAGCATTATAGGGATGCTTATACTACTAGGGATAGGCATAACACAGCAAGCTTCCTATTGTAATTGCAGTGCATGAATGTAACACAACAGCAGGCATTCAAAAAATATCAGTGGATATATCATTTAAAGAGCACCAGTGCTGTCCAACAGAAAGTATGTTCTGACCAGGGATGAGTTCTACTCACCTTTACTACCAGTTCGAAACGGGGCCCGCACACACTTCTGCACATGCGCAGAAGGTTCTTGATGATGTTGGGGTCGGTGGGCAGAGCCTCCCGCCGGTTTTACTACTGGTTCTATAGAACCGGTTCGAACTGGGGGCAACCCATCACTGGTTCTGACCATGATAACTCCACTTCTTGGCTCCTATCTGTACTACTAATTCTATCTGGCAAGGCTGCTGCTCCATGGTTATACCCATATGCACTTAGGAAGTCCTAACATCTTTCTGTCCTCCATTCTTTCTCCAAAGTTTGTATGGAGGAGGCAGGGAGCAATTATTGCATCAACTGTAGTAGAAAATATTGCTATCAAGACAATCGGCAGCAAAGCAAAGGGATTAAAAATAGGAATGATTAAGTATCTCCTATAAATCTTCAAACTTCAGAGAAGGAAAAATCTAAATTTTGGTTATTCTACTTATAAAATACTTGAACGCAGCACTCAAGTATTCAGTGTAGTATAGCACTGCACTGAACATTATCTTCTGAAAAGACTTAAATCCTTCAGTAGGCAAAGAGAACTAAGAATGGTAGTAAAGGAAATTGAAAAGATTACCAATAATTTGATTTAGAAATAAAGGTGTAGCCAGCATCATATTTGGAAGGAATCACAATATACAAGATTCCGGTGTTTCTGGTTTTTGTGAAAGGAATTGCCCAGGTATTTTCATGTAAAATTTCAGTGCCAATGCTGGGCTAGCTCCATATTCCTGGATGTCACTCAGCAATCTCTAATTTGTTCCTCAACATTTGCTTCATCTTTTTCTGACTTCTGATCTTTCATAGATCTAACAGGTCCTCTAAGTGGAATTAACTACAAACCATTTGCACCGCCCTCTCAATCATTTGGAGAAGCATATAGGACTGAAATTGACAAGATATTGTTATTTCAACTTTCTCTTCCACATGCAATCACCTGCATACATATTGAGGGACTACTTGTTGGTTTTCCTCTTCTTTCCCTTTTGGAAAATGCTTCTTAGGAATTGACAGGGGGAAATTATAGTGGAAAAAGAAGTACCATCATTTTGCCTACTGAACTTATGTTTCTCTCGATGTTTGAAAAAGTAAGTTTGCATGATATTTGATTATATACAAAGAATTGTTACTTATAATTATTACCAGTAAGAATGTTTTCAGAGAAATAATCCATGTGATACTCTTTAAAGAGGAAAGTCACTAAAAGAATTGGATGGATGGATGGATAGATGGATGGATAGATAGATGAGAGAGAGAAGAGAGAGAAGAGAGAGAGAGAGAGAGAGAGAAAGCAAAAAATAAGGTAAAGGAGTACCTGCAGATTTTACTGTGCAAATCATTGCCGACTATAGGGGATGGTACTCAAAGCCATTGAGCCAGTGCTTCCAGAAGACATTTCTGTACTTCATGTGGTCAACATGACACATGGAGCACTGTTACCTTCCCACCAATGTAGTGCCTATTTACCTACTTGCATTTGTATGCTTTCGAACTGCTAGGCTGGGCAGGAGCTGGGGCAAAGACAAAAGCTCACCCCATCACATGGCACATCGAACTTGAGCCTGAGTTGTTGGCTTTCCAACTGACAAGCCCAGTATCTTTACCGCTAAACCACCATACATATGTACATACATACATACATACATACATACATACATACATAAGAGATGTGAAAGACATACCTTTTCTCTTAGATGTAGTTACATAATGAAAAATTGATATAAACGAATGGAAAAATTCACATTCATTATTTCCCTAGATTGATATGTCATTTAGACATGATGTTTCAGAGATCACACTACCTTGCATTAAATAATTTTGCTTGCAATTCATTTTTATCCATACATACATGACATTGAAAAACGGAGGTTTACACCTCCTTACTGAATGTCTTTACTACAATTTTTAATTATTTTATTTTCATCACACTAAACACAAGAATACTAAGAAAATCTACTGTATCAACACAAAAAAGCTAACTGCCTCTTTTTCAATATATGCCAATTTATAGCACTATTGTTATAATTCAAAATTCTACATAAACATTAATGAACTGAATGATCCTGTTAGGGTTTGATTTTTAGTTCATGTAATACCACTGGAATTACAAAATTACTTTCAGGAACAATTCTGGAAAGCTAGTATGAAAATGAAATATTAAAACATGGAAATAGATTCCACTAAAATCAATATATATATACTTTTATGTATATATAGTCACAATTTCAAGCAATTTTTTACTTTAATTTCCCATATCTAGTCACCACTGAATATTGATGCAATATTAGAAATCACAGAGTAATGCATTTTAATGCTTTATTTTGTACAAAGAAACCATGGAAATGAAGTATTCTGAGAATTCAGTTTATAAACAAACAAACAAACAACTCTTCTTCAAACTGTCCTTGTTGATCTGTGTTTTAGCTGGAGATCGAAGAGCACAATATACCGTATATACTCGAGTATAAGCCGACCTGAATATAAACCGAGGCACCTAATTTTATCACAAAAAAACTGGGAAAACTTATTGACTCGAGTATAAGCCTAGGGTAGAAAATGCAGCAGCTACTGGTAAATTTCAAAATAAAAATAGATACCAATAAAATTACATTAATTGAGGCATCAGGAGGTTAAATGTCTTTTATTTCAAAGAAAAACAGGAAACTAGCTCTGTAAGTGGAAAAGAGGATCAACAAAAATAATATGGTATCAACAATAACTTTAAAAGTACTGTATATGAGTTGGGTAGCTATATAAATTTGTTTAATAAATACAATGGGAAATGTCTTTGGGGATTCCAGAATTTACATGGCACTAATTGAATTAGTGGATCCTCCCCATGCCCCATTTTACCTTTAGCAAGCCTCCCTGCAGCCAAAACGGTTGCAGGAAAAAAAGGCATTTTTCCCCACTTGAGTATAAGCTGAGGGGGGCTTTTTTCAGCATAAAAAATGTGCTGAAAAACTCGGCTTATACTCGAGTATATACGGTAATTGTCTTCGGAAGAATACTACTTGCAAGTATTTTACATTTTCCACTGAAATTAAAATATATCTAACCATAACCAATTATTGTTCATAAAATTTGTTTAGGCAGATTTTAAGACTTGGATAAAAAATGCACATGATGCAATTCTTCATACTTTTAAGACTACTTCATACTTTTAAGAATAGTTCCGCAGTCATTATTACAAGCAGTTCTAATAATATAAAAATGTTTTACAAACTCCTATTTGCTATGCATAGATAAATTGGAGAAAATACCATCATGAAAACTCTCAAAATAAGTACAAACCAGTTTGAATAAAAGATTAATACTGTATTGCCTATATCTAAGCATTTACCTACACCTACTGTATATATTCCATATGTGACAACATAATTGCATCAAATATCATCAGAAAAGAAGTATGTTTTTGGTGCCCATGTTTTATGCTGTTAACAAAAGCACATGGACAGATCAGACAGAGCTTTTCAACCCAGTCAGAAACATATTTATTTAAATTTATTTACTTATAATATGTTTAACCTGACCTTCTACTAAAAAAAAGCAAAGCAAAATACTCAGAGAATCGTTATACACCCGGAACATTTTGAACCAGAGTTCTGCAACCTACCAGGATACACAATGCTGAAAGTCTTGAAAGAGTAATAGTGGTTGTGAAGGATTCCATTTCTTAGCTCCCACCGAATGGCCTAGCAGTCGCTGGAATGCACATGATAACCCCATTTTAAAATGCAAGATGCTTTTTACATTATATTTACATTTACATTTATTTAAATTTTCTCAGTTTGTATAGAGGAAGAAAAAAGCATTTATTCATTTTCAATAAGTGATTTTTTTTCCCTTCATACAAACTGAAAAAAATTAAAGTAAAAAGAAAAATAAATAAATAACTGCAATTCATCAGCAAAGTTGCTGCATGCCAAAGATTTCAGTTTAACTCCTTGAGTCTTCACATAAGGTGGTAAAAACATCTCTCTAAAACTCAGGCGACCATCAAGCTATAGTTAGACAAAAGTCTGACTTGGGAAAATGCCATTTCTTATATTCTTTCATATATTTTAGTCACTAGATATTAATAAATAAATCACACAAGAAGATGCATTCTCCTGCAGTATGAAAATACATCATCCAAGCTAAAGTTCAGTCAAGTCTATAAAATCTATAAAAATGTGCCTTTGATTTTTGTTGGGCATGACAAATATCATGCACTTGTGATGATGGGCACAAAATAATACCCCACTTAGTTACTTCATTAATGTCTAACTTACAGGTTCGGAGCAATATAGGTTTGGCTGTAATTTCTGCTTCTCTTTATCACCAGTGCCTGTATCAGACACCAAGGCTTTTTGAACATACTCATTTTTTCTCACTGGAAAAGATTGTATAACTGTAATTGCCTCACGGAAATTAAACCTTTATTTTCCAAAGCACAGCAGTATCCATTATATCAATGCTACCTCGAGAACCTAAATTAGCCCTATCAAATGCATGCATATGCTTGCCTCTTCGATGGGTTATAATACATGCCATTAGTGGACCACTCATTATCATTCAGAGTTTTCTAAAGATATAATAGTTCCATCTCTATGAGGCTCAATTCACAGAAAGACCACAACTCAAACACTAATGAAAGCTGAAATATGTTGCTCAAATCTCTTTCATATGTTGTTCCACTATAATGGCTCTGTCAGCCCAACCCAGCCAGCCTTGCATTTGTCCCTAATCTTGCACATTATCATTAACTCCATTGATTTTTTGGTCTGTGCCATTTCAGGAAGTTTAAACATGACAGGGGCTGGATTACAGTCCTCAAAATAACAGCCTTGTGTGTTTGTTTGTTTACATTTTTTTCAAATAGTACTCACTCGCTATTACTGCATGAATTTAAATATCCATTCCCTAAGAACAATGTGCATTCTCAGGAAAACTGTGAGGGGTAACATCGGCTCTGTTATCGTTTTCAGACAATCACTACAGCAACCCAGGGCAAGATGTTAATGTGTTTTCCATTCTTTCCCTTCAGCATGTGCTCACTCCTCCCCCCCCTCCCCAAATATACTTGAAGAAATTCTGAACACTGTTGGGGGTGGGTGAACCTGAAACATCATATTTATTAGCCATCTGAGACAGTGGTGGGTTGCTCCCGGTTTGGTCCGGTTCTTGGGAACCAGTAGTAAAAGTGGCGGGAAGCTCCGCCCACCCACCCGGATGTCATAATTGACGATCTGCTCATGCGCAGAAGTGCGTCTCCCATTGCGAACCGGTAGTAAAGGTAAGTAGAACCCACCCCTCATCTGAGGCCAGGCAGGAGTAAGCAATCACACAAATTTTAGGCTTTACATAAAACTATCAGACACTTGTTTGTTCTACCTACTTCAGGCTGAAATCTAATGCCAGACATTAAAATAAAGATTCCAAATTTGAAAACAAATAATTTTTTAACAAATACATTCTCATCTACGAGGAAGCAATTCAGAGAAAAAAAGGAAATGTGTTTGGATTCTTTCTGTGTGTAATGGGGGTGGGGGAAATACATACATGTGTGAATGCAAGCCCAGACTTTTCAAATCATAGTGGCATGTTTCTGTCAGACTAACAGATGTTGAATACAGTGTGTTCTTGTGAAATCTGGAGGCAACGAGCAATATAGAAAGAGAAAAATAAGATTTCATAGGTTTTATTTAGCTGTGCTAAATAAAATTACAAATAGTTCTGAAGATGTTCTCATCAAGAATATCTTCATTTTTTGATATAAATAATAACATTTCCTGATAATGCAAAGTATGCCACTACATTTTTAAAGCAGCGCACTTTTGGTAATTAATTTGTGATACGATAACCTGCACAACTATAACATTATAGTCTGCCAAATTCAGGATTAAATCTAGTGCCTGCGGGATATGTTGGTTAAATTGGAGAAGAACTACGAAAGTGGCTGAACCACCCAGATTTGACAATATTCCATCTTTGATCTTAAACGGGGTAACAGTTCTCTCTTCAAGGTTGGCACATATTCTGGGTATTACATGCTACTTTACTACTTTTAACCAAACCAAAAGAAAGATGACTATAAGCAGAGAGAAATTAGTCATTTAAGCAGAATGACAGCAATAAAGATGCATTAGCCTGTTTCAGACATTACAGAAAATCCTGGTTTCCCACTCTATTAATGTTTGATGAGCCATAAGCTCTCACAATCTTTATTTCTATACTGGAAAAGGTTATAAAGAATACTTGATTCTAACCTTAAACTGACCTCAATTTTCATAATGCTCAGTTTGTGGAAATTATAAATTTGTTTAGGTTTCATTATTTTCAGAAGGGCATAATCTGAATCATCATCTTGTGATTCTGGCATACTATATGTGACTTGACTAGCCATTAAAGAAACCACATTTTTCCCAGATCTTATAGTCACAGTGAACTGTTTCTTGTTTTATAGTGCAAGTTTTTATCTCCACCTCATGAGTTAAAAGCCTGGGGTGGAGAGGGCAAGGGAGGCTTTTTCTGTTCCTTCAAAATTTCCAAAAATTGTACAAGTCTACACATAAGTATTGAAAAGAAAAGAAAAAAATAAGAATGTCCAAAATTTAATGTAGCAAGCTTGTTTTGTAATAGGTTTCTGCTGCAACTGAAAAAGATCAGAGAAAGTTTGTTTCCCGAATACGTTCATTAACAGTAATAATTACTGTACTGTACATACAGATATAGCCAGTTTTATTTTTGAATATGAGTAAAGGCATGAAAGAAATTCATAATCAGAAAGCCTGTTTAAAGGAAAACTTTGCTCTGTAGATAGATTAACAAGAAAAAGTAATAGGTGGACAATGTAACTTTCTTACCTCTGTTGGTATCTGAGATGCAAGTGAATAATGGTCCTAAATAAAACGATTTGGTTCATAAATCCAGTTCAAAATGGCTCTTTATAATCTTCTGCACCTATTTTAGGGAACATAATATTTGAATAGTTATCAGTAAATACAGTAACAACAAGGATGTCACAGGCTTTATTGTTGAATTTCTATGTGGATTTTAAAAGGAAACTTTATATATAAAGTATAATTCCCTGGCAGATTTCATTTATGATGTAAATTACCAATACCTTTACAATATATAAACCTAATAATTTATTGTGCATATCTACATTATATTACATTATAGTACAATATCAATCTTTTCTCTAAGCTTGCACAATTGCTAACTGGAAAAAAATCTATACTCCCTTGCTCTTAAAGTAGAAACGTTATATATTTTTGAATATATATTGAATTCCAAAAAGGTATGCTGCCACATTGCAAATTTATAATTATTATATGGTGATAAAAAAATCTTTCATGGCAAGATTGAGTCGGGTCTATCACTGATTCACAATTCCTGATCAAATATGATTTCTTTTTTGTATACACTTAATATTTAAATATTTATATTTGTCCAAATTTGTAGTCCTAGTTACAGATTTAAAACATGTATAAAATTGCATATATTAGGGAAAGTATACCCAGAAAAGTATTAGGAGGAATACATGGAAAATGGACCTTTATTAAAGAAAAATGCACAAAAGTAATAAATATGTACATGAGTTTAAATAAGGTAACAATATGTTAACATTTTACAACTGTAAAAAATATTATTTATAAATGCTTAATATGTAAGAGTGCATCAGACCCAATATTTTTCCTTTGAAGAGATCAAATATACAATGAATTAATCTCTGACATGATAAGTGCAGCTTGATTACTTTACACCAATTAATTTTTTTCAAAGTGCCATTAAATCTGAACTAAAACAAAGTGCTGCCTTTTGAAAGAGCTGAAGTATGAGAAATCAAAGCTTTATTCTGCAGCATCTAACACGGGAATTAGTTCATAGACAAGTACATATTTGCTGTTTTGTTGATCTGTCATTAGCCATTGATTCAACAAACAACACTGGACTATGGGATAAACTCCAAATGCGCAAACATGAATCCTTCCAATCCCAGGAATTTTACAATAGAACAAGCAGTCGGAAATGCCAATTAACTGACAAAAAGAATAATGATAATTAAACTCAGTATTCCTTGGTATCCATTTCATATTCTAATTTTTATTTAATAAGTAAAGGATAGAATTGTTTGAATAAACTAGGGGCTCTAGAATAATGTTTTAAGATGTTCCACCAATATGTCAGCTAGTATTGCTATTGATGGCTGCCATCAATTTCTGTTAGAACGAACAAAGCGGTTTTCTAATTTGAAAAGAGTGAATAATATATCTGATCCTGATTTTGCCAATACCAGTACTACAGTAGATGAAGAAAAGTGACGGAACTCATTTGTCTTCTGAAATCCTGATCAGTTTTTTTTTCACAGACTTGTTTTTATTTAAATAGATGAAAGATCAAAATCAGAGAAGGGTTATTCTCTCAGGAAGCTAAAAAGATCACTTGACTAGCTGAAAGTGCTTTCACTTTGAATTCCATTTGATTTATTTACATAGACAAATTCATGATTTAAAAGGAAACTAAAAGGACCCCAAGACCAACAACTGGTTGTTCTGTTCTTACATTTCTAGGAGAATGATTGTGAAGTAAAAATATAGTGTGAGGCACACAAAAATACTGATAGTGATTCCAAGCCAATGTAAAATAATGTGTTCTAAGAAAGTTAGAGTTTCCAATATATCTATAACTACAGTACTTTGGGAGTAAAAAAATAAAGTATTCTATTCAAAATAATATAACTAGTTTGGAAATGTTAGGGTCACATTCTCAGCTGCCAAAATATGGATATTTATTTATTTGTTTGTTTGTTTGTTTGCATCCCACCTTTATTATTTTTACAAATAATTTAAGGTGGCGAACATATCCAATACTCCTTCCTCTTCCTATTTTCCCCACAACACCACCTCTGTGGAGTGAGTTGGGCTGAGAGAGAGTGACTGGCCCAAGATCACTCAGCTGGCTTTCATGCCATCTCCAAATGAGATGTTGGATCAGAGCTAATAATCAGTGTTAGCATTCTTTGAATATCTATTTTGGGGAAATCATTCTAAGGACCTCCAGACCATCTTCTATACTACTGAAAGACTTTTTAAAAGATAAGCCTCTCAATGGCACAAAGGAAATATTTTTATGTTAAACAGTATAATACACAATTAATATTTACATTTTATTGTTTGCTTTTGCAGATATTACTGCAAATAGATCGTAAGACTTTGCTTACCCTCACGCACAGTTCAGTATGAATTAACCAATATAAATAGATTTGCCTTCAGATTCATTTTTTAACCTTTATTGATATATTTATATTTAAATAGAATATTAACTGGACTAAAATGTATTAAACAAAAATCTTTATAAACAAGCTATAAATAAACCCATTCTGAAAATGCCAAGCATCATTTATATGCTGCTGCTCATAAAGTCAAATCTTTTATTCCAACCAAAGGCTAAATTAGAAAGTGCACATCCTCTTAACTCACAAACTTCAGCAAATACAGCAATTTAGATGCCACCAGCTGGGCTTCATACCCTAACTAGCCAGGCTTGATTTGCAAAGACAGCTGGATGGCTATTGCTCCATCCAAATTTACACAGAGAGTAAAGTATAGAGAGAGAGACAAAGCTTTCAAGCTGGTACTCCAAAATATAATGCATTATGGTATGTGAATTGCTCCACTTGGCCAGTACAACTCTCTTGTATAAATTGTTTAAAAATATAAAGCAAAGAGATTGATGCCAATCAATAAAACAGTTTTTGACAATATTGCCCATGCCACTCAAAATACTGATAACCAAATACTGACAAGCAACTCTGCATAACAGAGATTAGCTATAATCTATGCCCGTGATGGCGAACCTATGGCACGGGTGCCACGGGTGGCACGTGGAGCCATATCAGTGGGCACGCGAGCTCAGCTCCGGCATGCATGTGTGTGCCGACCAGCTGATTTTTCGGGCCTTCTGGGCCCACCAGTAGTCAAAAAACACACTGTTTCTGGCCTCCAGAGGGCCTCTGGGTGGGGGAGAGGCTGTTTTTGCCCTCCCCAGGCTCCTAGAAAGGCTCTGGAGCCTGGGGAGAGCAAAAAACAGGCCTACCGGGCCATCGCATGCCAAAAACGGAGGGAGCACGGAGGGTTGGGGCGCACAGAATTATGGATGTGGGCACGTGTGCGTGTGACTCCACCATGCTCCCCCCTGCTTTTGGCACGCGATGGCAAAAAGGTTAGCTATCACTGATCTATGCAATTAGACCTCTGTAATACAGCTGTATTACATACTGTGTAATACAATGTCGTCAAAGCACCTTATAAATAATTTTTTAAAAGGAAAGGAGTCCCTGAGGATTTTATTCCACTAGTCATTGCTGATTATAAGAGGCAATACACATCTGTTTCAAGGCTATTGAGCCAACACTGTCCAAAGACATTTATGTGGTCATGTGGCTAGCATGACATCAAAGAGTGCTTGCCACAAAAGTGGTACCTATTTATCTACTTGCATTTGTATCCTTTCAAACTGCTAGGTTGGCAGGAGCTGGGGCATGGGGCGTTAAGCCACCCTGCCACCCATCCTTATATATAAATTTGATGCTTCCGTTAAAAATTGCATGAGGCTACTTATTTTGAATATAAAGAATATAATTAAAATGGTAAAAAACTCAAAAGCACATATAGGGAAAAGAAACATCTGATCCAAACAAATGAGAGGCCCAAAGCCTCTCTCAATACATCTTTCTGCCAGAAGCAAATGTAAGAGAGATCCAAAGTGGCCAGTGTTTGTTTGGCAGAGAATTCCAGAATGTTGAAGGGCCACTAATATGACCTTCTCTTATGATTCACAGTGAAGTGCCCTTCTGATATGTAAGACCAGAGAAGAGGAGCTCCCAATAATTTTAAAAGCCAGGCAATTTCATATCAGAAAACATGAATTTTGAAGTATTCTGATCTCAAGCTTTAGAACAGCAGAGTAAAAGTAGCTTCTTGGGATATGTTGCATCTCTGTCATCATGGGTAGTTTAGTGGCAGATGGAATATAACTGCCATCTGTCATTATAGTCAGATTTGACTACTCTAAGAATGGGTTTAGATGAACCTCTACTTTCCTTAACCATTATCAAAAAATATCTAAGATAAATGCCGCAGACTAATGCAATAGTGACAAATTCTTCAGGAATTTAATTCATGCTCAAGATTTTGTAATCCAGTACATGGAAGAACTGCAAGACACACAAGTAGATTTCAGAAGCAGGGGCACTGAGATCACATAGCTAGCATCTGATGGAAAGGAGAAAGCAAGGGAGCTTCAGAAAGAAGTCTATTTGTCCTTTATTGACTGTGTAGACCACAACAAATGGTGCATTTAAAATATGGATACATCAAGCCATTTTATTTGCCTAAATAGGAATTTGTATGCACGTCATACAAAGAAGTCATGGGCTTGTAAGATTTGAATTGTTGTACGTACATCTTCTGCCGCTCGTGATGGAGACGAGGCCTGTATGAAGATGTCATCGAGGTAGCACTGGAGCCTGACCAGGATGGATCTCAGGTGAGCTGCCAGTGCCGCCAGAACCTTGGTAAAACACCAGGGGGCTGAAGCTAGCCCGACAGTGACTTGTTCTGTTCAGGAACCGACGATGTGTCGGCAGAATTGGCACATGGAGGTAGGCCTCCGTGAGATCGATGGAAGCCAGGAAGTCATCAAGCTGCATGCCCTCCAAGATGGACTGCAGGGAGCACATCTTCAATTTTCTGTAGACCAAATGGGTGTTCAGACGTTTTAGGTCCAGAATAGCTCTCCACCCCCGAAAGCTTTGGAACGGGGAACAGGATGGGATAAAACTCCTGTCTCCTTTGGTCCTGCAGGACCGGCTCTATGGCCTGAATATCCAACAAGTGTTGAATGGCCATTGCCATTAGACCCCGTTTTTCAATGTAGTTGGAGACAGGGCACCAGACAAAGTGATTCGGGGGTGTGGAGAGGAACTCTAGAGACAGCCTAACCTCACCGTGTTGAGCACCCAATTGTCTGTGGTGATTTTCTCCCATTGGGGGGCAAAGAGAGCCAATCTGCCACCAATGGGAAGGTTGGTCTGACAGTCACTTAGGCCTACAGAATGGACAGCTTCCTCTTCCTCAAAAGGGCTGGTGGGACTGAAAAGCCTGCCTGTGATCATGAAATCCGGATGTCTCTGGCTGGCGAACCTGACTCTGTTTCCCAAATCGTTGTTGGGTGGAGCTGTCCACCTCAGGAGACCAGAATGCTCGGTAATAGGGAAAAGGTCTGCCCTCCAGAACATGCCTGGCATAACTTTCCTCCTGTCTTTGTTCTCGACCAATATTGGATCAAGGGCCTCCCCAAATAGCCTAGCCCATTTGTAAGGGGCAGAGGCAAGTCTCCACTTAGATCTGGCATCTGCCTGCCAATTGCGTAGTCTCCTTGAGGTGACAGAGGAGGAGAGAGTGTGGGAGCCCTTTTGCTGCATTTAAGGTTGCGCGCTTCCTGTCCTGGCAACTTCGCTTGCAACTGGCTGAGCCAGAGCAAGGAAGTGCGGTTAAAAAAAGAAGCAGTCATGACCGCCTTCACCGCCCATGCTGCAGCTTGGTATGTTGAGGAGCATCCAATGGCATTGCCTGAGATCCCAATTTGGTAGTGGATTTAGCCTTGTGAAGTAAAGGCTTAAAAAGGGCTGGAAGAAAGAGTCCAGTAAAGGTCGGAGGATCCGGCACCATGTCCTCATCCTCCAAGAGCTCTAGTTATCTGTGCCCATCATCACTCCACAGGGAGTCGTGACTACCAACTGAGGAGCTGCAGGAACGATGTTCCTGATAGTCAGGTCTGCTGGCTAAGGGCAAGGAATGAGGAAAACGCAAAATGCCTTCCTGTGAAAAGGAGTCAAGGCGGTAGGTTTGCTGCAAGCTTGCAGTAATACCTTGGGAAATGGCCTGAGAAATCATAAGTCTCATATCCTGAGATATGTCAGGCCCCTGACTTTCCACTGGGCAGGGCCCCGCTACAGTGGACACAACTGTATTGACAGGAGCAGACCTGTCAGAAATTTCCTGCCTGCCAGTTGCTATACAAGCAAAAGGATCTAGAATATTTTCTCTGCTTGCAAGCTGTTAGGAGGAAGAAGGAGATAACTCTCCTGCTCCCTGTACTGGTTCCTCCAGCAGAACTGCAACTTGTGGCTGAGCCACCGGCTCCGCTTGAAAAGTGCGCGAAGTTCCTGGAGCTGTCAAGGGAGAAGCTGGCAGCTTGCCACGTTTTTTGGCAGCCCTTGAAAGTTGCTTTTTAAGGGCTTTCAGGCATCTCTGAGCATCCTTTTCTTCCGCATTGGTATTTCTGGAGGACCTGAGAGCCTTGGTCTTAATTCTATCGGCTGCTTTTCCAGCCCTTGAATTTGGCAGAGCTCTTGCTGACATGTTCTACAGAAGCAGGAGAATGACCGTTAGCTCCATTTCTGTCATCGGGGGAGCTGTCCACCATTTTGACAGTTCGGCTCTGACAGTGAAGGCTGAGAAAGAATCAAAGGCTCTGCAGGAGGGCAGCTGATGGCAGGAAAGGTGGTGGCGGCTCAGTCATCACCTGAACCAGCCATCACACACACCATGGCAAGCCAAAAGTCTAAAACACACCGTCTCAAGCAGCGCTGTCAAAAATTGGCCCCAAAACTGGTGCGGCAATGCGAAGCGGCTTGAAACAGCTCACACGGCTCCGAAAGCTGCAGCGGCAACAATAGCACAATCCCAGCACTCTCGTGGGTTGGCGCCTGTGCCAGAAAAACTGGGCTAGCCAACATGTTCCCACCGGTCCCAGTCTAAGGGTTTTCAGGCCGGCGGCATTGCCAGAAGAACTGGATTGGTCAGCATGACCGATCACACAAAATTAAGTGAGAGCTGCTGCTGCTTCCGCAAACCTCCAAAAGCCAAAAACGCAAAGAAGAAACCTGTTTCCTAGAAGAGGTCCAAGAATGGTTTCACTGATGTTTTCGAAACTGTCCAAAATGTCTCTCCTGGGCAAGACTGAGTTGAAAACTGAGTCAGAGGAAAAGGCACCTGGGCATGACTTCAATTTATCTCTCAGTCTCTGAGCAGAAAGGACATCATTGAACCCATTCTTGGACCCTCCCACTATCACACTGGAGAATCTACATTTTGGACAATCAATGGTGCTGCTATTTTGATGTTGCTGTATGAACAATAAAAAATTCAAATGCATGACAGGTATTTATTCTATAAAGAGTAGTATTTCTGAAATCTGAATGTTATTTGAAATAGAACAAGTGTTTTTGTCTTAAATTCCGATAAGTAAAGAAAGGGTTGCTAAGTAGTTGCAGGCTTATTATTAACCCGTATGTGCAACTGGTTTAATACATCTCAAAAAATGTTCCTTTCATACAAAATTGCAATGAATTCTTAGCTCAGTTCCTCTCTGGTTGATTATGCTATTTTGTAGATTCTTCAGCGCTGACAGTTGCTTGAGAGAAAAACAAACGGAAATCAAGATTTCCTAATTACATAATAACATTTTCTCATTGTTTTCAACTCACTTCAGCTTCTGATTAATATTTTGATCAAGCACACAAGCAATGCAGAGCTGCAAGTTAAAAAGGTTATTATTTTAGGAGTCTCAAGTTATTTTGGAAGCACATAAACACATTTGGGGAACTGGAATACTGCAGACACCTAGCAATTCATGGCAAATTTCCAGGCATCTGAACTAGAGCTCAGGACTCTTTCTAGCCATGCAAACATAAAATGGTTTAACCTCTACTCTTATTCAAACAGGAATTTGTTCATTGTTTATTTTTTTGGAATCAGCCCAAACTTTATTTTATACTGGCATACTTAGTCTCATTTAGGGCATAGTAAGTCAAGAATGGCCATGATACACCTCAGAAAAAAAGAAGAATTCACAAAATAGGATAATTTCTAAACAATAATCTATTATTAGACATTGAGACACTGGACTTGGACATTTTTTCATGTTTTGATAAAAGGCTAGAGGTCCAAATAAAAGTTCAGAATAATTGGTTGCTTAAGGCACTTGGGAAGTTATGTATTTTGTCTTTTTATTACATGTTTATTGACACTAACATTATTAATAGCTGCTTACGTAAATTATCTTTCTTTTATGGATCAGAAGGCAGTATATCTAGGGATCCCAGATAACCTAAGATGCAAAATGGCTAGTTTAGCTATTTGTTAATTTTAATATATTTATTATCTTACTGTTTCAATCTTTTATTCAATCTTATATTGTTTTACTGTAAGTTGTCTAGAGTTGCGTGACAGTGAGATGGGCAGCAAATAAATTTAATAAATAAATAATAAATAAAATGATACCTTTCTATATTGTAGGACTTTGAATATTATGTACCGTATATACTCGAGTATAAGCCGACCCAAATATAAGTCGAGGCACCTAATTTTACCACAAAAAACTGGGAAAACTTATTGACTCGAGTATAAGCCTAGGGTGGAAAATGCAGCAGCTACTGGTAAACTTCAAAATAAAAATAGATACCAATAAAATTACATTAATTGAGGCATCAAAAGGTTAAATGTCTTTGATTTCAAAGAAAAACAGGAAACTAGCTCTGTAAGTGGAAAAGAGGATCAACAAAAATAATATGGTATCAACAATAACTTTAAAAGTACTGTATATGAGTTGGGTAGCTATACAAATTTGTTTAATAAATACAATGGGAAAGGTCTTTGGGTATTCCAGAATTTACATGGCACTAATTGGATTAGTGGACCCTCCTCATGCCCCATTTTACCTTTAGCAAGCCTCCCTGCAGCCAAAACGGTTGCAGGAAAAAAAGGCATTTTTTTCCTCACTCGAGTATAAGCCGAGGGGGGCTTTTTTCAGCATAAAAAATGTGCTGAAAAACTCGGCTTATACTTGAGTATATACGGTAATTTATGGCAAGTGCATATCAGAGAAAGTGCTAGGAAACCAGCCAACCTTCCCAATACATTTTAAGTTAGGTTCAAAGGACATTTTTTGCCTTCACCTACACATAGGTAGACAAAACAGCATATTTATGTAAATGATAACTCATTTTTGCCAAAAATATTAATCCCAAACTTAAAACCTAAAACCAGATACATAAGCTTCAGTTATCTCTGCACAACAATCCTCACGTGGCCAGGAACAACAAAGCTCTTTCAGACCAGCATATATCTGGTATATGAAACTGTGAAAGAATTAATTAATACATCTTCCTGAATAGCAAAAAGATTATCATAATAAAGACGGCGGAAGAGTCTCATTAATATTTACCAATGTAAGCCATCTGTAAACATTGTCCTGTGGGGGGGGGGGGGAACTACCTAAGTTTTAAATTTCAGTAGAAGACATCCTGCAAAAATTTGATCATTTTATTGCAGTATTTTTCAAGTGCCTCTTGCATGAATATAGTACCGTTGGCTCTTTATTATTAAGAAAAGAAAAGTCAAGACTTCTGTTTTATTAAATTGTAAAGATCTCTACAATAAGTAGCCTTGGGAAGAGGGAGATGATTCTTGGGTGTCCAAAAAACCTTCCTTATTACTAAAATAGTCTATTTGCATATGGTATATGCCTGCAATGTTTTTTAAAATACGAAAGTAAACTATAAGAGGAAAATGACATCTCTGAGTGATCAGATATAATAATCTGATGGGCCTTGGATACTTGAGGCACATACAGTATATCATAAAAGTGAGCTTAACTTCAACAGATCAGAAGGAATATTCCCAAAATAAATGAAGAAGCAACCTTCTCAAATAAACCATGGAGATAAACATTTTGCTGGATCAACTTTTATTTGCGGATTGTATCAGCCAGAAGAAAATAAAACAAGAGTTATGTTTCTTTTGCATCGATCAATTTGTTTACACAAACCAATCCTTCCCCCCCAAAAAAACAAACAAAAGCCAAAGCCTGTCCTATGGCTGCAATCTTACACAACGTAGTATCACAAAACTGCCCAAGACGCTCAAAATCCTCAAAGGTAGCTCCGAGAGCTTCTATAAAATGTGTTGCTGAATACATGGCAAGCAATCCTATTAAGTGTGTTGAATTTGCTGTAATTTAATTTTCTTTAAATCAAATTCAAGTACAGCCTGAAAAAGTTATGCTATACGGAGAAGTAAATATTCTCTCCTCTATCCTTAATACACTTTGCCATTTACTTCTGAGAAAATATACAAAATGTCACATATCCTCAAAAATGGATATAACAATACTAGAGATAATACTGTAGCACGTTTATACTCCTGAAATAATATCCAGCCAGTTTAGAACAATTAATCAGTGGAACAACTTGCCTCCAGAAGTTGTAAATGCTCCAACGCTGGAAGTTTTTAAGAAGAGACTGGATAACAATTTGTCTGAAATGGTATAGGGTTTCCTGCCTAAGCAGGGGGTTGGACTAGAAGACCTCCAACTCTGTTGTTCTGTTCTGTTCTGTTCTGTTCTGTTCTGTTCTGTTCTGTTCTAAATACAAATTATTGTATTGTGGTAAAACAAACAAGGAAACAAATCTTTCCTTTAAAAACTTAAGGACATATATCCACAAGATAGGGTACATGTAAAAGAACCGCTTTCATTCCCCTAACTGTGAATTCATTTGCTTCTCTTCATTGTAGTAGCTCAGGGCTGGGACAGTATAGTACAAAGCAGAGCGATCTGGGATGCTTTGTCTGTAGTTTCCGTTTCCACAGAAGTTGTGCAATGCTGAAACAATGGTTCTCCTATTGGGCTACTGTTTCATGCAAACTCACTGTACAGCTGATGATTGATGATGGGTCAAGAGGCCAGTAGACTTTGGGTGCATAACGCTTAATGCTTTATCAAAAATGGCAAGGGGCCATGTACTACAATAACACAGCAAATACTTCCTTTTACTGTACTGCAGACAAATTCCTTCCTCTTCGCTGGCTGAAACTACAGCTGGGATTCATGTCTTGCAGCTCAGGCCAGGCAAGAGGAATATAAAGCCCACACTTCCTACAGGTAGCAAAACAAACGGCAAAAAATCCCACCCTGTGTTATTTCTACTACACTGATACCTACAGTACAAAAGCCAAGCTGAATAAATTAAACCAACTCTTGACAGTTAAACAAAACAAGGGTACACAACTTTCTCTGGAATAAGGCAGTGCTTGGCCTTTGAACAGTATGCCACACTCCAAAAACTGTGGGTAGGGCCAGAACAAACATTAATACTGAATTGCTTGATAATACAATTCAAATTAAATATAGGCAGTATTTACATTTGATCTTCTAGGCAAACATTTAAATCTTTATTTCTTTTTGTCATATGAAAAATTACAATTTGATCAGACTTTTAAAAGTTTCCAGGGCCCATATCTAAAGTTTTTAGCAGGGGTGAAATCCAGCCGGTTCTATCCGGCTCAGGGAAAGCGGTAGCGGCAGCTGTGGGAGGCTCTGCCCACCCGCACGGACGTCAGGATGTCGCTTTTTTGCAACATTTTAAACCTCTGTGCATGCGCAGAAGGCTTTGTACATGCGTAGATGATGGCGCGTGCTAAATCCACCATTTAGTCAGGCTGAGGCGAGGCTTTGGGTCCAACACAATTTTATTTAACAGGATTCTGAATCCACAACAACAACTACAACTTTGCTGACAGCGTTTATATATGCAACCTGTCAAATGCAGCAACCAATGAACGTGCGCCTATTATCCTGCTCTCAGAGCTGCGTCTCCAACGGCCAATTAGGAAGCGGTGCTGCCATTATTAGGCAACGTGCCAAATACAACAGCGCGCATGAGCGGAGTGAGTGTGCGTGCAGTGCGCGCACATTGGCAAACCGGTAGGGAAGCTAAGTAAATTTTACCCCTGCTTTATAGGTCTTCATAAAGACCGGGGTCTTCAGTTTATACATCTGTACAAGTAGTCTTTGACTTACAACAGTTTGTTTAATGACAACGGCACTGAAAAAAGTGATTTACGACCATTTTACACACTTATGACCATTGCAGCATCCCCATGGAGGCAATGTATCATGAACCATCCAATCATTCTCAATCTTTCTCAATCATTTTTAAGCATTCACAGTCGTACTAGAAACAATGTAGATGCTATTATAGTTCAATTGAGAAATGGAAGAATATACAAAGGTTTTGGACAGCCCCCATTAATACCGTATGAATTACCCATGCTTTTCCTCATTACAATTTTCCCCCTTTTACCATATTATCCCTAAATCAGTATTTTTAATATGCTATAGCTGTGATGGTGAACCTATGGCATGTGTGCCACAGGTGGCACGCATAGCCTTATCAGTAGGCACGCGAGCTTAGCTCCTTCCAGCATCGGAAGTTGTCAAACGGTCCATTTTTGGCCTCCGGACAACCTCAGGGGGGGTGGGGAAGGATTTTTTGCCCTCCCCAGACTCCTAGAGAGGCCCTGGAGGCTGGGGACTGCAAAAATGGGCATTCCAGTCCCAACGGAAGTTGTTAAATGGGCAATTTTTGGCCTCTGGAGGACCTCTGGGGGGGTTGGGGAAGGCTGTTTTCGCCGTCCCCAGACTCCTAGAGAGGGCCTGGAGCCAGATGAGAAAGAAAAACTGGCCTACCGGGCCATCGCATGCCAAGAGCAGGGAGAGGGTGTCGGGCGTGCATGCATGGGGATTGGGTGTATAGAATTATGGGTGTGGGAACGGGCACGGGCGGCCCCCTGCCCCCACATCCTGACACACAATGGCAAAAAGGTTAGCCATCACTGTGCTGTAGCCTAGGTTGAAGTTGAAGTTCAAGCCTATACATCTCTCTTTGAATTCTTGCAAATCCCCTTCCATCATTATTATATCTTCCACCTACCAAAAGTAAGGTTTACTCTCAGAATGTAACTCTTCCCAAAGCACCTTTGCTTACATATTTTAAAAATATGATTTCAGAGCCTAAGAAAAGCCAAAGATAATCACATAAATATTAGTTGATAAAAGTAATGAAACAAGAGTTTAATGATGTTAAAATTTTAAATTATGGAGTCTTCATTGATTTCTGCCTGTTCACTTATCTCCTACATCTCCATTTAGTATCAGTGAGTAGGCAGGCATTTAGAATTCTCACAAAAGAAACTGAAAAGTGAATATGACCTAAGACAATTTATAATAATTAGAAAGCTGATGCAGTAGCACTGATGGAAGAAAAAAAGAGTGGTTTTTTTGTCTACTGCCACTACATCTGCTGAAAACTGCTAAAACAGCTGTTGGAGTCCAAAGGGTTAGGGAAGGCTTCCTATTGCCATAAATACAATAGCAGAGTTGGAAGGGACCTTGGAGGTCTACTAGTCCAACACCCTGCTCAACCAGAAGATCCTACTGAATTTCAGACAAGGTGCTGTCCAATCTCTTAATGAATTTTCCCAAAGTTGCTTATATCCATTGTGAGATGGTTCCACTTTTTGGGTATTGGTGAGAAGGCCAACACGCCTATTAGTTCTGATCTCCTGTACACCTAGAACAGTGATGGCTAACCTTCTTGCCATCATGTGCCAGAGGCGGGGGGGGGAGTGTCATGTGCACGTGCCCACACCCATAATTCTATGGGCCCTGCCCCCACACACGATCCCCCTCTCTCTCCTTGCCCCTGGCACGCAATGGCACGGTAGACCCATTTTTTGCTCTCCCCAGCCTCCAGAGCCTTCCTAGGAGTCTGGGGAGGGCAAAACAGACTTTCCCACTCACCCCCCTGGAGGCCCCTGGATGCCGGAAATGGCCCATTTGCCAACTTCCAGGCCATTTCTGGCCTCCGGAGGGCCTCCAGGGGGTGGGGAAGGCTGTTTCTTCCCCCCCCCCGACTCCTAGAAAGGCTCTGGAGGCTGGGGAAAGCAAAAAAACGGCCTTCCAGTCCCACTGGATGTTGGCAAACGGGCCGTTTCCGGCCTCCAGAGGGCCTTTGGAGGGTGGGGAAGGCCATTTTCGTCCTCCCCAGACTCCTAGAAAGCTCTGGAGCCTGGGAAGAGAGAAAAATGGGCCTTCCCCACCACCCCCGAGGTCCTCTGGAGGCAAGAAACAGGCTGTTGCCCTACTTCTGGTGGGCCCAGAAGGCTTGAAAATCAGGTGGCCGGCGCGCCAGAGCTAAGCTCACGTGCCCACCGATATGGCTATGCATACCATAGCTTTGCCATCACGGACCTAGAATCCTTAGGAAAATTCAGACTGCCTTTTGCCATTTGGACCCAGTTCCTGCTTGGAATATCATGATGATAGTGGTTCATGTGTAGGATCATTAGCACCTCCTTCAAATGGAGGAAGTGTTGCTTGCCCTGAAGGAGGCAGTGATACCTCCCCTCCTGAAAAAAGTATTGAAATCAGTCTCTTTAGACTTGTGTCAAAGTTGCCATTTCTAATCAAGATGGCTGAACGAGAAGTGATGGATCAATTTCCAAGTACTTCAAGCCTGACATCATGTTCTTTTTACAGAAACAGCAGCAAAAACACATCATAATCTCTATTTCTTGCACATTTTCTTCCGTTTTTGTATCAGATACTTAATTGAATATATTGATTGTAATAGAAAAATGATTTAATTCGATAAATTAATATTAGGATCGGGAAGAAAAATGATTACAAATATCTATAATTACTTATTACGATACAAATTGGAAGAAGAAACAGTAAAGGAAACAATAAGTTGGGCTAGGAATTTCGGACATAACATAGAATTGGATAAATGGGACAAATTGTGGGAGAAAAATTACAAATTGATCATGGCAGTATCATACAAAGAAAACAGCTATAAAATGTTTTATAGGTGGCATTTAGCACCAGCAAGACTGGCAAAAATATACCCCAATTTATCATCCCAATGTTGGAGATATGGTCACAAACTAGGGACATACTACCACATGTGGTGGATGTGCCCTAAGGTGAGGAAATTTTGGTATAAAATTAAAGGGTGGTTGGAAGAGATTACACTCCAAAAAATAGATTTTAAACCAGAGATGTTCCTCCTAGGAATGATTGATAGAAAAATGGAAAAAAGTCTCCATTATATTATATTGCATATTCTAACGACGGCCGGAATTACTCTAGCGCAAATGTGGAAGTCGACCAATACACCATCGGAAAAAACAATAATAAAGAAAATCCTTGAATGCGCCAAAATGGATAAATTAACGATGAAGATCAAAGAAAGAGAAGACTCGGATTATTATAAAGTGTACCTTAGAAATGCAACCACCATTCCTCATCACTAGCCAGAAATGACATTTAGTGTAAATTTAAAAACTACTTTGATGGGGACCAGAACAGGGGTGAAATCATCCTGGATCGGACCGGATTGCCTGATCCGGTAGCAATTTTTCCCTGTGGTTCAGCGATCCGGTACCGATTGCCACCCAGGTGTCATTACTTCCTGGATTTAACCAGGAAGTAATGTTTTTTAACCTTCTGAGCACACCCAGCATGTGCGCTTCCGAACCGGTAAGAAAGGTAAGTAGATTTCACCCCTGGACCAAGATGCAATCAAAATAGAACTGTATCTCTCTGATTTAGGTCTACTTTCTGCCTATATTATAATCAATGGCATTTTTCCAGAAGGACTGAACTGGATTCACAAAATTGTCAAAGCATGCCAAATTTCGTACTCCAAAGAACAGTTTGTATATAAATCAAAAATACAACAAATGAGTTACTTGGCCATTATTATGTAATGGCAGAGGAGCTATCAGGCCATGCTTTCAGGCAAGAATATCCAATTAAAATAATAAAGGTGGTTTTGATGAACTATCAATGATTTTCAATATCTCCAATTTTTTTTAAAAAAAATCAACAGTATTGATAGGGCTTTCCTGAAAGTGCATTAAGGTTATTTTAGAGTAAAGAGTCTTCTATGCATGTTTATTTGGATGCATGTCCTACTAAGTTCAATAATCAGTTCTCCAATAAACCTGCAAAGAATTGTAGCCTTAAAAAGGCTATTATCACCGATGAAATTAAAGAGTTTGGTTGAGTGGGCATATCTTCAAATATCTGAAAATTGTTACACTTGAAAGTGTTTGGATTTAACAGGTAGTCCTCCACTTATGACCATAATGGAACCTGCCCATTATGGTAATAAATCACAATCAATCAATCATAATAGAGCTGGAAGGGACATTGGAGGTCTTCTAGTTCAACTCCCTGCTCAAAGCAGGAGACCCTTTACCCGTGATGGCGAACCTATGGCACGGGTGCCACAGGTGGCACACGGAGCCATATCAGTTGGCACGTGAGCGTTGCCACAGCTCAGCTCCAGCGCACATGTGTGCGCCGCCCAGCTGATTTTTCGGCCTTTCGGTCCTACCAGAAGTTGGGAAATGGGCTGTTTCTGGCCTCCGGGGGAATGGGGAAGGCTGTTTTCGCCCTCCCCAGGCTCCTAGAAAGCCTCTGGAGTCTGGGGAGGATGAAAAATGGGCCTACCGGGCCCACTATGCCATCATGTGCTAAAGGGGGGGGCACATGCGTAAGGGTGGGGCGCATTGAATTATGGGTATGGGCACACACATAGGTGACCTTGCCGCGCTCCCCCCGCTTTTGGCACGCGATGGCAAAAAGGTTAGCCATCACTGCCCTATACCATTTCAGACAGGTGGCTGTCCAGTCTTTTCTTAAAAACCTCCAGGGATGAAGCACCTACAACTTCTGATGGCAAGCTGTTCCACTGGTTAATTGTCCTCACTATTAGGAAGGTCTTTTTGATGATTGCAAAGTGGTGGTTATTAAGTAAATCACTTAATATATAGTATTATATATATATAGCATATAGTGAATCCGTGGCTGTTAAGTGAATGCCACGACTATTAAGTGGACCCATTGATCATTAGGGGGCATTTTTGCCAAAAAAAACCCAGCTGTAAATGCCAGTTTTGGGCAAAATATCGTAAATCACTGTTAGGTGATTGCAAGAGGCTACAAATTGCTGTAAATGCAGACTATTTTCCAAGCACTTGAAATGGGGTCACATGACTGCAGGAGATGAGGGTGGCTAAGCAACAGGTTGTAAGTCAGGAACTACGTACCATATTCTTATTTGCTCCAGATGGTAAAACTACAACTATTGGGATGAAACATTAGGGATATAAACATAGGCTAGACTTCGTTGACAGTAAGAGCTGTCAATCAGTGCAGTAAGTTACCCTAGCCTAGGGAGTAGGTTCTTTCCCTGGAAGTTTTCAAGCAGAGGCTGGGAATATCCTTTAGTGGAGTAGGTATAGTGACTCCTGCAGTGTGCAGGGAATTTGACTTGATCGCCTCTTAGGTGTCTTTCCACTCTATGATTCAATGGAATGTTCTTAGGGTAGAGCACTTTACCGATCCAACACAATCGTCCAAAACTGTGAATGGAAGTTTCTTGTATATAGCATCATTGCAATTATTATTCTGAAAACGTATTCTCCCAAGGGCACTGACACTTTTACTAGTGAAGGAAAAAGGAAGTAATGTCTCTCTAAATCAGTTCTGTAGAGGTTTTGTTCATGTCCTGGCAGTTTGACTGGGCTCTAACAGGTAGTGCTATGGAGTGGGCTCATTCATTTCTCAGAATGTAAGATTAAAAAGGAGGAAGTATTGTACTTCATGCTCAGAAATAGAGAGTAAATCAGTGGGTTTTTTAATTGGAAGCAGGGCTCCATCCGGCCACTGAACTCTACAAAAAAACAGAGCAGGAAGAAGGAGCCAAAGGTTTAATAAAAATAAAAGTTCCATATTAAGAATATTAAGTGACTTTTTAAGATTTAGTATAGGTTTGATCAGTGGTGGGATTCAAGTAATTTAACAACCGGTTCTCTGCCCTAATGTTTTCTTCCAACAACCACTTTGCCAAACTGTTCAGAAAGTTAACAACCGGTTCTTCTGAAGTGGTGTGAACTGGCTGAATCCCACCATTGGCTTTGATATATGTAAATATTTTTTTAGTCATTTGAGATCATGTGACACAAACACCTACATCACCCCTTTAATTGTATGAAACAATGGTTTTAAATGGAATATACTAAGTATAATGATTTCATGAGCAAACTAAACTATGCAACATGTGCTAGGTTACTAAAGTAGCAACATGATGTTTGGTCAGTAAACAGTGCTTAAAAACAGAATTTTAATTTTTCAATGTTTACTTGAAAAAAAAGACAGTTAGTAGGGTAAACTCAAAATCTTGGGGGGGGGGGTTCTTTCATGTGTTTGGCTTTGTCCCATGAAGACAATATTGAGAAATAGTAGTGTAAGCAGCTGCCATTCTGTATAATATGAACTTCATATGCACTTTGTACTTTTTCTGTGTCTTAATGACTAGGCAAGCTGGCAATCACTGTACAGCCAATCTGCTTCTGTGTTTGTATTAGGAGTAGAGAAGTAGGCAACATAGAAATTCAATCATAAGTTCAATATGAGCAGAACAATATGAACATGAGCTACGGTAAGGACTTTTGACCAGGTAAAAACAGCATTCTTGTAACATCGTATAATTTACTAGATTTTAAGCAATCCTAATGTCTTCTTCAGAATTTTTCGGGAGAAATGCTTTCAAATCAAGACTGCTAAACTAGTTCCTGTAGTTTTCTTGGCAAGATTACAGAAATAATTGTATCTTGCCTGCTTCCTAGGGCTAAGAGAGAGGGGGACAGACCAAGACTAAGGCAGGACTGGAACTGATGGTCTCCCAGTTTCTAGCCTAATCCTTAATGACTGTACCAAACTGACTACAATCTTCATTATATTCTGTAGAAGAATAACATGGATGATTGAATCAAATATTGCTGAGAACTCCAGAAAAAGTAACAGGGTGAAACAGCCTTGTCCCCCACATTTGAGCACCAGAGACCAGTTCCATGGAGAGAGGCTTTTCCACAGACCAGAGGGGATATGATTTTGCATGCTGCCAGCATCACACAAATGGGGCTTCACTTGTTTGCACGGCCTGGTTGCTGGTATGCCGTGGACCAGTCCTGGTCCATGGACCGGGGATTGGGGGCCTCTGTTCTAGAACAAGTTGTATACTGAAACTGCGGGAAAGTATAGATAAACAATATTATCCTTCCAAAAAAACCCTGAAGTTGACTCAACTGCACCAGTGTCTTATCAATATAATTTGCTCTAATTTTATTCATTCATTCATTCATTACATTTGACTGATTCATTGACTGATTGATATAGCCACTGCCATCTTTTTAAATATAGACTGAACAACATAATCTCTTAATGAAGTGTCTGCACCATTTTTGACAAATTTTTGGCAATAAACATTTAGCACCAGGATGAAAATAAAATTTGCACATGATTAATTTCTTTATTTCAATAAAGAACAGAATACATGAAACCAACAATTTTAGCTATGAAGCATTTTAGGTAAATTATTGTAAGCTTCCAAGCAATTGTAAACTCACTTCTATTAAAAACATTACTTTTCTACCAGAATTGAATTATAGTATAGTTTTCTAGCTAAATTTAGCAACTCAATTTCATTATCATTTTTGCTAAAATAATGTCAAATATCTTTTCGCATATTAAATTCGGCAATGAAAAGCTGATACTAAAAATGGGAAACCATGAAGAGTTCACACTGAATTCAGAATTTTATTTCTTGCTTCCTGTATTTTTAAAGAAACTGATGGTGAATGCATTTTAATCTCCAAGTACTGATCTATTATGCAAAATTACTTATCGAAGACAATGAAATTTAACAGTATATTAAGATTACATGAATAGAATTGTTAATGTTAATTATTAATTTAAAAACAAAATTGAAGCCCAGTCAAAGGTTGCATCTCATCCTGTTTATTGCTTCGTTACCTAATTAGAACTGATATTAAATCATTCCATCATTCAGAATGCGTTTTTTTTTAGTGCTACAGATGAACTGGTACTTTTAGGTAAGACTATACACATCTTGACCCTGTCAGCTTCATCCAGGCCACATCTGCAGTTACTGAGTGTATTCACTTAAAACACATTAGGTTTTTTTTAAAAAAAAAAGATAAAATAAAGGCAGTTAATTTTCATTTCAGAAAGGAAATACTTGAAATATGGAAATATATAAATAACTATCCCTTTTACCAATAAAACAATTTTTAGTAAACTATAAGCACCTAATGTAAACATTTAGTATGTTTACTTATGTTACTTAATATGTTAATTTATTTATTTATTAAATGTATATGCCACCTAAAAACCAGTTATTCTGGACAGTTTAATAGGACATAGAAAGCATAAATGGGTGATGCAGTTTGAAACTGTTTACAAGAACAATAGCAATAGCATTTAGACTTATATACCGCTTCATAGTGCTGTATAGCCCTCTCTAAGCAGTTTACAGAGTTGGCATATTGCCCCCAACAATCTGGATCCTCATTTTACCAACCTCGGAGGGATAGAAGGCTGAGTCAACCTTGAGCTTGGTCAGATTCGAACAGCCAAATTGCAGGCAGCCGGCAGTCAGCAGAAGTAGCCTGCAGTACTGCATTCTAACCACTGCTCCACCACAGCTCTTTTGTACAAAATATACAAAATCCACATATTGCACAAAAGGAAGAGCAATAACATCTCTGAAATGAATGGAAATATTCTTTCTTTTTCTAGCACCCTTCCTATATAATGGTTCCTTTCCAAGGCCATAGAACAATTCATTAGTTCCTAATATTTCCCAGCTGTAAGTAACCTTTTCACCAGTCAAAGCATTAATTCCTATATAATAGTATCTAATAATATATAATAATAGTAATAATAATGATGATGATGATGATGTCACCCAGAATCATCATTGCCACCCAGAGATAGAGAAGCTTTATGAAAATGGATGGAAGGGAGGGAGGGAGGGAGGGAGGGAGGGAGGGAGGAAGGAACGAAGGAAGGAAGGCATATTCAACGGGAAAAAGTTTATTTGTAATGTTCACCTAGCACTAGCTGCCAGCTCATTAAAGCAGCTATGTCTTTTCCCAAGGTGGCATGGCCACACCATGATCCTGAGAAAAGATGTATGGCAAATATTTTTGCCATCAAAACCAAAGTACTACATACCCTTAATTCCACTCATTCTGGATACCACATTTTTAGGATATGAATTAACCAAAATTAGAACTAATATTTATGTATCATATATCAAACCTATCATAACAATTGTGTTGTGAGGAGTTTTGTGTTTAAAGTCAGCAATTTCTGTGTCAAATAGAACTATTGCCTGCTTTTATTTTTATTTAAACAGATACAATTTGGAAATAATTACATAATTCCTGAATACAGCAGCAAATTATATTGTAATATTGGAAAAGAACACTTAAATCTACCTATCTGTATCCTTATGGAGATGTACAATATAGATCCTCTGTATCCAACTTGCCATCATCCAATGTATATTAGGCAATTAGGACTCAGTAAACATGTTTTGCTTTGTGCCTATATCTCCTTCCAAAAGGTAGAGTTACAATTCATTGTTCTACATATGCTTTCAAGTGTTCAGTTTTAATCTAAAGTAAGTAGATTAATTAATGTCATAAGACAAACAGACATCAAAATGAAAAGTGATTTAGGCAGCTCAAGTGATTGAGTCAAGTTAGATTTTACCCCAAAAACTGCAACTACAGCTTAAAAGTAATAAGAATCTTGGGGCAAACTGCTTCATTACTTTAAACATACAGAATAACACAAACAGAACCCACTTATTCTACTGTTTTGAAATGCATTTTAAATTTATTTTTTGAAACCTGGATGCTTCCTGATGCTTCAAAAATACATAGGCAAAAAGCATTCACTATAAATATTCTAAGCACTAAACTCCAGAAGAGGTTAGTGATTTTCTTCCCCAACAAATGACTCAATCCCATCAAGATTTTGAATTTAACCTTTTGCAGACTGTGAATTATATAACCAACTTGGCATGAGTCATCAAAGGCTCTTGAAATAAAGTACCATGCACAACCATGTACATTCCTCATTCTATTAGCTATCACATATTAAAGAATATACTTGAATGTTTTTATTTTCTAAGGCTACATACAAGATTTATTTAGCCTCATTAAATTCAGTAGGGCTTATCTGGGGCAGAGATGGATAGAACTGCACTATAAAAACAGTTTTACATGCTTCTCAAATCCAGCAATCATGCATTAATGGAAGAAGGGAACCCAGACCAGTATAATCACAATTGCCTTAGTTAACCCCAAACATCTTCCAACATCTAATGTTAGGAGTTCTGCTTCCTCACAGAGAAAATGTCAAAGCACCAATAATCTGTCAGTTTTCCCAATGATGCAAAACCCCTTGGTCTAATAACTTAATAGCCTATGATGAGGTCCATGTGGAACTGCACGTAATCTTAACACGTCAAACACCAGATCAAGATCTTTTTTTTTAATGTTTAATTTTTAGACAAAGTCATGGATGCATACTAGGTTTTAGAATCTATATCCTTGATAGCCCAAGTCCAGGTTTAGCAATAATGAAAAATAATACATCAGATCAGCCTTCCTGAAATATATTGGGACAACTCTCAGAGATCCCAGATCAAGAAAAACAAGCCTGCCTGCCTTCCTTCCTTCCTTCCTTCCTTCCTTCCCTCCCCTCCCCCCCCCCTCTGAGGCTGAACAGGCAGAGTTATCCCACTCAAAGGATTCCCACTCATAGCAGAAGAAATTTCCCCAGGAGGAAAACGAGAAAACCACCTTCCATGACCCTTCCACTACCCAGTTTCACAGGCAAAATACCCAGCAGTCTCTTCATGCAGCCACAGAGCATTTGCATGGTTATTTTCGGCTCCTCATTCCTCTAGTATTTATGCACCTTATTGCCATTCCCCTGTCAGCCTGACTGCCAGCAAAAGAGCTCTTGACAGTCCTCAAGTCAGAGGTCACCGAGAGTTGAGCATGGCATCCATGGCCATCACGTTTCCGTGGAAAGGAGTAAACAGGAGGAAGAAAAGGAAGGCAGAAAGAAAGGAAAAGTGCCCGAAGCCAGCTCTCTGCTTTCAGCTATCCTCGCACAACGCACCCCGAACCAAAATCACACAAGTATACTGCAGCCTCATTTACACATGCGGTAGGATGAAGCAGGGTGGGGATGGAGGTGGCAAGCGATCAAAGGAAAGGAACGGAAGGGGATAAAGTAGTAATGTGTATGTATGAGCACTACTGATTTCCCCTTAGAGAAACGACTTGAGAGAGATCAGGAAATTAATTGTTTCCAGCAGCTCTGCAGGTCCTGGAGGCAGGTGCACCCCGCCAGTTCAAGAGCCGTTGCCCTACTCACTGCACCTTACAATTTCACCCTGGATTGAATTCGCTTCCTCCCCCCCCCCCCCCCCCCCGGCGCCTCCTGTTTTTATTTTATTTTATTGTTTTGCTTAAGGAAAGGAGAGCCCACACGGGTGCAGCCTTTGGCCGGCATTACATTCCACAGCATCCCCCTCCAAGCTGCAAAGCAGCAAGCGATCTTTCAATAACAGAGAGCCTAACTGAACCACAGCACACTGCTCTTGCCACATTGCAGTAGCGTATATCACTTGGAAACAACACGAGCAACACATTGCATCTTGAAATCTGCCTGCAGTTTCTTCCCTTTTGGCTAGGGAAATGTACCTTTCCAATGAAAACAGATACCCCCCCCCTCCCTCCCAAGCTGGAATTAACAGCTTCGGAGACCAGGAGCACCCTTCTACTTCCCCCCTTCCCCACCAAACTGCATCTCCAGCAGTACCTGAATTTATCAGAAAAATACCATCTGTCCATCTCTCCAGTCACTCCAAAGACTGCAACAGCCTGTAAATTCCAGTTGTCCATTCTTCGAGGTCACGGATAAACGCTAAAGAGCAGCAGTGACTCCCATCAATCATATAGAATGTATGATAGGAGACCTACTGATGTAAGCTAGTCACCAGAGAAAATACCCACTGATGACGCATATCCAGGCATAAAAATAGTTACAGGGCCCTCAAAGGGATTATTCAACAGCCTACATTTAGATATTCTTACAAGAGACCTAAAGACAATTTGTTGCTTGTAGGTGGCAATGAAATGCTGGAGTTTGAGCTTTTGTAGCAAACAGAACTAACAATAAATAGCTGGTTTAAAAAGTTACAGCATTAAAAGTATTGGTAAATGTCTGGATACCGCATTGCCTACATTCAGAAGAATGAGACATACTGGGTAGAAAATACAATATGTAAGGTTTACTTTACCTTGTTTATTTTTCATTTACTAGTGTTTTTTAATTTCATTTCCACACGCATTTTAATCTGTTTACTATATACATCTTTTGCACTTTCTTCTCCTCTTCCTCAGCCCCCCTCTCCCCAAAAAATCTTCACTGGCTGTATATGAATGAAAGCAACTTAAAAGCAACTGAGTTCACCATTTTACAAAGCAATATCCTTTTAACAAAACAAAGAAAATGAGTATTTATCTCTTTATTTTAACAGATTGCCTGAGCAAAAAATCTGGAACAATATTTTGTAAATCATGTATTATATATTATTAGGAAGGGGGATATATGTTGAAACACTTCTTGAGGACTCATTACTCTTTACTCTTCTGTGCCTCAAACTGACCTGGACCACAGATTCTAGCCGAAGGGGCAATTTTATTCCCATTACATTTGCTGCTTTCAATGATAAGTACGTTTACTATCTATATTTATTTTATTTTTATTTATTTTATTTAATTTATATACCGCCCTTCTCCTGCTGGACTCAGGGCGGTGCACAGCCAGAAATAAAAAACAGTCAGTACAAAATTTAACATTTAAAAGAATTATAAATTTTGGCCGAAAGTTAAAAACCCCATAACTAAAACCCAATTGGATTTGCAACCATTTACATATCCTTGATAAAGTGAGGGATGCAACTCAGAGATACCTCTAAGGAGCCAAATTTTCTTGCCCACGAAGCAGGCAGCCCATGTGATGTGGTGATTAAGATTTTGGACTAGAAACATCAAATGTCACTAAACCTGACTCTTTCTAAACCCTACATACCTCACAAGGGCTGTTGTGGAGAAACAAAGGAGGGGGAAAATAATGTATGTACTCAACCCCTCTGAAATCACCTATTCCCTAAATAAACATATCCCAAGAGAAAACGATATATAGCTATAGATATATATAGCATACAAAAAGCAATGTTGGCAAAACTCCAGCTGCTCATCATCTTAATTTTCTCCAATGCTTTGTCACTTATTCTGGAGAAGACAACCCACTTCACCATTGTTTATTTTCCATTTTAAAGCAAAACTGGTCCTTTTAGATATCAGGAGGAAGAGCAACCTGATCATAGAGATTTCTGTGTGCATTTGTGCGCACTGTAGTCTGAACACAAATTTCTAGCTACAAAGGACTGGAGACGGTTTTTGTGCTCAGATTCCACATCTACTGTATATAGTCCTCAGTCAAATTCTTTTTTCAAGTCATTAATATGACTTTCATAAGATGGAAGGAGAAGAAAATTACTGGCTCATTCCCCCATCACCCAAAAGCCGTTTAGTGATGTCCTTCAATTTCAAAACTCTTATATTCTTGTTATTCCAGCCCAAGAAATATTTCTTAAAGGAAATGGGACAATAATTTACACTGAGAGTCATAAACAGTGCTAAGAAAATGTACTATGTAGAATTAAAATGTTGGAACATTTCTTGCTTTTTTTCTTTCAGGATAAAATACACGAAAGGACTAGTCTGAGCTTGGCAAAACAAATAGACTAAAATAATGGGTGACATTACACGCTTTTGTTTCTCCTAAGAACTAGCAAGCATTTTGTTGAATTGCTTTAATAAACAAATCTAACCAGTTGGATGAGATTTGAAAAGAAATGTTACAGCAGCATTTTTCTCTGTGGATTTTAAATCTTTTTCAAGTATTGATTTTAGTTTTCACAATTTTAAATTGCCTTTGTAGCATATCTTAAATTATTTTTATATCTAACTCTTATTGTACTATATTCAACCCTAGGCATGCAAATGGCAGCTAAACTTGTTATTTAATTTTTATTTCTCAATCTGAAATCATATAAAATTCCAAAGGGTCCTTCCTATTCTCTGAGCTTGATAGGGGGTTTTCCCAGACAGTGTCAAACTAATAACATTATCAGTGCCATTATCAGTGCCAGAAGGGAATGGGGTTTGCTCTCATGTTATATACATTTTATGTAGATTTTATAATCAATATGTACATATTGATTATAAATGGTATTATCTACATATCATTCAAAGGAGACAATTAAAAAGCTCAAAAGGGAACAAAAAACTCAAAATACATAATCAGTAATCAACATCCAGACGAACAGATGAACAGAGATAACACTAGGCCAACAATCCAGAAGTAATCATACCCTAATCAATGAATTACCAACACAGCCAAACAAGCTAACAGTAAGCAACCTAATCAAGGAACCACTAAGACCATTTCCACTGACACTGACAGAGCAAGCCAGTAGTATATAAAATGAGAGCAAACCTATTTTTTTGTACCACTGATGATGTTACCTAGTTTGGTAATGAAAAATCTACAAGAAAAGAACCAAACTCAGAGAGCACTAAGGACTCTACAGTTCAACCCAGAGGTATAAATATCCCCTTCCCTCAGTACCAAGAATAACTTTAGAATAAACTTTGTATTAATACAAAAGCATGACAACTTTATAAAAATAAAGTTTTGTAGGAGTTCTAGTTCCAATATAGATTGTTGGGAAGTAGGTTTAAAGCTATACGAAAATTATTTTATACAATACAATGAAGACTATTTCATTGTCTCTGGATTTATCTCCACCAGATAATAAGCAATGATGAATAGAATAGAATAGAATAGAATAGAATAGAATAGAATAGAATAGAATAGAATAGAATAGAATAGAATAGAATAGAATAGAATAGAATAG
>WNWU01000005.1:7814167-7831086 GCA_012654045.1 Ptyas mucosa
AGAATAGAATAGAATAGAATAGAATAGAATAGAATAGAATAGAATAGCATAGAATTCTTTATTGGCCAAGTGTGATTGGACACACAAGGAATTTGTCTTGGTGCATATGCTCTCGGTGTACATAAAAGAAAAGATACATTTGTCAAGAATCATAAGGTACAACTGATAGTCATAGGGAAACAGCCAATATAAATCTTAAGGATACCAGCAACAAGGTTACAGTCATGTTACAAAAGTTACAGTAAAAAGATGCATTTGTTGCCCTATGAGACACATTTCTACCTGTCTCTTCCCAATGAAGATAACATTGTTATAAATAAAAGTGCAAATTATTTATAGCACACAGATTTTGCTAAGCACTCACGTTTCTCTCCAGTGTGTAAATGCTGGCAGTTCTGCTTGCCCTAGCTTAACAGCCCTCTGCAGAAATATTCATTGGTGACATCAAGCTGATTTATCCCAAACAGGACTCAGGGAGAAGTGTGGTATTTATTCTCTCTTCCTGCCTCCAAATTAGCATTCTGCGTTTGCTGTCCAATGCAATTTCCACCAGTATCCAGGAAAACAGCAACTTATTTTCTAAAAAAAAAATAAAAAATCATAGGAGATTAAAACAATAAAATTTAACAGAAATGGAGATAGGGCAATCCAGCAAAACAGAGTTAAGAATGATAAGAAATATATAATATCGGACTGGGTGTTCAAAATGTTATGATCCTTTCCCCATATATAACTTAAAACTTTGTCATAACATAGCTCAGCCATTGTTGAAGTGATATAAGACCTATCTTTATTAATGTTATTTTGACATAACAGTTCCATAACTCTAAAATAGGGGTGACAAATTTGCGGCGTCATGGCGGCATCACGTGACGTATCACTTTTTCCCCCTTCGCTAAACCAGGTGTAGGCGTGGCCAGCGCATGATGCATCCGGCCCATGGGCCGTGAATTTGAGAGCCCTGCTCTAAAAGATGCCATGAAGAGAACATGGTACTCTGAAAACTTGGCCCAACAATATTGAAACAAAAACAACGTGGGTCTATTCAATTGTAATCAGCAAATTTATTTTCAATTTACCACTTAGTGTATTAAGCTATGTATGAGTATTAGAGGCCTTCAAACTGAGGAACAGTTTATTTTTAAACCATTTTAAAATAAAGTTTATCTGATTTGCATCCAGCTGTGATTTAGAAGCAATGACATGGAAACAGACTTGCACCACACTGCATAAAAATGCAGATATTTTGCCAACAGTCTAGCACCTATTATTTCTCTCCCAATCTAAATAACCACTGATTTATATTTCACTATTTTAAAATGTCTTTCAGAGCTACCATATTCAGGCTGTAAAAATCTAGCCAACTATTAGATGGCAACAAAGCATTACAGCTTTGGATTCAACCTAATATTATTGGCCTACTTTCAATCAATTTTGTCATAACAGTTAAGGTGCTGACTATAAACTAGGAGACCCTGAGTTCTAGTTCTTTCCTTAGGCCTGAAAGCCAGTTGAGTGATATGGGGGTAGCTCATTTTTTCTCAGCGTTGTTGTTGTTGTTGTTGCTGTGGGAAAAATAGAAGACAAAAGCATTATGCGTGCCACTTGAGTTCTACCAAATAAAGGTGGGAAATAAATTCTATGAGACATTTGAAAAAAAAAAACTGATGAAAGATTGTACAAGACTGATGTAGCACTGATATCTATACTAGATATATTCAAATGGTAGTTAAAATTCTAAAAAAAAAATCTTATGGAATGAAGAGCTGTAACAAAATGGCTAGGCTCCCTTGCTGTACTTTATCATCTTGTGCTGCTAATCATAGTTTCTTCTGCACACGAAAAAAGAATGGTTTGAAGAAGAAAGGGTTTCTTTATTTGGAGATTTAACATTACCTGAATCAGGTGGTAGAGGTATACCTGTGATCTATGAGCCCTCCAAACCCACCAGGATTATCAGATACGCTTTATAAAAAGAGCAGCTCCGGTTTCTCTTTCTCAGAAGACATTGTGAGTGGCATAAGAGCAATTGTGAGATAATAGTAGCCATGTAGTTCAAGTGATGCTTGAATTCATCAGGCTGATCATGGCAGAAGCTAGCTTTAAGAGAACTAATAGAAAGAAATTCAACAGCTGCAATGTTCATCGTTATTCCTGGGCACAATATGGCTTCAGATTTTTTTTTAAAAAAAATCAACACCATTTTAATGTAGTTCCTTAATCAAACAGCACCCTCAGGATTTATTTTAGGGGAGTTAGTCAAGGAACTCCCAGAGCAGTTTAAAGATCATGACAGTGTTTATGTGGTAAGAAAGAGGAATATCTTGCCAGGGGTGGAACTCTGGTACTTTTGAAATAATGCAATCTGTAAATTGCAATAATAAAATGAAAGAAAAATTATAAAAACTATGATGTTTGGTCCGTGTAAAATTAATCTTAACAAATACAGCAAAACTTGTTTCTAGTGCACTATAATCTGAATAGATCTATTAGTCCCAGAAGGGTTCAAGGCATGCAGCCAGATGAACTTGATGTGTGAGGGACTTTTTTTGCATCATACAGAGGCAATTCAAAACACCACATCTAAGATTTATGAACACATGTCCTAAAAATATGAGTCAATAAAACTATTTTCAGCCATTCTTAACTATCTATAATTAGTTTTCCTATTTACCCATGGCTATGAAACTGCCTAAAACTATTTCAAAATAGTTCACTATTGTGTATTTTTAAGATGAGATACCACAAATATTAGTTTTATATCATATGTACATTTAATTTCATTCACCCTAACTTCTACATATACAAGTAGTCCTTGACTTATAAGTTCATTTAGTGACCATTCGAACTTGCAACAGCACTGAAAAAAGTAATTTATGATCACTGTTCACACTAATGATCATTGCAACATCCCCATGGACACGTGATCAAAATTCAGATGCTTGGAAACTGACTCACATTTATGACCCGCTGCAGTGTTCCGAGGTCTTGTGATCTCCTTTGCTACCTTCTGACAAGCAAAGTCAATGGGAAAGCCAGATTCGCTTAACACTATGTTAATAATTTAACAACTTGTAGTGATTCACTGAACAGCTGTGAAAGGTCATAAAACGGAAGAAAACCTAATAAATGTCTCACTTAGCCACAAAAATTTTGGGCTCAACTGTGATCGTAAGCCAAGGACTACCAGTATTTGCATATGTAAATGAATTTCACTTGAACTAAAACATGAAAGAAAAGAAATGACATGAAATGTACAGTGCTGTGGCCCAATTATTTATGAAGAGTTTGCAATATTTTGGAATCAAACTATGATTTGATTCTTCAAATCAACTCCTCGCAACTGCCTGGACAAGTTTTTGCAGATTACTTGGCAAGATTTTTGGAAGTAATTTGCCTTTAATTTTTTTTCCCCCTATGGCTAGGATTACCAGGTATTTGAATAGGTGAAGGAGCACATAGACAATTGGAAAAGAAGACACACTAACCATTTAACTCTCATGGCATCCATAACAAAAATTATAGAGAAAACGACAAAACTACAAAGTACTTGGGCCTCAAGTATATGAAATTAATTTTTCCAGAATTAGAAAGGCTGGTTCTTCAATCACAATATTTTTCCAACAAATCTTTATTTTCAAGAACATATGCTGACAATCATTTAGTTGATGCCAACGCACTATACAAATTTCACCATAGAAATGTATGAGAAGTCATGTGATCTATGAACTACAGTGATATTGAATTTCAAGAGGCTGAACAGAAACCGAATATTGGAATTAAGAAATAAATTAAATAACATAAATCTAGGCTGTTCATTCTCTTGATGACAACGGAAAAGAAACAGACAAGTCACAAGGTCACAATGCATAAAATTTGAATGACTACTGAAAACAATCCGTTTTTTTTAAAAAACAAAAAACAAAAGCACTAAGACACTCAAAATTGAACAATACTTTATTTTAAGACTATGTTTGGCAGACAGAAGACATCAGGATAAAAAGGAGGACATGTCCTCCTTCTGCCAGATGTCTGGTAACTCTACCAAGAACTGAGATTGTTTCTAAAGTGCATGCGCCGCACATCACATGCGCGCTTGGACCCTTTGCACATGTACAAACCCTTCTGCACATGCGCAGAGGGTAAAAAACAGGTCACTTCCTAGTTAAAACCTGGTTAAAACCAGGAAGTAACGACGACCGGGCGGGTGGGCAGAGCCTCACACCGCCATTGCTACCGGTTCTCTGAACCACTGGCTGCCATCGCTACCAGTTCAGCTGAACCGGTCTGAACCGGGAGCATTTCACCCCTGGTCCAAGGTCACCCAGATCGCTTTGTATTAAAGTAGGATTGCAACTCAAAATCTTTTAGTTTCTAACCTGGTGTCTTAACTACTGCACCAACTGATTCTCCTCAAGAATTGACTGGTGATAAAGTATGAGTGATTTGTTGATACAGTTGTTTTTATAAACATCAGATACTGTAGAATATGCTTTCATTGTTCATCATATAAAATAGTATGAAAGTATTAGCGAATTCTGAAAATAAGGAAGTACAGGCTAACATAATGCATAATACTTGATTTTTATAGAATATGGGGATAACCTTGAAGAAGTAACACAAGAAGAGTTATGTAATTAACAATTTAGTTCTGAAATAGCTGTCTTGCAGACTCCTGATGACAAGCAGCTATTAGGAGAATTGTGGACAATCTCATGTCCTCCACTTGTCTGGAGAGGAATTATAAAGAGCTGTCCACTTGCCAGCTCTTCATTCTGCCAGTGTCATCAGCTCCACTTTATAGTGTCACCTAAAAAGTCTGCCATTTCTTTCCTAGAAGAACAATTTTTGATTGAATTTAAAATAATTTGTCTATGTAGTTGTTAAAGTCAAACACAACTTGAGGACACATAATCAGTTTCTCATTTCTATGAACCTGACCATTTTTGTTTCTCATTTCTCATGTGGCCATTCTTATTTTAATCTCTCTCATTCTCATGCTAGATTGAGATTTTTTAAACAAAATCTTGCAGTATAACTTTTATTCATTTTTGTGCACACTCCCCCAAATGTTAACATTTTAGCTTAATATGTTGCAGTTTTTTGCACTGATTATGTACAGATATAGCGCACTATATTTTGTCTAAATAGAATTTGCATGTGTTTCTTCTCCCTAATACTACTAGTTTGATTACCTGCTTTGCAGAATTCAGAGAAAGGGACATTTCCAAAGAAAACTGTGGAGTTTGGGAACTGATTTGCAAATGAAAATTAGATAAGTTTGCATTCAAATATTTTCTCTTTCCTAATACTTACTAGTAGCTTCGGGTGGCTTCTCTTTTTAATCAAGATAGACACTTATGCAGTGGTGGGATTCAAATAATTTAACAACCGGTTCTCTGCCCTAATGATTTCTTCCAACAACCAGTTCACCAAACTGCTCAGAAAGTTAACAACCGGTTCTCCCGAAGTGGTACAAACTGGCTGAATCCCACCACTGCACTTATCTCTTTATGCAGTTCCAAAAATTTGTGAGACTAAGTATTACTTGGGATAGGAGTAATTTATTTTTAATTATTAAACCAATGTATATAGTGGCACATCTTACCAACAAGCGACTCTTAGTTTTAGAAGGGAGTGGCAAATAAGAAAAATGTTGTGCACATTATCTATTCCACTGTTTCATTTTACTTCATCCGAAAGCTTATTTGGGCCAGGATACAGATTTTCTGAATATAATATGAGAAAACATGGATGAGAACAATTAGAAGGCAGTTTTATTCTTTCCTTAATATAAAGAAATCACTCAAGCAGTCTAATTATATCTAGCTAGAAGAAACTTCAGTGGTGTACTACAGTGTCCATAGTCTAAGAAGCACAATCCTTTGATGTCTACTAGGTACAGTATACATTTTAAATTAAATCTATAGAATTATAATTTCCTGCTTCTGCACACCTCACTTCTGCTCACTTCAAAATTAAAATGTAAAACACAAAAGCATTTGGAAGCCCAATACAATAGGCATCATGCAGTTACTTATTTTGCACTCTGAACATCTCTTCTTCACAAAATGTGGTATTATTTATAGTATCTTTTGAATTGTCAATTGAAATCGCAAGCCTCTTTCTTTCACTTGAGCTGCTTTTGGTCCCAGATGACCCAATGTAATAATCCTACAGTATTACAGTTCAATTGACCTACACAAAGCTTTGCATTTTTACATCAGGACAGAAGAAAAACGGCCATCAGATAACATGTAACACTTATAATAGGAATTTCCTCCTGCCATTCAGCCTGCATGGAAGAACAGAAGCTCTGCTTTCTCTGGTAAACACGACTCTCCTGCTCTTTGACTTTGGCATACAAAGCAATTAAGATTGCTTGCTGGGATACCCCGCCTTGCTAGCATCACTGCTCTAGCTTTGTGTGTGTGCTCTTTTGAGTCAGTGTTGACTTTTGATGACTGCCCGAACTAGTCCCTGCAATTTCTTCGGCAAACTTTCAGAAGTGCTTTGCCATTGCCTCCATCTGTGACTGAAAGAACGTGACTTGCCCAAAGGTAACACAGCTGCTTCATGCCTAAGGCAGAACTAGAACTCACATCTCCCAATTTGTATCCTCGTGCCTCAACCATTACACCAAACTGACTCATGACATTAGCTCACAGCAAACATCCTTTCATTGTAGATCCAGACTTAGTCCTACAACCTTACAACCTTACAACCTTAATCCTCAGCACTGGAAATAATAAATTTTACTACTTGTAATGCAGTATAATTCCCTTCCTCTGAGTATCTAATTTTGTCTCTTACAAACCTCCTTCTCTCATAAGAGCTGTGGTGGTGCAATGGTTAAAATGCAGTACTGCAGGCTAATTCTGCTGACTGCCAGAATTCAGTCCGGCTCAAGGTTGATTCAGTCTTCTATCCTTCCGAGGTCGGTAAAATGAGGACCCAGATTGTTGAGAGCAATATGCTGGCTCTGTAAACCTCTCGGAGAAGACTGTAAAGTACTATGAAGCAGTATATAAATCTAAGTACTATCACTATAACTTTAAATAAGTAAATTTTAAAACAAACAAATAAAGTTATTTGTAGATAGGAAGCTTTTTTTTAAAAAAGCACAAGCTATCCCAGCCTTCTTTTACCTTGTATTTCCTTATCACTACTGATATATCTACTGGTATATGTACTATACAGATTTATATCTATGGAGTTATTAATTTATTAAATGAAGCCAACATTGCTAAATTCAACATGGCCAGTGGTGAGTAGTTCTGGAAATGTTCAATCTCTTCTCTAAGACTGCAGATTCCCATCCTGCAGCTTTGTTTTTTAATGCCTTTCAGTCAGTATTACTTCTAGTGAGTGCCTAGAACTTGTATCAGGGTTCTTAATAAGATTTCAGAGGCAACTTGCTTTTGCCTCCTTCTTCGAACTGGGAGAGAGTGGTTGGCTCAAGGTAACTCATCTGGTTTTCTGTTTAAGGCAGGACTAAAACTTATGTCTCCTGGCTTCTAGCCTGGTGCCTGAACTACTATACCAAATTGGTTCTCTGTTTGTAACTATCAATTCACAAATTCCTGCAATCCATGGAAGCAGGGGCTCCATTTTACCACAAAAAGAAAAGGAATAAGGTGTGTGATAACTCCAGCCTTACCACTACCTAAAAATTGCATTGTATTATTTGATGTTTATTTATTCTGAATGGAAACTAAGAAATACAATATATAAACTAGTGACATATTTATCATTTAATTCCATACACATTTGTGTTTTTGTGAAGGATGTAACATATCCTTTATATTAGGGCTGTATTGGAGTTACTTTAATAGCAATCTTGCATAGACAAGCTGTTAAAATGCAACAAACTTTAATAGAGCCTAATCAATAAGCCAATTCTAAGATTTAAGGCTTTATTAGTACATGGGCTCAGTTTTTGGCTAAAAACCATGGGGTTTTGGTACTTTGAATCCAAGTACAGATGTACTATATATTTCAAGAAAAGAGGGGGCAAGCAAAGATTCATGTTTCTGCTCACAACTGCATCCTTTCTAAAATAAGCCTGTCAGTGCATATCCCTACAAAAGTTACAAGTGTACCAAATATTTAATCTTTCTGTTTGTAAATACTCTGTGTTCTTAAAAGATACCTAAGCAGTCTAGTTTTATTTACTAGATGTACAGTATATCCCACATTTTCTTCAGGAACCTAATGTGAAAAATGTAGCAATTACATGTTCATTTTTCCTCACAACTATCCAGTGAGGTAGGTTAGGCTGAGAGAGAGAGAGTTACTGGCTTAAAGTCATCCAAAATGAGTAGCCATAGCTGAGAATGGACTTAAACTTGGGCCTCCCTAATCCTAGCCCAACACTTGAAGTGTTATACCATGGTGACTCAACCATCTCTGCTAGTTGTTGTAAAATAAATTTGGTTCACCAGATGACTGGACAAGTTGCTTCTACAACTTTATACACAAATATGGGAACACATGCCAAAGATACATACCAAGAATCAGGTGTTTCTACGCAGTGGCATTTGCATATTCACCTGCAGAATTGTTATCTTACTCAGTACTGGTATCATATTCTCAAGCTCTCTTAAAATCCAAGTCCCTCTGCGCAAGACACTACATCAGAATTAGCCTGTTATGTTTTCTAATATTATTCTTTTTAAACAAGAGCCAACAACAATAGAAACTTGGTGACTGATTTTACTTTGAGGGACATATATAGCAACAGATTCTTTTCAAAGAACACAAAACACAAGGGTTCCTATTCTTCACGTGCTAACACTTGTGTAGCCCTAAGGAAAACAAATTGTCATATTCTCTTTTATTGCACATTCTAGTGCAAACCAGCTGCAAATACATCTTTATTCACTCAACCAAAAGCCTGATTTATGGCTGCCTGGTTAACCCACCAGCTCAGGCACTCCAGATGCTGCACTGCCTCCACAGCTGCCGCCGCCGCTGTTGCTGCTGCAAATGCAGAGATTCTCCATCTGGCTGTTTTGAAACCCTGACATTCCCAGCACATCTTACCTCTGCAGATGCTGTGCAGCACAACAGCAGACCATGGTCAGATGCAAAAAGAAAACGGAAAAACTGTTTATAGCTTCCCCTCATCTTCCTGTGGCTTTTGTGACTGCAATAAAGAACTCCACTTTTCAGTCAGGGATGGCAAGAGGAAGTCTGCAGGAGGTAAACGGAGGACGAGGTAAACAGAGGAGGAGGAGGAGGAGGAGGAGGAGGAGGAAATAACAATCAGCAGGAAAACAGTTGTGTCTTGTGGAAAGTAAGTCCTGCTGCATGCCCTCACCTAAACCTACATCATTTGGGCAACAACCTATGATCACAGAGACTGTTTTTGTTATCTTGATCCCGTATTTCATTGTTGTAGCTCAACTCTTGTTATTCTGTTAACATTTACAGGGCTGAAGATTTGTAAAGCACTTCATCGTGTCCTTATTTGTACTTTATCCTTAAAGAAGGGAGGGGGTGGTGGAAATAACAAATGACAACAGAAGAATATTGTGAAGCATTGAATCCTTCCTTTTTCGGTGATGCTATTGAGCCAGAGATCTTTCAAAATACATGCACGTTTTTTCTAAGTCTTAAGATTTTTTTAAAAAACCAAAAAGATTCAGAGAGCTTACTTTTTATTCCATGCCACATCGTGCGCACAGTCCCAACTCCTCTTTCTGAATCTACACCATGAACACAATTGGCTCTTCTGTGTTGCCATGGAACTGAAACCTTTGCAGCTCAGATGGTGATGCATTCCATGGAGAACACTGTTCCTACACTTCCTATCACAGAGGTAACATCACTGCATAACATTAACTCCTTTAGTATCACACACTCTTGTCTGCACATTTTACACATGTTTCCCTCCTTTGTCTTCTGCCTCAGTAAGCAGCGTCTAAGCATGCTGTGCCTGTCTTATATCTCCAGAAATCAAATTAAGCACCCTGAGAAAAAAAAGAAGCAGACTATGTCATCTTGCAGCTACTGTGATGCCAAGTGCATTTTAATGGGGTTCTTATAATGTTTTCCAAATTAAGGGTGTATATATAGTATCAAGCATACAATTCTCATTATCACACATATAACTGAAACTCCATAATTAACCATGTTTATCACCTAATTAAGAGAGTTAGTATCTTGCCCTCCCCTGATGGGGACAGTGCATTCTTTAACTAGCCCCATTCCCCATTCCCCATTCAATGAGTAACTGAGATTGGAAGATGAGGACACGGTTCCAGTGCAAGAAAGAGGTTAGAACATAGAACATATGTGGAGGGATTGTGATAGTGCACAAAAAATATGGGGCTTAGTGTTTAGAGAAATTAGAGCACTTTTGAATGTAAATTTAGACATGTCACTGAGAATTGCATTACTGTTGCTGGTGGAAAAATGGGATATAAATGAAACAAAAAAGGAATTGATTGTAAATTTGATAATGGCAGCTAGATTAGTGATGGCTAAATATTGGGGACGAAATTGGGATATTCAAAGAAATGAATGGAATAATGAAATTTGGAGTATGGCAACAAATGATAAATTAACAACAGAAATTAAATTTTAAAAAGGGATGATCAAAGCAAATAATTATAGTGAAATATGGGGGGATTTTATAAAATCAGTGTTGGTGGAAGGGAAAGGGAATAAACCTACTCAAGAATGTATGTTGTTTTGGAGGGGATAATGGCACAATTGGAATATATTTTATATCCTTTAGTTGTTATAGATGAAGAAATATAAGGGGAGGAAATGGTCTCCAGGGGGTGCGGGTGCACTGTAATATTTGGGTTTTTTTCCTTTTCCTTTTTCCTTTCTTTTTTTGTATTTAAATGTATATGTACTATGTTTGTATTATTTATATATTTTTTAAAAAAGGATGAGGACACAGTTCTTGGACAAGGATAGCTACTATGCTTGATAGGAGAATGGTAAAAAAAAGCAGAATGAGCAGGCTGGATCAAGAAATTAGTGAAGTTTCCTTGTAAAATGAATCAGTTTCAGTCATTCTACATGCACCTCTCCCAAAGCTAGACCTCCCAAGTCAGTGTTCTCCAGACATGTTGTACTATAAATTCCCATAATCTCAATTTTCATAATTTTCATGAGCAGATGATAAATGATGGCTGCAGATACTGTTTTTCTGGGGAAAATACTTGAGCTATTATGTGAAATTCTATGTCACATAAGAAGATAGATCGCAAGCCATACAAGAGAACAAAAGCACCTCAACATCCAAATCCAATGAAAAGCCAAGGTCAGGTCAGACCTATTTTTTTCAATACAGTGGGATTATAAACCAAGACAAGTATCAGTTCAGTCAGATTGTATAATTGGAGATAGTTCAAGAGTGGTCACTGGGAAAAAAAAAGAATTAATATCTCAGAATCAGAAATGGGAGAAGTAAATTGCGACCCTACTTGGATCAGGAGGCTCTCCTCACAATCACTCATGCCCTTGTCACCTCATGATTAAACTATTGCAACGCGCTCTACATGGGGCTACCCTTGAAAAGTGTTTGGAGACTACAGTTGGTCCAGAATGCAGCCATACGTGTTATAATGGGTGCACCTAGATTCACCCACATTACACCAATTCTCCCCGAGCTGCACTGGCTCCCTATCGGTCTCTGGGCACAATTCAAGGTGTTGGTTATTACCTTTAAAGCCCTACGTGGCTCTGGGCCAGGCTATCTTCGAGACCGCCTTCTACCACATAGCTCCCAGTGACCGGTAAGATCCCACAGAGTCGGTCTCCTCCGGGTCCCGTCAGCTAAACAATGTTGGCTGGCAGGCCCGTGGGGGAGGGCCTTCTCTGTGGCTGCCCCGGTTCTCTGGAACCAATTACCTCTGGAAGTCCGGACCGCCCTCACCCTATTGGCCTTCCGGAAAGCGGTGAAGTCCTGGCTCTTCCAGCAGGCCTGGGGCCGTTGATATAGTTATAGTGATCTTGCGAGACCCGGCCACAAATTGGAGTGTATGTGTTTTAACGTTTTAATGTTTTAATGTTTTAATGTCTTCTTTTAACTTTTGTATAGGATATTGTTGCATTGTTTTATTCTCTGTTATAAGCTGCCCAGAGTCCCTTGGGAGTGGGGCGGCATAGAAATGGGATAAAATAAATAAATAAATACATACATACACACATACACACATACATACATACATACATACATACATAGAAAAATTGTAGCCACTGTTTTTTGTTTTGCTTTTCTGGGTAAATTATAACTCTATTCATTTCATCCTTCAGGATGACTGAACAAGTGTATTTTATTATTACAAGTTATGAAAATACATTCAAATAAGTGGTGGATTTCAAAAATTTTTACTACCAGTTCTGTGGATGTGGCTTGGTTGGCATGGCATGGCTTAGTGGGCATGGCTTAGTGGGTGTGGCAGGGGAAGGATACTGTAAAATCTCCATTCCCACCTCACTCCAGGGGAAGGATACTGTAAAATCTTCATTCCCACCCCACTCCAGGGGAAGGATACTATAAAATCCCCATTTCCTCCCGAAATGGGACCTGGGAGGCAGAGAATAGAGGGGGGCGGGGCCACTCAAATTTTTATTACCAGTTCTCCGAACTACTCAAAATTTCTGCTACTGGTTTTCCAGAACTAGTCAGAACCTGCTGAAACCCACCTCTGATTCAAATATTATCCACATTTTCAACCATTTCTTGCTCATTTTTTTCAGTCTAATTACCATAAAAAGGGAAGGCATGAAGACTGCTTCTAGTAAAAATATTGGCTTCTCTTTCTTGTGGTTCCTGATGACCAATTCTCCTTCTAGAATTGCAGTTTCCTAAGCTGATGTGCTTTACATGGACCAAATAACTGTCATAAACTGCAGACTTAGCATATCCCATGTCTGAAATAGGTTAGGCAGAAACCACTTTCAAGTTCTATTGCAGAGAGGAGATATGCAGCCATCATATCAAACGTGCAATCTGCTACTTGATATGCTGAACAAGCTTAGTTCTTTTCCTTCCTATTTCCAATGAGAAATATAAAAATAAAAGGGGGTGGAGCACATTCTCAATCATTTGGTCATGCTAGATTCTATCATCCTGTGTTACATACTTGTATGTTCTGTGGAAAACTAATTCCTTATTAAACATCCTCATTGTGCAAACATCCTCTCAGCAAGTAGCAGTGTCTGGCTGACCTTATCTGGGATCAGAAACTAAGGCGGACTGGGTCCAGTTACTATCCGGATGGGAAAATTAAAACCAGAGCTGTAGGAAAGATTGGAATTCCTCATGCTAGGAAAAAAACAACGACAAACAATTTTCCTATTACTGCCAAGAAAATGAATGGATGTCTCCATTAAATCACCAGGAGTTGAGTTCAATTTAAAGACAGTTTACCTTTACAGTTATGTAAAATATTGATAGAATACAAAGATAGCTTTTGTGCACCTACATTTATCAGGTTACTAGTATGACAAGATTTCTTAATGCAAATTCATCTGAGGACCAAAATATGTTTCTCATTATTGCATTGTGATCTCAGCAAATGGGGAAACTTTCTTTTAGGCATGGCATAATTTGTAATTTAGTAAGAAACTCTCCTAAAGTGAAACTATTTCAGACACTTAATTTCAATAATAGAAACCAAGCATGATTTTGAAAACAAAACAAAACAAAACTTGTGCAGGACAATACTGTTAGAAAAAGAACAGAACAAAAATTATGAAAAAGGAGAGAAACAAAATTCAAAAGAGTGAGCTTCATACAGCCTGTTAAATAGGCAGCATACAAACTTTTTTTTTGGTACTTTTATGTAACTTCTTATCGTTAAGACCTAAAATGAACTCTAACCAAAAGAAAAACTGCAGCAGGTATGATAGTCTTCATACCATCTGCTTAACAACACAGATGGCTGAAAGCAAATATCCTCAAATTATACTCTTTGCATCTGGTTTCCTCTTAAATATAAATTTATGCTAAAGGCCTCTTTCTTGATATGCCATCATCTCGGCAGGCAACAGATAACAGCCAACTATTAGACCTTACAATCAAGACATATATTTAATCCCATATTAATTATCATCATTTCTCACACTACAAAAGAACAATCTTTACCATTAACAAAAGGAATCTGAAGTATAATTTATTCTCTCTCCTGTGCTCGCTCTCTCTCTCTCTCTCTCTCCCCTTCCCCCTCCCTCATAGCTAATCTAAATAATTGGTTGCTTACATAATGAAAGTTATCTTGTTCCAATTTTGGTCAGACAGAGATGGTAATCTGAACAAATGTAGAATAGTATTTAATCATAATCAAGGTAGGTGATAAATCGTAACCCTGGCCGTGAAAATTTGATTTAATTTAAGCCCAGAGTCAGAACAGAGAGAGCACCAAAGACAATGCTTTTAGCTATTCAGCAAGAAAAGCTGAAGAAGTGAAAAAAGTGGGACCTTGGTTTTAATAAGTGGCAAAATATACTTTGCACAAACCACAGTTTCTTTTGATGCTAGGTTCAGAAATATTTGTTTGATTCTCTTTTTAGGTCCATTTTAATGACAAATGACTGCTTTTATTCAGCCAGAGTTCATCAAATCACAGTGATCTAATTCATACATAATGCTAAGCTATCATGTATCAATTGATATATCCCATTAAGTCAAAGCAAACAAACTATATTGTGGCAATATGGCATAGTGTGTGTATAATCACACTACCTTTACACCTGCATTGTTATTATGAGAATGAAGGGGAGAGAGATACATTGCAGCAGATAAACATACTTTTTGGAATCACATACAGTCATGGCCGTAAATGTTGGCACCCCTGAAATTTTTCCAGAAAATGAAGTATTTCTCACAGAAAAGTATTGCAGTAACACATGTTTTGCTATACACATGTTTCTTCCCTTTGTGTGTATTGGAACAAAACCAAAAAAGGGAGGAAAAAAAGCAAATTGGACATAATGTCACACAAAACTCCAAAAATGGGCTGGACAAAATCATTGGCACCCTTTCAAAATTGTGGATAAATAAGATTGTTTCAAGCATGTGATGCTCCTTTAAACTCACCGGGGGCAAGTAACAGGTGTGGGCAATATAAAACTCACACCTGAAAGCAGATAAAAAGGAGAGAAGTTCACTTAGTCTTTTCATTGAATGTCTGTGTGTGCCACACTAAGCATGGACAACAGAAAGAGGAGAAGAGAACTGTCTGAGGACTCGAGAACCAAAATTGTAGAAAAATATCACCAATCTCAAGGTTACAAGTCCATCTCCAGAGATCTAGATTTGCCTTTGTCCACAGTGTGCAACATTATCAAGAAGTTTGCAACCCATGGCACTGTAGCTAATCTCCCTGGGCGTGGACAGAAGAGAAAAATTGATGAAAGGTGCCAACGCAGGATAGTCCGGATGGTGGATAAGCAGCCCCAAACAAGTTCCAAAGCAATTCAAGCTGTCCTCAGGGAGCATCAGTGTCAGTGCGAACTATCCGTCGACATTTAAATGAAATGAAAGCTATGGCAGGAGATCCAGGAGGACCCCACTGCTGACACAGAGACATAAAAAAGCAAAACTACAGTTTGCCAACATGTACTTGAGTAAGCCAAAATCCTTCTGGGCAAACGTCTTGTGGACAGATGAGACCAAGATAGAGCTTTTTGGTAAAGCACATCATTCTACTGTTTACCGCAAACAGAATAAGGCCTACAAAGAAAAGAACACAGTACCTACAGTGAAATATGGTGGAGGTTCACTGATGTTTTGGGGTTGTTTTGCTGCCTCTGGCACTGGGTGCCTTGAATGTGTGCAAGGCATCATGAAATCTGAGGAGTACCAATGGATTTTGGGTCATACTGTAGAGCCCAGTGTCAGAAAGCTGGGTTTGCGTCGGAGATCTTGGGTCTTCCAGCAGGACAATGGCCCCAAACATACATCAAAAAGCACCCAGAAATGGATGGCAACAAAGCACTGGAGAGTTCTGAAGTGGCCAGCAATGAGTCCAGATCTCAATCCCATTGAACACCTGTGGAGAGATCTTAAAATTGCTGTTGGGAAGAGGCGCCCTTCCAGTAAGAGAGACCTGGAGCAGTTTGCAAAGGAAGAGTGGTCCAAAATTCCGGGTGAGAGGTGTAAGAAGCTTATTGATGGTTATCGGAAGCGACTGATTTCAGTTATTTATTCCAAAGGGTGTGCAACCAAATATTAAGTAAAGGGTACCAATGATTTTGTCCAGCCCATTTTTGGAGTTTTGTGTGATATTATGTCCAATTTGCTTTTTTCCCTCCCTTTTTTGGTTTTTTTCCAATACACACAAAGGGAATAAAGATGTGTATAGCAAAACATGTGTTACTGCAATACTTTTCTGTGAGAAATACTTCATTTTCTGGAAAAATTTCAGGGGTGCCAACATTTACGGCCATGACTGTATATAACTGTGATTCCAAAATATATACATATCTACTGCAATTCAGATAGATACCATTTCCCCTAAAATAAGACATTGCTTGATAATAAGCCCAATCGGGCTTTTGAGTGCATGCGCTAAAATACCGCCCCCCCCCAAAAATAAGCCCTCCCTGAAAATATTTAAACACATGCGCAGCCGGTCCCCGCCTTTCCTCTGGTTAGGTTAGGGAGACAGAGCTGGAAATCAGGTAAGACAGCAAGAGCCCTGTCTTGCTCCATGCACCCCAAAATAATACGGCATCCCCAAAAATAAAGCCAAGCACTTATTTCGGGATTCAAAAAAATATAAGACAAGGTCTTATTTTCGGGAAAACATGATAGATAGATAGATAGATAGATAGATAGATAGATAGATAGATAGATGATAGATAGATAGATATAGACAGATATAGACAGATAGACAGATAAGACATAGGCATAGGCATAGGCATAGGCATAGGCATAGGCATAGGCATAG
>WNWU01000005.1:7831096-7854396 GCA_012654045.1 Ptyas mucosa
CATAGGCATAGGCATAGGCATAGGCATAGGCATAGGCATAGGCATAGGCATAGGCATAGGCATAGGCATAGGCATAGACATATAGTTCTAAAATATTTTCCTGGAAGATGCAATTATTTTTTTGTGAAGAAACCCAAGTACTTTTGGTTTTTTGTTTGCTTTTGTTTGTTTTTTGTTTGTTTTGTTTGTAAAATCTACATTTTACAAACAGAATGTAGATCATCTCAGGATTTATATGCACCTTCTTCAACATTTACAACTGTGGCTCTCAACCTGTGGTCTGGGGAGCCCGGGGGGGGCATGATGTCATCACATGGGGTCCGTGAAGGCTCTAAGAAATATTATGATTTAAATCTTGAGTTAAGTCTTGGGGGTCCGTGGCCATGGTCCATGGTCCCAAAATGTATTTTAAAGGGGGTCCATGGTGAAGAAAAGATTGAGAAACATTGATTTACAATATTCTGATCAATCTATCAGTGCTGAACAGATTCAAAATGGTGAGAACTCTCTATGTTTAATATTTTATCTCTACAGGAAACTGCTACCATCACAGAACTTTTGGCCCTCCTGTTCAAAGCCCTTATGTATTACCTCACTGGCAACAGATACATACCAACATGATCTCAGTTTTCTTAAGAAACATCTAGCTTGTTTCTACTTGTTTCTGTGCTGTCCTTAGACAACCTCATCTTCCATACTAAATTCTGTCTTAGGCCCTTCTTGTTCTGGAAAATTTCACATATTCTTCTTTACATGAATTAATAAAGTATTTTATTTAGACTCTTCCACTAACACAGTGAGTTTACTAGAAAAGGGAAGAGAAGACAGAAAGCATTACAAAAGAGCACCTTTAAACACCTTGCTTTTTAAAATGCTTTTCTTTCAAACATGAAATGAGGAAGTTACAATATAGTTAAGCTATAAACTTCTTGTTACACTTGTTATAAATATTTTCAAAGCTCTCTACAATTGAAACCTGCTTTTGAAATGTATCCTTTTGTTGCTAATCTTTGGTTAATTCTTGTTAAATGTCAATTTGTTGTGTTTATTAGTGGTTCTCATTTCTGCTCTTTTGAATCTCATTGTTTGATGATACAAATATACAGAAAACTAATTCTGTCTCTAACTCATAGTAGTTAGAATGCTGCACTAGCACTAGGGACATTCCCGTAGATAAGTCTAGTTTGATCAAAGGTGCTTTTTTCAAAAGGCAACTGGATAGATTTTTTTTCCTTAAGAAGAAAACGTTTTGCTTCTCATACAAGAAGCTTCATCAGTTGTGACCTCTAATTTGATCACTTTGATGTTACTCACTCTACAAGATTCTTGGATAGATAAAGATGGAATAGGGATATGACTCAGATCCTTAGAGGAAAAGACAAGATACAAATGTAGGCAGTAAATTAAGTTCTCAGACAGGGCCGCATGTATGTATGAAGCCATTACCAAGATACACAAAAAAGCTGCTATAAAGAAAAAACATGAAAAGAATCAGCACCTGTGTGAGGAGAAAATACCTAACTATAGAAACACAACATACAAAAAAATTCAAACATAGCAACATCGAGACAGGACTAGACTGATCGTGAACCAGACAAGGTGACAAGAATGTGAAATCAGGTCCTCCCTACTAGATTTTGGACATGCAATAAAACTAGACTTCCAAAACTTTTCTTTCTAACTTTATTTTGTTGTAATTTTAGTGGCCTATATTTTTTTTTTACAAATGTATATACACTTTATGCCTCTCCATTGGGCAAAAATCAATTTATAACTCAAATAAATAAATAAATAAATAAATGAATGAATGAATGAATGAATGAATGAATAAATAAATAAAACAACTTTTTCCCCAACTATTTGGAGCAGGTGAATAGTTTAACTATTACTGATGTGGATTTTGTTTTGTTTTTGTTTTGTTGAAGGGAAGTGAGGGAGGTGGGTTTATTATTTTTTCTGTAGGCACTAGGTTTTATATGTTTTATATATATATATATAAACCACTGGGTTTTCTGGTTTTAATCTCTGTAAATCACCCAAAGTTACATGTGGGAGATGGGCAGCTATTTAATTCAAATTAATAAAGGTGTTTGGAGTTGGGGGGGGAGGGATGACATTATTTCTGTTTTTGCTTTGTTATTGTTTTATTCCAAATATCTATTAAATACCATTAGAAAGGCATCATAGTCAGGGGTTCTAATGATATAGAACCAGTGTCCTCAAACCATGGGGATTCTCAAATTACATAAAAGTCCATTGTTCTTCTTATTATTATTTTTAAAACTGATCGAGTTTTCTCAGGTACAGAGGCAATCCTGTTTAAACTTGTTCCCGCTTTCCCTGAGCAGACCAGGAACAGGCTTGCAAGCCCAAAGTAAGTTTTGAGAGGCTAAACCTACACACCTAGATATCTATCCAGACCATCTGCCAATCACAGCAGCTGCATTATTATGTATTGACTACATTCATAAGAGGAGATTACACACATTAATTCAGAGCCTTTAAAGTATCAAATTGTATATTTGTATGCCAGGGGTGGGTTCTACTTACCTTTACTACTGGTTTGCAGCGGGGCCATGCGTGTGCGCTCTTCTGCGCAGAAGTGTTTTGATGATGTCGAGGTCGGTGGGCGGGGCCTCTGGCCGATTTTACTACCGGTTCTATAGAACCGATGCAAACCGGGGGCAACCCACCACTGTTGTATGCCTATGCTTATATGCAAAAATGCAGGATGAAAAACCAAGTTGGTTGCTTAGAAGTGCTTTTTTCTGACATTCTCCAGTAATTGTTAAGCACATAAGTTGAAAACTGGTCCTACCCTCAGGAATACCATTCAAACCAAAACAATATATATGTATTTTTGTTGTCAGTTCTAGGGATTCATCAGAATTATTGCCTTGATTTGAACATGAAGTTTTGGACCACAAACATCAAAGAGGAAGGTCTAATTTGCTTGAGATAAAAATTTACTTTGACATGTGTCGTAATTAAAAAATGCTGTTTTCCTTTGCTATTATTATTTTTATTGGGCTAGCTTTGCTTCCTATTTTCTTTAGATAACCTTTTCTTGGTTAGCTTCAGCTACCTATTCAACATGTGTTTTTATGTTATCATAATTTTTTCCTCCATTCATATCAGTCTTAATCAACCTCCATCAACTTTTCCTCCATTCATATCAGTCTAAGTCAGTTTTCCCCTGTTACTTAAAGCTAGCAGCTATGTTTGCTATGGATGATAGAAGCAGTAATTCAATACTCTGAATGCAGTTTGGAACAACCTAATAATTTTATAATGTATTTTACAGTTTAGGAATAAAATACATTGCAGAAAGATTAGTAGATGAAATGTAGAAACAAAAAATGCCCTTTTCACTGCATAGTTCTGTGTCCAATAGGGTCTCTAACTGGAACTCCTCTCCATGTTAAGTAGGTTAGTAAACATAAATCAATACCTTTTTTTTTCCAATCCAAGGCAATTGTTAAAAGGGAGCCAGGCAACTACCTTACTGAATCTGTCAAAAATCCTCTATATTCTTCCATATCATGAGAAGTACTGGTAATTGCTTAGCCTCAATGACAATAATCCTATTATTGCCAATTGGAACGAGCTCCCCCCGGAGATATGGAGGATCCCGGATTTATGCACTTTCCGCCGTGCCCTCAAGACCTTTTTACTCCAACAGGCTGGGCTGGCCTAACTTCCTTTTAATTGTTTAATTTTAATCTGTCTGTAAAAAACAGGGGTGTTTTAATCAGTATGGGCCAAATTTATTTAATGTGTTTTAAATTGTTTTTTAAATTTTATACTATATGTGTTTTATCTTTGGCTGTTCACCGCCCTGAGTCCTTCAGGAATAAGGCGGTATATAAATCTAAAATAAACTAAACTAAAACGAAACTAAACTATAAAGCCATTGATTATAATATATATTTATTTTATGCATAATGGCTACATCTCACATCACAAACTATTGTTGGTTCTCACCATCAGCATCCTTTCTCAACTGAGCATGTCTGGAAAAGAAATATAATGCCCGTGACAGTAGCCATTACAAATCTATGGATATGTGACCACTTTGATTTAGTTTCTATGTTTCACTCAGTAAACAAAGCTGGTCAATCCAGTCATAAAGCAAAAACCTGGGATATAGGCCAAAGAGAAAAACAGTTGATTATCTCAATAGGAAACATACTTCTCTGAACATGGTGGTCAACAGAAGTATAACTACTACACCAAATGCACATTGTGTAAAAATAGACACATCACACACACACACACAAAACACAAACACCAACAATGGGACTACAAGTCATGTAAACCTTATACAGAGGGCATGAATTATATAAACATCCATGCTTCTCTCAGTACCTAAGGGAGGCTGGACAGTATACACCCGTGATGGCGAACCTATGGCACGGGTGCCACAGGTGGCACGCGGAGCCATATCGGTGGGCACGCGAGCCCAGCTCCGGCACACATGCGTGCGCCAGCCAGCTGATTTTCAGGCCTTCTGGGCCCACCAGAAGTCAGGAAACACACAGTTTCCAGCCTCCGGAGGGGCTCTGGGGGGGGCGTTTTTGCCCTCCCCAGGCTCCTAGAAAGACTCTGGAGCCTGGGGAGAGCAAAAAACGGGCCCACCGTGCCATCACATGCCAAAAGCGGGGGGAGCACAGGGGGGGTGGGGCACGTAGAATTATGGATGTGGGCATGCATGCGTGTGACCCCACCGTGCTCCCCCCCACTTTTGGCACGCGATGGCAAAAAGGTTAGCCATCACTGGTATACACCATCCTAAGAAATAATTGAATATGAGATAGATCTTTGCCTTGCTTGCATGCTCAGTATTCCTGGCTCAACTAGAGAATTATTAATGAAAATGACTCAACATGCTAAGAAAAACAACAGAATCCAAAATGCAACACTGTTTTTCTTGTCAACTCATCTTCAGCCTTTCTTTGAAAAGCTAATTACATGCTTTGAAAAGCATGTAAACATATATGCTTGAGTCTGCAAATGGCAAGGGGGGGCGTATTGTAACCTTTTTCCTTTTTTTAATAAGCTGTTCAGGATCAAGGATGGCCAAAAAAAGGGGGGAGGGAAGCAATAGCAGAGGAAACTGCAGGCAGCAAACATTTCCTGGAGATATAGATACCAGTGCAAAGGCCTGGTGTGAAAGCTCAGGTGATATAAGGTCACACACCCACACCCACTCAACAGCAGAGGTCTCTGAAGGAGGAACAGCTATGAGCTAAAATATCTAGGGTGATCAGCAAGAGAGAACAGCTTTAAATGGAACATGTCATCAAATGTAATTGTATGCATTGAGGTTCTGAAATCGCAATAGGAATAATTTCTTAAAGCACAAAAGTAGGTGTGAGACACAGAGAAAGAGGACAGAAGAAAAAAAAGAAGAGCAAAAAGACAATCTGTCTAAAGCAGAAAATAATTAGATGAATATTAACAAGAGGCAAAACCTACACCCAGATACCATTGGCTACACAAGAGGCAAACACAAGATTGAAAAACCAAAAGTAACTATTCACAACACAGGTTCCATTTTTGCTACTATTTTTACCCACCAAATGCCTTTGTAAGTATCCATAAGCTGAATTCCTGTTTTTCACTATTTCATGTCCTGATTACCACTCTTGAACGGCGACATAAATGTTTTTACATGACAGAAAAATATTTATAACCCCATTTAAGTGGGAACATAGATATATCCCAATTTCAGAATCTGCTAGTTATCATAATTTCAGAGACCATTCTATTTTTCTAGCTGACACAGAAATACCCCTTTTGTTTACATACAGTAGATGATACCCAAAACAAATGAATGATTGTGTTCTAGGATATCTGTCAGGAAGCCAACAAGAAGAGAAATGAATCTGAACTTATTTTCCTTAGAAGAGCATAAAATCATAACCAAGACCTAAAATTATTAAACCATCTGGAAACAGTGACCACAAAGCTATTACGTTTGATACAACTGCAGGTGGATAATTTCTGAAGAAGTCTAACTCTGTCATGCTTGATTTCAAAGCAGCAAATTTATGTATAACTGTATTTATGTATAATTGATGTTAAAAAATAAGTTGAAAAAAAGGGTCAGGTCTTGCAAATTGACTCCAGCAATATTTTTACTCAATGGGATCTTACCCAGACTCTCTTTGTTAACAGAAGCATTCCATCCTGCAACAGTTGCCAATTTTATATTCTAAAATACCATCTCTTTAATCAAGTCCTGCCTTGCTATTTAAAGTTATTGAAGAATTTAAAGTGCAAGAACACTTGGGACTTTTCATGAATGGTTGAGTCCCAGTCATGTCTCTTAGTGCAGCAGATCTTAACCTTCTGGGCACTAGGGACTGGTTCCATGGAGAGAGGATCGAAGGGGGTGTGGCTTCATGTGCTGCCTCCATTCCACCAATGGGGTTTTGCTTGTTTGCGCGGCCCAGTTTCTAGCATGCCGTGGGCCTGCTGCCGGTCAACAAACCGGGGATTGGGGACCCTTGCCTTAGTACCTGCATCCATAATCAGTAACACCCCTCCAAAAATATAAGCAATCTTATATTTGCAGTACATTCAGGCTGTAGCTACCCTGTTTCCCCCAAAATAAGACATCCCCTGATAATAAGCCCATTCGGGCTTTTGAGTACCTGGCAATAAGGCCAAGTGCTTATTCCAGAGTTCAAAAAAATATAAAACAGGGTCTTATTTTTGGGAAAACACGGTATATTGTTTCTAATGTGTGTAGTTGGAAAGAAGGAAAACAAACAGACGCATCCATATACATATATTAACATAGTTATGTAAAATAATGATATTTTAATTTGTAACGGATTTTAGTTGGGATGTTTTAAATCTGGGCCAAAATTTGTTTAATTCTTTTAATAATTTTAAATTTTGTATTGGATGTTTTTTATTCTTGGCTGTTCATCGCCCTGAGTCCAGCAGGAGAAGGACGGTATAAAAATTTAATAAAATAAATAATTTATAAATAAATAAATAAATAATAGACTGCTGGCTGAAGTCATCATAAAAGTAAAATAATTTACAAAATCTGCCAATGGAGCACATGTTACAATCATCTTTTGTTTACAAGTGATGGGCTACTTTTATTGGACATGTTGAAAAAGGAGTGGGGAGGAGAGGTTCATAGGTTTTATTATTTGTGGATTTAAAAAAAAAACTGCCCAGAGTTGAGCGGTTATATAAATTTGTTCAATAAACGAAAAAGCAAGCAAGGTAGACAATCATATCTTGAAGATGCTAATTTGGATTTGTACACTGAGGAAGGAGTTGAGCTAATTATAAAGGAAATTAAAAAGGGATGTGAATCAATAAAGGAGAATATTTGGGTTGAATTAAGGGGTCCTTGGTGCTCTCTGAGCTTGATTGTTTTCTTGCAGACGATTCATTACCCAAACTAGGTATCATCATCATCATCTATACATATACATATGCATATGCATACGCATACACATATATGCATACACATACACAAATGGCATAACAGTCTGGAACTGAGGATAAGCATGCAACATCCAGGGCTCAGGAGTTGTCATGGCATCAGATTGTTAGAGAACAAGTGAGTTTTGAGAGTGTCAACAGGCATAGAGATAGAGATGACCCTGTCAACACTGTACTTCAATTACAAAAAAAAATCCTAGTTAGGTTTCTCATCAAAGGACTTCAAATAAACCCTGCAGTCATAGAAAAAGAGACATTTTCTTTATGAATGGCTAACTAACAGATTAAAAAGCAGAAAGTAAGAATGGTAAGAATAATTGGTCAATTTTCTCAATGAAGAGAAATAATAACTGCAGTCCCCTTCATGATCTTTCTGGAACAGTGCTTTTAAATATGTTCATAAATGCTCTTGTCATAAGAGAAAGCAATGTTGCCCAAGCTATGGATATTATTAAACTGATAATAAACTCCTTGACTTCCAACCGCGATTGAGCCCAAAATTTATGTTGCTAAGTGAGATACTTGTTAAGTGAGTTTTGCCCCATTTTATGTCCTTTCTTGCCACAGTTGTTAAATCACAGCAGTTAAGTTAGTAACACAGTTGTTAAGTGAATCTGCCTTTCCCATTGACTTTGCTTGTCCAAAGGTCGCAAAAGGTGATCACATGAGTCACTTTTTTCAGTGCTGTTATAACTTTGAACGGTCACTAAATGAACTATGGTTAAGTCGACAGCTACCTATATAAGTAATTGTGAAGAAAGAACTGTTTAAATCAAAATGACACATGTGCTTCAATTTCAGAAAATCGAAGGTGATGCTTTACTTTACATATATCCTGATGGGATCTGAGCTGTTTGACAGTATCCAGGGAAAAGATCTTGGGTTACAGTGGATAGCTCAATGAATTTGTTGACTCTGCAGCAGCAGCTGTGAAAAGAGCAAATTCCATACTATGGATCACTAGGAAAGGGGTTGAAAATAGAATTATCAACAATGTAATGTCCTTGTACAAACCTGGTATGTTCACATCTGGAATATTATGCAAAGGTTTGATCACTACTGGGATGGGGGAACTACTAACAATTATGAGGAAAATGCAGAAAACAACAGCCAAAATTATCAGAAGGTTCAAAGACCTTTCTTACTAAAAAAAAAAAAAGCCCAGAATATTTGGGAGTATTTAGCTTGGAAACAGAGCCATTGAGAGAGACTTGGATCTCCATTGAGAGAGACTTGGGAGAGAATCATGTGTAGTGTAGAAAAAGTGGGTAAAGACAGGTTTTTCTTTCTCTCTCAAAATACTAGGATCATGGACCATCCAGTGATCTCGATGAGAAGAAGATTCAGAATAGTAAAAATTAAATACTCCTTCATGCAGCATGTAACCAAACTATGCAATTCATTCTTTTTATCCGTGGGCTGTCAGACTCCTGAATGCAAAATAGCATCATAACTATGTAGTATGATGGACTTGCAGGGCCAGCACAATGTGTAACATGTTCACACTGGTGTAATAGGACTGGGTGTTTGTTAATATGATTTATTGGGTTAGGGATTTTCTGTTTCCACTGTGAGTTGTATTGTGTTGGGGGGGTGTGCACTGAGGCAGCTCCACCAATCTCATTGTACATATGTTGTGCAGTGACAATAAAGGTTATCATTACAAGATGTAGGGTTGGTCACTAATTTGGATGGCTTTAAAAGAGGACCAATTGGTCTCTTAATAGCTATCACTCCTGAAAAGAATGAGACAGCAGCAGTATGTCTCCATCTCCATCAAACTTGCAAGTTCTGCATCGAGATGTTGTACTTCAACCAATATCTAATCAGTCTAACAGGAAACTCCCTCAATGCCCATATACTGATGAAGACATCAACAGAAATGGGGGGGGGGGGGTTAATCCTACCAATTAGCTTGCTAATAGTTCTCACCTAAATTATCGTGGCCAAAGCAAAAGGAAACTTTGATATATGAAATGAGATATGATCTGATATGAGATGATAGATCTGATCCTGATCTATGAGGAGAGGAGAGGAGAGGAGAGGAGAGGAGAGGAGAGGAGAGGAGAGGAGATGAATTGTTCTAATACTTCCTCTTTCTAGGCATGTATTAACTTTTTCAGATTTATTCATCAGGTAGAATGGAGACTGCATCTCAGGAATGCACAATTATGGGGAAAGTGTGAATTACCTACCCTTCAATTCCATTTTACAGTCTAAATAAGAGAACTTCCATGAGGGACACTCCTCCTCTTTATGAGTACCATATAAACTTCCATGAATTTTTCTTGCCCTTTGGAGTGCAAAGTGATGCCTAGGGCTGTTTTGCTGGTGTTTTCAATCCACCAGATATAAAAATCATACTAAGAGAAAAAGAAAAAAAATGTTTTTCAATTGCTACCCAATCTTCCTACCCCAATAGTCATTTGAGGATCTTCAAATAAATATATAAAGAACATCAAATGAATCATGGGGTTAAGAAGTTTAGGTAGGATTAGGGGGTAAGAAGATATGTGCCCCAGGAATAGTGTTTAATCTGGTAAAGAATAAAATACAAATAGAGTTAACAAACAAAACTAAAATGTAATATCAAAAATTAATTGGAGGAAATACATGTGAAAAATAACACCCATCAAATCACCTTTTTGCAGCAACAAATCAAAGTTTAACACTACAATACAGTCAAATCTTAATGACTGTAATACAAATTCTGCCTTCTGATCCCCAGTCTTAACCGAAATTTCATTTAGCTTTCACTCTAAACAACTTTCATACAGAAAAGCTAAGAAATGCACACAGAAATGTCTTCCCGCCCTCTTTAAACTGACTTCATTTGCACCTGCTAATTTCCATGCAGTGCATCCTGTGCAACTAAGTAGTTAGTGAAAATTATATTTTTACAGGTTTTTAAGCTGGTAAATGGTAGTGTATAATTGAGATGAATTATTTCAGCTTTCACAGTGGAAAATTCCTAGCATTAAACACACAAAAAGAGGGGTGATTTTTAAATACAACATTTTCAAGTTCAGATCAGGGAGCTTGATTAGCTACCAACTCCTTAAGTTGAAAAGCAGATTTCATGTAAAGGAACCATCTATATTAAAAAAATCCTGAACCTCTTGGCAAACATCATTTTTCCAAAATGTCCTGAATCTTGTGGAGGAAAGAAGCGGGGAAAGGAACTTGCCTCTTCTTGCTGTATTCTGCAACAGCCTCATGATTGGCCTGATGCACTCGAACATTATCAAAACAGAAGCATTTCCATTTAGTTCTGAGGAAGAGGAGGAGGAGGAGGAAGAGGAGGAGGAGGAGAAGACAAAGATGAAGACGGAGACGAAGACGAAGACGAAGAAGAAGAAGAAGAAGAAGAAGAAGAGTGCTATTATTTCTTTCATAAAATTCTTTCATAAAACAAAATGAGAGAGAAACATTTTCCTCCACTAATCAGACTGTTTCTTTGGTAAGTACTACCACATGAGAAAGCCCGTCTAATTAAAATTAGTTCATAAAAGAAAACCCCAAGATCACTATGTCTGAGATTTCTCATTAGATCTCCTGCCCATCCGATTTTTTTAATTTTCAAAAAGTCATTCATTTTTTTTTTAATGGAATTGGCTATTGCAAATTGCAAACCCCAATCTTTAACATTATATTAATTCCCCAGGATTCTTCCGGACCAGTCTAAAACCCTTCTGGTTAGAAAATAACAATGATGGGAGATTGCAAACCATTGCTCCAGTTAGAAGTATGCCCATCTGCTTTAAAAAGAAGAATAAGACAAAAGCAAGCCAGAGTTATAGGAAATATCCTGAGGAAAAAGAGCCTAGAAAAGTAGCAGATAAGAGTTCTGATAAAACTATTTTTTATCGCAAGATTTTCAGAAGTGATTTTCCATTAACTTTCTTCTAGGGCTGAGGGAGAATAAATGGTCCAATGTCGCCCAATTGGACCTAAGCAGAGACCTCAACTCATTGTCTCTCAATTTCTAGCCAGGTACCTTAAGCACTTTATCAGACTAGCTCTCAAATTAGGGCTTACTCTCCAATTAATGTCATTATAGTCGCAGACTCCATTTTAGGGGGAAATAGATTACTGCCCTTTCTGGAGAAGAAATAATTGAGTTCCACTTATATATTCTTGGTCTCGTTTTAATTTAGGCCTAGGTTCTTAGCAGTGGTGGTATTCAGTCGGTTCTATCCGGTTCGGGCGAATCGGTAGCAGCAGCTGCGGGAGGCTCCGCCCACCCACCCAGACGTCATCACGACCCATTTTTGATGCTCTGCGCATGCGCGGAAGGACCTGCGCATACACAGAGGTGGCACATGCATGTGCGTGTTCACATTTGCGAACCAGTAGCGAAGGTAAGTGAATACCACCCCTGGTTCTTAGAATGCTGCCTATTAGTTATATAATCTTCAATATATCATGTAAATTCTTGCTTTAGGTCTGGGAAGCATTTAAATTCATTTTTGGCTATGCAAGTAAGTTTGGCTATACTACACCGTGGATAGCTAACAAAGAAAAGAAAAGGATCATCAAACAAGTCAACCAAGAGTTTTGCCACAAATGGCCAGACTTAGATTATTTTGACACCTTATGCAAAGACCTAACTCTTTGGAGAAGGCTCTAATGCTGGGAAAGCTGGAAGGAAAGAGGAAGAAAACAGCAGAATGGATGGATTTGGCTACAGTGTCACTGTGTACAGTTAGAAGACCTGAAAAACCAGGTTACAGCTAGATTGTTATAGAGAAAATCTATCTATGTGGTTTCTAAGAGTTAAAACAACTTGACAGCATATAATCAATGATCAATCAATCATAATATATCGATTTATAATATTTACTAAAATTTACTTGGATTAGTCCAGGCAGTTGCCAAGAGTCAACAAAGGCTTGAGGCATAAAAATACAAACCCTATATTGGCAATTGTAGCAATTTAACACTGTTATCAAGTTAATGATCAAAATGTAAATATCACAGCTTACAAGTTCAAATATTGAGCATTGAACACTTTATTCAATATATCAGATACAGTAGGTTCCCCAGGTAAGAATTATATAAAAGAAGTTAAGCCCATTGAACAAAGTTTGAGAAACTGGAAACGTGAGGGAGGAAGTCTACCATTCTGGTTTTAACTGTTAATGCAAATTGTGAAAAGGAAACATCACACAAACAAATAGCCTAGGAAAAAGGCCAGAACAGAACAAAGGAACAAAAGAAAAGGCGTAGCAAAAGAGTGTTACCCATAAAGAACTACAGTTGGGCTGCCTCTGTTCATTTCTGATATTTATGATTACTGGCAACATCTAATGACCATAAAAGTTATCCATTATTTTTAAAAAGGGTTAATTTTTACAACTTTCCCTATCGAAACCTCAATTGCTCTTGTAGATATCATGCAAGATCTGAACCTATGGTCCGAGCTATGAATAACAGCTTAATATCTCTACCTCATTCAGCTGGTTAGTTCTCATTCAAGTAATAAGTGCCAATTATAATAAGTGTCCAATTATAATAATATAATGTCCAATAATATAATATAATATATCATAATATAATTCATTATTATATATTATATAATTATTATATATTATTATATTATATGAGGGACGCAGTGGCTCAGTGGCTGAGCTTATTGATCGAAAGGTCGGCAGTCCAGCGGTTCAAATCCCTAGTGCTGCGTAACGGGGTGAGTTCCTGTTCCTTGTCCCAGCTTCTGCCAACCTAGCAGTTTGAAAGCACGTAAAAAATGCAAGTAGAAAAATAGGGATCATCTTTGGTAGGAAGTTAACAGCGTTCCCTGTGCCTTTGGCGTTTAGTCATGCCGGCCACATGACCACGGAGATACCTTCGGACAGCGCTGGCTCTTCGGCTTTGAAACGGAGATGAGCACCGCTCCCTAGAGTTGGAAACAACTAGCACATATGTGTGAGGGGAACATTTACCTTTACCTTTACTATATTACACATTACACATTACTTATTATATAATAATATAGTGTCCAATTATAATAAGTGACCAATTATAATCCGTGCACCGTTGGCGTTTAGTCATACCAGCCACATGACCACGGAGACGTCTTTGGACAGCGTTGGCTCTTCGGCTTTGAAACGGAGATGAACACCACCCCCTAGAGTTGGGAATGACTAGCACATATGTGCGAGGGGAACCTTTACCTTTACCTTTATAATAAGTATCACAGCAGGTACAAAAAAGCAACATTTGAGATCTTTAGCACTTCTTTTGCTCTGTTGCTTTCAGTGTAAAAATATTACCATGATACTTCTACATACATGGAAAACTAGAGAAAGAATCAGAACTAGTCAAGAACTTAGTTGATGAAAAAGCATCTTGGAGTTTCAGAGTTTGGAATTAATTTATCACAGGGAAAAAAATTATAGTAGCATAAAACAGAGGAATGGACTTTTTAGGTATCTGATGGACTTTTAAAATAAATAAATGTATTAAATTTATCAGATGTTTAGTGCATCTTTTTTTAAAAAATGAGGAAAATTGGGCTATGTTCTGGCATTTTGCCATAATTTCAGTCATGTAATTTTTTTCAAGGGGGCAAGATGGCTCAGTTGGAAAGCTGACAGCACTGCTCAACGTGTAAGCTCCCGTTACTTGTCCCACCTAGCAGTTCAAAAACCTGCAAATACAAGTAGATAAGTAAATACCACTTTGGTGGGAGGGTAACAGTGTTCCGTGCACCTTGGCATATAGTCATGCTGGCCAGATGACTACACAATTGTCTTTGGATACCACTGGCTCCCTCGCCTAAGAAATGGAGATGAGCACCACCAATTGGAGTCGGACACAGCTGGACAGGGAAAACCTTTACTTTTACCTTTTAATTTTTGTCAAAAAACAAAAAAGCAAGAAAAATACATTTGTTTCTGGATTCAAATGCTTATCCTTTTGAACACTTTTAGTTCTATTGAGGAACAGAACATAATAATAAAAATACAATATTTTTCTCAGAAATAATTTACAATAAATCTCACCTAAAGTACAGTGAAAACCCAAAATATATTTGCATTCTACACGAGGTAACAATTTTCCCATTTCTCATTATTAAACTCTCTAGTTAACTTTCCTGAGGAGGAAAAGTTCAAGTAGTCTTCATTTAGCAACCACAATTGGGATGGGTAACTTGGTCATCAAATAGAATGGTCGCTAAATGAAACTACAACTGTGCTTATGATCTTGCTTCAGCTTTCCTTTTGCTTTACAGAATTGCAAAGGTCGTAAATCTGAGGATGGGCATAAACCTACTTTTTCATCATCATAATTGTGAAGTCAGTAAGAGGCAAGAGCATAAGAAAGACTAACTATATACACAACTGCAGCGAATTGTATAATCAACTTAATTAAATTAAACAACAAATTACAGGTACATAATAGAAAAACACATTACCCCAGTAAACTTTCCAAGATTCTATTTATCCAAAGTGTTATTACTAACATCATGCTTTATATTACAGATAAATTCTATCTGGCAGTTTTTCAAACAATAACATTTTTTAAAAAAAACCTCTCAACCAGGAAAATAAAACTCAGTATTGGGAGATTTTCACTTACAACCACAAAGGAGTCTGGAATTGTAGTCATAAGGCACTACAGACATATGTCAAGGCACCATGTGACCACATTCAATTTTACAACTTTTTTTATGATGGGCACAAAAATATGTCACCGTAGCCCTTAAGTTAATCACATGGTCATTAAGGGAAGTATGTGATTGTTAAGTGAAAACAGCATATCCAATGAACTTTTTTTTTGCTGTTCTCTGCTGTTTATAAATCGTGGTCATATGACCATGGGACACGCAACCAGTGATACATGCGAGTCAGTTACCAAAATATGAAATTTGTCAGTTATCGAAATATGTAACTTTAAGGATGGGTTATAAATAGCTCTTTTGAAATCCATCATAGCAGTAGCAATAGCATTTAATACCACTTCGCAGAGCTTTGCAGCCATCTCTAAGCGATTTACAGAGTTAGCATATTGCCCCCAACAATCTGGGTCCTCATTTTACCCACCTCGAAAGGATGGAAGGTTGAGTCAACCTTGAGCCTGGTGAGATTCAAACTGCTGAACTGCTGGCAATCAGCACTCAACAGAACTGGCCTGCAATACTGCATTCTAACCACTATGCCACCACAGCTCACTACGCCATCATAGTTTCAAAAAGTCATTATGTATCCATATATGTATTTAATAATCTTTGGGTTTTTAGACCATATTGTAATGCCCTTGTAATGAAATGTTGGCTGCTGCAGCTGCCTGTAATACAATCTCTCTAAATATTCTTCTCCCCAAACATTTCTTCAAGATAAGCAATGGCTTGTAGTTTTGTAAAACAACTGTTGGCATTTTTTTCAAATTTAGGAAAGGAAGGAAAGAGACAAAAATTACATTTCTCATCATTACTGCCTAAGGCCACATCAGCAACAAGCTGACTGGCTATTTCGGATAGGTACTTCAATCAAAATAGTATGCCAGCAATGCAGGTTCACTATAGAATGCAAACCTGAAATTAAGTGTCAGCCAGGACTCAGAGGGAAAAAAAGAACACAATTTTCTCATATCAGGAAGAACGGGAGGCCATGAACATTTCCTGTTATGCGGATGAAACAAGCAAAGACGTCATTGCCTTTATGCTCCTGTAGGTTGTCAGCAAATTAAGGGTCAACGTTCAATCATGTCCAATACATTGGCTATGAGAGAGTGTATGTCTTTTTCTTTTTTCTGTCTCTGCCATATACATGTATTTACACCTATACAACAGCAGCAATGGTATCTACATTTGGATACATAGCAATTTTCAAAGCTCAGTGATGAAACCTACTATTTTCCCTCAGGGTGCATTGGAATTTGTGCACAGAGAATGTCCAATTTCCAGAGAACCCATACCTACGTTCCTATATCCTGTACCTGTTCTGAGGTATGGAAAGCCTGTTTTGAAGGCTCTATGAAATAAGTATTTCATAAATATCTTATCTGCATATCCAGAAGGTAAAGAAGGAGAAAACAGAAAGTGTTTTAAGAAGAAATTACTTTTTTTTTAACATCATCTCTTGTGTTTCTAAGACATGAGACAGGAAACGGAAGAATGTGCTTCTATGTTTTGCTGGGCAAATATATGTCTTTATGAAGATCTAAATCCACACTATGATAAACTTATAGCTCTGTCTTCTGTTGCACATGTAAACATTTGGAAAAAAGCAACAGGTAAGAAAATGGACATTGGTCTTACCGTGATACGCCCTTTCTCTGCATCGTCCCAGGAGTGGCCAAGAATGGGTTGAATCGTCTGTTTCCTGTTGAGATCGAGCTGTCTGTTTCTTTTAGCCACACCTCCTGCCTCCACCTTCCTGCCCCAGTTTAGGCGAGGGTGTAGCTGTAAAGACAACTCAAACCGTGCATGCATTAGTTCCTGGATCACAGGCCAAGAGAAAGCAGGATGGGGCTTGGCCACTCCTGGGACGTCGCAGAGAAAGGGCATATCATGATAAGACCAACGCCCATTCTCCTGCAAGGTCCCAGGAGTGGCCAAGAATGGGACTTACCAAAGCTTCCCCCTAGTTACGGGTGGGAAGCCGCTTGGCCAGAGCCTGAAGCCTCCCCATGAACACGTTGTAACACCCTTGTCCAAACGATGCCTCAGCCGAGGCATAGACATCAATCTTATAATGACGAATAAATGGTGAAGGGGAAGCCCATGTGGCGGCTCTGCAGATGTCCTCAATAGAGGCCTGCGTAGCCCATGCTGCAGATGTGGCAGCACTGCGGGTGGAATGGGCCATAACCCCCCTAGGGGTTGGTAAAGCTTGAACCTGATAGGCCATTGCAATGCAAGCCCACAGCCAACGGCCTATAGTAGATGGGGTCACCTTGGCACCTCTAGATAAGGGAGGGAAGGACACAAAAAGAGCTTCCATCTGGCGAGACTGGGATGTTCTCTTAATATAAATCTTAAGAGCCCTCCTATCATCTAAGGTGTGCCATCTTCACTCCAGGACATGGGAAGGTCCTGGGCAGAAATCAGGTAAGATAACCTCCTGAGCCCTATGGAACTTAAGAGTTCACCTTAGGTATGAATTATGGATCCATTTGGAGGAGTACCCTCTTAGGATGGAAAATGCATAAATCCTGATGGACTGAAAGAGTGGCCAGTTCGGAAATGCGCCTGGCGGAGGTGATAGCCACCAAAAATGCAACCTTAAATGTTAAGAGGCGCAAGCTCACAGTATGTAAAGGTTCAAATGGGGCCCATGTCAGGGCCTGAAGAACTTGAGATAAATCCCATGTGGGGTATCGATTGACAACTGGAGGTCGGAGGTTAGCAGCTCCCTTAATAAATTGCCTAAGAATGGAGTCATAAGCCAATGATGTCCTCTTCCCACACCGCAAGACCATGGACAGCACTGCAACCTGCCTGCAGAGCGTGTTGTGGGACAGACCTTTGTCCAATCCGTCCTGCAAAAAAATCTAAAACATGTGAAACTGTAGCAGAGGTGGGGTTGAGATCCATAACCCCACACCAGTTGGTAAATGCTGCCCATGTTGAATCATAAATATGATTCATAGAAGATCTCCGTGAGGCCTGCACAGTTTCAATGACCCTGGAAGAGAACCCATGCTTCCTCAGGAATCCCCGCTCAAAAATGCCAGACGGTTAAGTTGAGCCATTGGGGCTCCGGATGTTGCAAGGCACCCTGGCTGAGTGATATCTTCTCCTAAGGAATCCTCCAGGGTCGGGAAACTGAAAGGCCCACCAGGTCCGCAAACCATGGGCACCTGGGCCAGTGAGGGGCAACTAGGAGGAGTTCCACCCTCTCCTGAATTACCTTCCAGATAACTCCTGGAATTAGTGGAAGAAGTGGAAAGGCATAAAGTAGGCCGCTTGGCCAAGGACTGCGTAAGGTGTTGGTCCCCTCTGCCCCTTGTGACGGGAACCTGGTGAAATACCTGGGAAGCTGAGCATTTTGCTGGGGGCAAATAGGTCCACTACTGGCTGACTGAATCTGGTTGTCAGTTCCAGAAAGAGCATGGGGTGTAATTTCCATTCTGCGTTGTCTATTGTGGACTGACTGAAGTAATCCGCCTGAGTGTTTGCCGTCCCCGCGATATCTCCGCTTTGAGGGAAAGCAAATGCTTTTCTGCCCACCTCCCCAGGAGCTCCGCTTCCATCATGAGGCTCCTGGAGTGAGTGCCTCCTTGTCAGTTTATGTGTGCCTTGGCCATGACGTTGTCCATAAGGATGAGAACGTGTTGGCCCTGTACTAAAGTCTTGAAGTGGCGAAGGGCAAGGTGTGCCACCCGAAGCTCCAGCCAATTGATGTTGTGGGCCAGGTCCGCTGGGGTCCAGCGGCCCTGAGCCATGTGGCCCTGAAGATGAGCCCCCAGCCAAAGAGGTTGGCATCTAATGTTATTGTGATGCAACTGGGCTCCCGGAAGAGACAGCCCTTGTCCAGTTCAGGAGTCATCCGCCACTCGAGGGAGAGCAACACCCCTAGGTGAACACATACCTTGGTCCGAGAGCTGCTGTTGCCTGACCATTGGTATGGAAGCAGGAACCAGTGAAGGGTTCTTGCATGCAGCAGTGCCCAAGGCACTATCGAGATGCATGACACAAACATCCCCAATAGTTGTGCTAATAGGGTAATGGGGACCCGACACTCTGCTCTTACCTGTCGGAGCAGGGAAGTCAAGTTGTCCTTGCTGTCCTGGGAAAGGAAGACCCGTCCCAGCCTGGTGTCAATTTCCATCCCCAAGTGTAAGAGTCTCATGTCCAGAACCAGCTGACTCTTTGGAAAGTTCACGGAGAACCCGTGCTGTCCTAAAATGGTGATTGTTCTCTGCAATGCCTCCCTGGTCTCCTCAAAGGAGGATACTTGCACAAGAATGTTGTCCAAATAGCATTGTAGACTAATAGGAATTGATCAAAGATAAGCCACCAACACCGCCAGAACCTTAGTGAAGGCCTGGGGCACCGACACTAGTCTGAAGGGCAAGGCCCTGTATTGGTAGTGAGACTGCTTGAAGCAGAAGCGGAGATATTGATGATGTGCCAGGAGGATTGACACATGGAAGTATGCCTCCATAAGATCAATTGATGCCAGGAAGTCGCCCTCCCAAATTTCTTCTAGGATGGTGGTTAGGGAATTAATTTTGAACCTTTTGTAGACCAGATACAAATTTAATTTTTTTAGATTTAGAATTGCTCTCCATCCCCCCGAAGACTGGAATCATAAAAAGGGTGGAGTAAAACTCCCAACCCCTCTGGCCCTCTGGAACCACCTCGATTGCCTGGATTTCCAGCAAATGCTGGATGGTGGCTTCCAGCAGACTTTCTTTTTCACTGCTTTGGGATACCGGGCAGCTGACAAAGACATTGGAGGAATGGAGAGGAAGTCCAAGCTGAGGCCGAGCCTCACTGTGTTGAGGACCCAGAGGTCGCTCATGATCATCTCCCATTTGGGCGCAAAAAGAGCCAATCGGCCGCCAATGGATGCGCTTGGCATGTAGTCATCGTGGTCTATGAAAGGTGCAACCTCCTGCCCCTCGAAAGGGCAGTTTGCTCTGGAGGGTCTACCTGGGCTGGGTGCGAAATCCTGTCCTATCCGTTTGGCAGTCAGAACGTTGAGGAAAAGGTCATTTAGATTGTTGAAAGGAAGAACTGGAATCTTGCTTCTTTGCTCTATGCCCAGCAGCTCTTCCCGCCATTTTGCAATTTGAAAAATGCAGCCATTACAAATTGTTTGCAGACTCCTATAGCCCAAAACCTCCTGCAATCAGTATACCTAGCCGAGACCAGGCAGGGACTTAAAGCCAATTAGGCTAGCAGGGAAATCTGAGTGTGCCTAGCCAAGACTAAGCAGGAACTCCAATGGTCTCCACTGAGGCTGTGGCTCTTAGGTATGCCCAGCAGCCACTGGGTAGGGACTCCACACCTCTCCTGCGGCCAGCGCCACTGAGTATGCCTAGCCAAAACAAGGCAGGGACTCCTTCTTGCACCCGCGAGGAAATTGGGCCTGTAAGAACTCACCCGGCTCCGCTGTGCAAGCTGAGAAGCCGATGCTCTTTACTGGGTCGGAAGCAAGCAATATGCCCAATTCCAGCCTTCTGAGGCCTGGGGAACAAGTGTGCCGAGCCGAGGCTAGGCAGGGGCTTTGATAGCACAGTGGCCCAGAGGACTGTAAAGAGGAAGCCAACGCTTCCACCAGGTCCCAGGCCTTCATTCTCTCCTCTACTTCAATCCAGGCCGATAATGGCCCCCAGGAAGGAAAACCGACGATCCCCCTGGTCTCCTGCTCCTAGCGATCAGCTGCAGTTGCCCAGCCCTTATCTTAAAAGCCAATTGCTAACACACAGCGGAAAGCCGCAGCTCTAAAAGCCAGCCGCCCCCTCTGATAGTTAAAATAAACAGAAGAAAGAGAAGAAATATAAATCTCACGATCCTGAAAATCAGAAGTGACCAGGAATGCTTTGAAACGTCTTGTTCAGGTTAAGACCGAGCCGAAACTGGGGCAGGAAGGTGGAGGCAGGAGGCGTGGCTAAAAGAAACAGATAGCTGGGTCTCAACAGGAAACAGACGATTCAACCCATTCTTGGCCACTCCTGGGACCTTGCAGGAGAAAAAACATACTTTTAAATACAGAACCATAATCAACGACATCCCTAAACAACAGATTACATGTATTTAGATCCTAAAAACAGTTAATGTTTATTATCTAAATAGGACAGCAACTGCTTTTTTATGTTCTTGATATATACCAGTGATGGCTAACCTTTTTGCCATCGTGTGCCAAAAGTGGGGGGAGCGTGGTAGGGTCACACGCACATCCATAATTCTATGTGCCCCTCCCCCCGTGCTCCCCCCACTTTTGGCACGTGATGGCACTGTGGGACCGGTAGGCCCATTTTTCATTCTCCCCAGGCTCCAGAGCCTTTCTAGGAGCATGGGGAGAGCAAAAACGGCCTTCCCCACTCCCCCCAGAGGCCCTCTGGAGGCTGGAAACAGTGTGTTTCCTGACTTCTGGTGGGCCCAGAAGGCCCGAAAATCAGTTGGCCGGCACATGCATGCATGCCGGAGCTGAGTTGGCGTGCCCACCAATATGGCTCCACGTGCCACCTGTGGCACTCGTGCCATAGGTTCGCCATCATGGATATATACTAAGGAAATTGAGAAAAAGAATATAAGAAGAGATAAAAATAATATATATATAATGAAGTGTATCATTTTTCCATAAAGGTGTAGAATTCCTATATATAGCAAAAGGATGGTGTTCTTTTAAAAGGCCTACAAGACCTACAAAGATCACACAGGTCCAACATTACACACAATTTAAATCAGAACACCTGAAAGTCAAAGAATCTCATACATAACACAAAGAGAAAGAATCATTTGCCCTTAGAAAGGCAAGAGTATCAAATATGCCAAGAAAATGTTATCAGACTGCATAGAAGACTTCATTGCACAACAGTACATAGTAATAAAACTACCTGGGCTATATCTGTTCAGATGCACTACTCTAACACCACACTTTTTAATCACAAAATATAGTAAGCTGTAGTACAAATAAGCCTGTGCTGAATGTTAAGCTTTTGGTAATTATCTCTTGTTGATCTATGTCATTGGAAGAACAGTATTAAACCATCTTGGCATAAATCTGGCAGAGGAAAAACACCATCTGCTTGTCACAGCAAAATATGAATCTTGAACCTTATAAAATAGTATCCAAACAACCATGACTAATATCAAAGGTAGTTATAATCCACTAGAACTACAGTCTATTTAGAAAGGGAAAACCAAATCTCCATCACGCATGGATTTAGCACATCCAGAATCAGAAAAGATTCCTGTAGTGCGCTGGCCTTTGAAGCAAATTCTGCCATTTAAACTGGTAAAGAAGGTGTATATTCAAATATTTATTTAGTCTAAATGGTTGAAACATGAGTATTAAATACCTTTAAAAAATGATACTGTCTTTCTTGGGTCACAAGATTTTTAGGCTAAAACCACAGTACAGCACTGGGAGACACCAGCCTTGAAAGAACTGAATTAGCTCAACCAGTCCAGTCAGCTAGACATCAAACTGAAAGCTACCTCCCAGCCTCATGAGGTATATGAGGTGTTGGGAGATAGGAAACCTCTTTGCTGTCGTCCCCACTTTGAAGAATATGCTCCCCAAGAAGTTTAGGCAGCTCCCACTTAGCTCATGTTCCAGAAATTATTTAAAACAATTTTATTTCAATGACCCTTTGGCCCCATTGAAAACACTTATTTTTATTTTTGTTTCTGATTGTTTTTCCTTTCTCATGTTTTCTTGATTTTCTTGATTTTTTTATTGTGTATTACCCAGTCTTTTAGAATTGCTGGTTTCAAGGTCCTACCAAATAAATAAATAAAACCCATTTGCTATCCCAAGTAAAACCATACCTTTTTGGAGTTGTAATTATAGTCTATTACGACATCACTTTGGGGGAATAGCCTATACCCCAAGATCAGACCATCCCCCATCTTGTTAAATTTTAGGACAGTCACTAAAACCTGGCTTTTTAAGAAAATCTTAGGAGGAATCTAGTATAGGTTAAACCCGCCTCCATCCTGGGCTGTGGTTGGATGTTTTGTCCTCTAGATTTGTTTAGTAGCTTTATTGTTATTATTCTGTTTCTCATTTTATTATATCATTTTTATATTTTAAGTTTTACTCTAGGAAGACAATGTCATTTACTCAGAATCCTGTTGGATTAGACTGGCATGCAGAAGGAAGGAAGGAAGGAAGGAAGGAAGGAAGGAAGGAAGGAAGGAA
>WNWU01000005.1:7863305-7897290 GCA_012654045.1 Ptyas mucosa
AAAGAAAGAAAGAAAGAAAGAAAGAAAGAAAGAAAGAAAGAAAGAAAGAAAGAAAGAAAGAAAGAAAGCAGGGGTTGAAGAGATGAAAAATGAAACACAACAGAATTGCCATAACTACAAAACTTCATCTTTTAACTACAGCAGAACAGATTCAAAACAAAAGCTAAACCCCTGGTTGTAAAATGACCCTCTCTTATATTGAGCTTACAATATTTATTTAAATTTTCATTAGAGGAAACAATGAGAAAACCCCACAGACAAATTAAGAAGGATAATCATTATCCTTGTCCTAGAAGCTATGTCATAGATTCAACAATAAGCTAAGCAGCGATAATATTAAAAGAATTCAGGTCATTTTCACTGAAAATGGCCAAATGAAATATTTCAAATAACAGAATACCTATAGAAAAACCACAACAGAAGTCTTTTCTGAACTATATCAACTGGATTGGTTGAACAGAGAGAACTGCATTTAAGCAAACATGTTATGGTTTAGCTCTTAGGTGAAAGCCGTAACAGGAAGGCGCATGTCAACATGAGACACAAGTCAAGTCAAAAGTTCTTCCGAGAACCAAATTGAAGATAGCTTCTTACCAACAGTCTTATGTCTAATAATTAGCAGGCCTTCCTTCAGAGACCTCTCTGCCAAAAGAGAATGGATTCTTTTACAACCCCTAAAAAAGTTGTTTTCCTCTCTTTAGTCAAGTATGTGCACTTTCTCCTGAGCAAACACCACACTCCAAAATATAAAGCAAAGAAGTAAATTTCATTTCACTTCTATTTAAAGTTCAGTATAGTTGATAAGATTATTCTTCAGCCTTATTTTAATTTTCTATCCCAAAAATTATTCTTAGTTAATAAAAATGTATAGCTATCCATATTACAAAAAGTGACTTACGATTTAATGCCAGCTTCTTTATCTCTGGAGGATATTCCAAAGATTCCAGGAAAGTATATCAGCCTGGGATCTGAGTTTGCACACTTCTGCATTATGTTAGAAATAAGGAAAAAATTAAATGTCCTTTTATGGCTATTATAACATGGCATGCATTTATCTTTTATTCCCCAATGTGAGTCTATGTTTATCAATTGTAATATAATTACAGAAGGTTACTATTCTGTATTTGGTCTACATCCCAGAGCTTCTATATACTAAATCAGAACCTTGGTTTTTTCATTCAAGGCCTTAAAACTTAAATATCCTAGGCAGAATGAAATAGTCATCTGCAAGACTATAGCCTGGGATTCTCTTCTTAGAGAAGTCGGATTTGCTCTTGAATATTTCAGCCTTTAGCTAATTGGTAAAAACAACACTGAACTTTCAACAATTATTCTCACCTCTTTGGTTTTAGAAAATAGTAACAAAATTTTTAATTTTCTGCTTAGAATTGTGTTTGACTGTTTATTATAAACAGCTTGGAGTGTTCAATATAGGGAGGTCTATTCAAAATATATGTGAATAAATAATTAAAAGACACAGGGCCTCTCTGAATTTTCTATTCTGACTTTAGTTCTTAATCCTTTATCAAATGGCAGCTACAGAAATTTCACCAGACTTTTTGGAACAGAGTGCACAATACATAATTAATTTATTAGGGAACTAACTGCCATAGGATGTGTGAAGGTCACAGGCCTAGATGGGTTTAATAAGGATTAAACAGATTCATGTATACTGTCAAACTATGATTGTTATTGATGATGTTTGTCTACAGTCTCCAGATTCACAGGCAGCATGCGTCAAATGGCGGAAGATAGATGTGATGACCCATTACTGCCTTTATGTTCTGTATGTAGACTTCTTGCAAATATATCATAAACCATCATGAAAAGCAAAATGCCAAAATAGGTATTTGCTTACAGTAGAATGAATTCAATAGGAATTTATAAAATTGTGCAAAAGAATAAATACACTTAATAAGTGCTGAAAATAAGCACGTTAGTTTCATTTTTTTAAAAAAAATGAAAATATGGAGAGTCTGTATTTAAGAAAATGTTTTTTTTCCAGAAATTGCCCAGGTTGCCTCCCATACATTCAGGGTGCTTCTTAGTGATATCGATCAACCAGAACCTTTTTACTTTCCTCTTGTTTTATCCTTAAAAAATGAAGCAGTGAGAAAACAAAGAAGACTTACACATGGAAAGTCATAATTATTCTTTTTTTCCATACTCCAAAATAAAAAAAAATAAAAAAATCTGTTAGAGACAGGATGATTGCTCCAGAAAAGCACCATCTGGAACTACCCTGGGAAACTAAAACGTCTCCAATGTCTGCTTTTCCACGTTTCTGCACTTGTACAATTGTTGTTTCTCTCCACTGAAAATAGAGCAATGAAAATAAATGCCCATCTATTATTACAGATTCAAGCATTATCTTTTTACATAAACTGCTGGTAGCATAGATTCCATTATGTTTAATTGTTTTGCCTTGAATTGATGAACAAGCACATTTGTTTGGAGAATTCCGAAAAAGGCCACCTACAGACTCAACTCTTTGCTGAAGGCCCAAGTAATTCTGATACCAATAGTTAGGCTTGTGAATGGTTTGAGATTATTGTCACCTGGGAAACACAACCTCTGACCAAAGATGAATCCTTCCAGATAAGTGTGACATCTTTTGTGGGAATCAAAAGGATAAAATCAGTCAGCATTGCAAACGTTCAGCATAATATGCCATCTGTTCTGAGTAGAAAGCACATTAGAGTAACCACAGAGGATACACTATGAAAACCTACTGCCAAAAAACCAAAACTGGATAGAGTAAAACTCTGGAATCTAGCACAATTGTATATCTGCAATTATAGCAAATGACCAGAATCAACATAATTACTAGTAAGAATTTTTAAATTTCTTGGTATAGTAAAACAAAACCCGCACTGCCACTTCATGAGGGAATCTTCTTGAAAACAAATGAAAGCAAATGCCATAGTACAAGTCCTCAATTCTCAATAACTTCCAGTGAGATTTCTGTACAGAATAGTTTTACTTTCAGAATTCCATATAAAAGTATCCCTTACACAACTGTATTAGGAACTGGCTGGTCGTACTGATACCAGCTATTGAAATACTGTTTCAGTACTTCTACTATTTACTGATTAACTATAAATAATACAAATAATATATACTATTAGAAGATGAATGAATGTATTATACTACTAAAGAAACATTTAGATTTTTTGCGTATCTAGAGGATCCATGAAGAAGATATGAAGATCGTAACTGTTGAAATAAATCTTTTACTAATAATCCAGTGAGCTCCAGTGAGTAATTTTCAATTACTACATAGTGTACACATATTTCTACCTGTGCAGTAAGGAACATACTAAAAAAATGTTCACAAACTCAATACAGGTCCTACAGGGTTAAGATCCTTATCAAATAATCAGGCTGCTTAATAATGTGTTTTGTTAACTCACATCTTTTGCCCAAGGTTATAATATTTTCATGTATTCCAGAGTATTTCCTTCTAGCATAAAATGAATAATCACCTGTTCTTACTTTCCATTAACTCTGTACTCGTTAGGTTCATATTTTGTGCTAAGTCCTGGTATATTTTACCATGATTAATTGAACAAGGCACACTGACGAGGTTAATGCGTCATCCAACATACTTCAGTGGGAAAACTGCTGGAATTTTTTTTTAGGATGAAATTAAAAACTTGTCATTAACTCTTGTTATTGAGAGCAAGGTGCCTTGGTTGAGTGGGTAAATATATATTTTAAAAGTTAGAAGTAGAATATATAAGAATTAAAGCAAATATGACAGCATTCAGAACAGTCATGTCTCAATCCATGGTTCTCTTGCTCATACTCCAAATTTCCTAGAGTTGTCGAATGGCTTACAAGTTTAACACATTTCTTCAGTAAAAATATAATTTCCTAGTATATTCATGAAGAGAAAAGTTTTCTTTTTCTACAGGAAAAGCTAAATAAAATGCTTTCATTGTCATCCAAACAGATATAACTTAACACTTTTTTAAAGTCTGTTGAACAGACTTCGCCTAGGTAGCAGAATTGCAATTAGAATTATCATGTTACTAAGGTGTGAATATTGGCATTTAACACACATACATACACCTTTAATGAAGACACAGAATAAATCTGTGCAGTTTGTATGGATTCCTATACATATTTTTCATTCTTCCACACAGCTCACAAGCTGCTATGATGCCATCTATTGAAGACATATTTATCTTGCAAACCATGTCTTATTATTAAATAGAAATTTATTAAACTTGGATGCCCTCTGACTCTCAACAATTCTAGGGACTTTAAGAAAGTGTCTTAATATAGAACACCATAACTACCCTGTTTCCCCCAAAATAAGACATCCCCTGAGAATAAGACCAATCGGACTTTTGAGCACATAGCAATAAGGCCAAGCGCTTATTTCAGGGTTCAAAAAAATATAAGACAGGGTCTTATTTTCGGGGAAACACGGTATTACAGATTTAGCTTCACAATTATCTCTAATTTATATTAATTATTCATTAACAATGGCTTCTTCCAATTCTGGTTACCAACATTTTTTTCTAATGAACTCAAATATTTTCCAGCCTCAATTTATATATTTTAATTTCCAAAGCCATTATTTTGCTTTCCCGTCAAGTACAAACATGGTTGATATGGAGGTTTGCTTAGTAGACTTGCTGAAATATCCAACCTCTTTTCAGCTTTAAATTCTTTCCTAACTATGGAACATTAGAATATATGGATATATAGTCGAATCCATTCTTCCTTCCATTTACACAGTATATTCTGGGCAACAGGGTGCCAAATAATCTTAAAGTACAATAAAGCCACCTTGGGTTTAACATTTGGCAAGGCATTCTTTTCTTCAAATATTCACCTTTTTTTCTCCGAATATATTTTGCATAGTTGTAACAAACAATTTTTTTCCGTTCATCAGTCCAAAATTCTTTGCTTCAAAATATTTCAAAATTTTCCTCTCCATACTTTAGTTTAGACCATTATTTTTGTGATGAAACTGGAAAAAAATATTTCTTCTGGCGACTGCCCCATGCAGATCATTTTTGTATAAGCACCACTGCACTATGGACCTGTGGACAACTACTTCAATGCCAGTTGAATTTTCCAACAGGTTATTTGAAATTATCTGTGGGTTCTGTGTTGCTAAACTGTCTAGTTTTCAGGCAGCACCAGCAAGAGGTTTTTCTTGGTCTTCGAGCTAATACCTCATGGTCAGTAAAAACTGAAAATAAATTTTTCAACAAGACAATAATGCAAAGCATCTCTTCAGATTGACCATGAAATACTTAAGTAGGAAAAAAGAAGATAAAAAGTTTTGAAATGTTTTTTTAGTCCCCAGATTTTAATAATGAAGGTCTGTAGGAAGGTCTCAAACATGAAGTCCATCCAAGCAGATCTAAGAATATTTCTACCCTAGAAAAGTTCTGTAAGGAGGAGTAGGGAAAATAATAAAATAAGTATAGAAAGGCAAAAAGAAACATTTGAAAGCTGTTATTCCTATCAAAGTAGGTGTTACAAACTACTCCGTAAAAAAGTGTCAGCTACCATATTCAATGTTTTCTTATTTTGAATCTAAAAAAATCTGCACATAAATAGTAAACACCTCTTGAAATTTGTTTATCAGACATTATGCCAGCTTCTGTTAACTTATGTTTAAACTTCTGCATTCTCTCTATATTCAGATACAACTGTTTTCAATGATGGGTTTTTTTTCCAAATAGGCAATATACTATAGGCTGATTTTAAAAATAAATGTGTTGATTATTTTTGAAACTCCTAATTAATTCAAAAAACTTTCTGTGAAAGAGTATATGTAATCTCTAGCAGTCCCATACTCAAGAGTTAATAAGCCAATAGGTCAGAGGTGGTATTCAGCAGGTTCTGACCAGTTCTGGAGAAACGGTAGCGGAAAATTGGAGTAGTTCGGAGAAACGGTAAATATCACCTCTGACTGGCCATGCCCCCATCTATTCTCTGCCTCCCGAATCCCAGCTGATCAGGAGGAAATGGGGATTTTGCAGTAATCTTCCCCTGGAGTGAGGTGGGAGTGGCACCCACCAAGCCATGCTACGCCCATCAAGCCACACCCACAGAACTGGTAATAAGAAATTCTGAATCCCACCATTGCAATAGGTATATGCAAAAAGTATATATGTCTAGTACAGGGGTGTCAAACTCAAGGCCAGGGGGCCGGATCCGGCCTGCGGGGTGCTTAGTTCTGGCCCATGGGGCCACCCTAAAAACAGAAAAGGACCAGCCCACGGTGCCTCTGCCAGCAAAAACATAGCTTGGGGGGGCCATGTGTGGACCCCCAGTCTCCATTTTCACTGGCAGAGGGCAGCAGGAGGCCATCACGGCTGAAAATGGAGCAGAACTCTCAGGCCACCACAGATGCCCCCAGCATGAGTGATGTCAGGCTGGCCCACCCTGGCCACACTCATCCTGGCCCCCGAAGTCAAACTCAACCCTGATGTGGCCCTCAATGAAATCGAGTTTGACACCCGTGGTGTAGTACAAATTGTTTTGCCATTTCAGCATGCCATGTAAATGCACCAATTCTCCATTCTGCATAATTTCCAGGATAGATAAAAATTGATGGGTTTTTTTAAAAAAAATTAAAAAAATCGGATTTTTAAAATTTAAATCGTATTTTTTTATTTGAATTGATTTTTTTTATTTTTATCAAATTTATTTTAATAAAATGCTTTTGGAGTAAACTATCTAAAGAGAGTTTTCTATTTAAGATACCTTAATAATTTAGTTTTTTCAGCACGAAATGGAGCTTAGTTATGTAGCATGAGGCTATATATTCTGCAATACTGGGAGTGTCAGTGAGTCAACAGCAGGTCAGAGGAGGAACCGCTGCGGGACAGAGATGATTGTTGCTCTTTAAAAATTATGATTTAAATCGAGTTGATTTAAATCAAGCCTTTTTACTAGTGATTTAAATCATGATTTAAATCATGATTTAAATCAACTTGATTTAAATCAAAACCACCCTGATTACTTCAGAGGATTCCCTAATTCTCAGGAATGGGTTTGGAAAGAAGTCACCAGAGAGAAGGCTGCTTTAAGAAGTAGCAAGTGACAGCAAACAAGTTCAGTATATAAAACTTTTATATACACAAGACCTAGAGTATCCAACCTGCTGCAAAACATTTATCAGTCCCCCTATCCACAACTCTAAAAAGAAAAGGAAGTACAGTTGGAAAGAGAGATGCATCTGAAATAGAAACAACCATAAGAACAAGCAGCTCCTGCTATGAAAAGTAGCTCAAGATTACAGAAGAATAGATTAAAAAATGTTTTCACTCTGCATAATTTCCCAAGATTTTAGAAGATAATACTTAAACCTTCAGGGCATATTTAAAGGAAAAAATATCACTATTTACGAACTTTCTCTCAAGACCGTAACTCTAAATGTCTTCCCGGTATCAACCTGAAAGATATGGGAGCCTTCTGTGCTCCAGCACACATACTTGTAAATAATCCCAGTGTCTATTTATTCCTCCAGTGGATTGCCATCCACAATCCACTTCGTCGACAGTGTCATGTGATCCAAATTGTCCTCCACTGTTATAGCCTGCCTTACAGACATGAACTATCAACCAGGATCAAGTGACAAACTGCAGATATTGTAAAGCAAAACTGTGCTGAGCAAATGTAAACAGAAATTCTCTATCTTTGTGAATGTATTCCTCATGTTTACATAGCCACTCATCTCATAGAACATGATTCTGGCAGTGTAGAATAAAAAATAAAACTGTTAACAAGTTAGAAATATTAAAATTATGATTAAAAGGCAAGAAGAGAACAACAAATTATAGCAATCGAGCCATCTCAGTAACTCCCCATTCCCTTGAAACTCCAAAGCCTGATGACATAATCATGTTTTGAAAGACTTACAAAAAAATTAACAGGGAAAGAGCCAACTTCACTTCAGGGAAATGTTGTTCCATAAGGTGGGTGCTTCAGCAGGGGGAAAAAAAAACCTCTCCTTAGTCTCACCAAATGTAGCTCTTTAGCAGACAGAATCGATGGGGTAGACAGGTGTAATCAGGAAGGGATAGCGATAGTCCCTCGAATAACCCAGTCCTATGCCATCAAGTGTTTTTAAAAGTCAAACTGAAAACATTTAAATTTAAGATATGAGGTCAACTCAATCTTTATTCAACATAATATTCCGTAATATTTCATACAAGACAAGTAGTCATTTGTTTAAAAATCCTTAAATTAAACTCTAAAAAAAATATTCAACTCTTTAAGCTGCACTTAATTTCATATTCTAATAAATTGCTCTTGGTGGGCTGGTTGCAAAGGATGGATGCCTTTGTTTCTAGATACAACCTGGAAAGCAGCAGCCGGAAATATTATAGTATTTTACCATTCATTCCAACTGAATACAGAATTAAAGAATAGGTAAATGGCAAACTTGTTCCTAATTCTCATAATGAGAAGTAGGCGAGAACTAGTAATTTCCAACTGTTCACAGCCGTCAAGCCGAAACAGACCAATTTTGCATGTTCACCATGTAAAAACAAATGCAAAATTTGTCCACCGCACATTACCACAGACAGCTAAAGTCAACACTGACAGCTAAAGTCAACAGTGCTCCAAAGCAATTCCTATGGTGAGTTAGGATCACCAAGTGAATAACAAATAATATTTTTACAGGCTTTCATGTATAAGCCACATTTTTGTTGATACACTTGTTCCTCTGGACATTGGGATAACTCCATTTTTTTCCTGTTAAAAATTATTAAAATCATTGGGGAGACTTTTGCCCAGCTCTCTTGTTGACTTGTGCACTAAAAGAAATAATTAATTATATCTGCTTCAATCTGTTGGGCTGATTTCTGTAGCAAGAAACAACATGCGCTTTCACACCCATTATTCCTAGATAGATAGTCATTTCTCTTGTGCTTATTTCAGTCTGACCTGACTTTTCTTTTGTATGCCAAATAAATTCAGAGTTAAAAAATATTTAGACCTGATATGGCTCTATGCATTGGTTAGTCCAAACTAAAGACAGTGTTGGTGTTTTAAATCACTCAGTTGTTTCCAACTCTCCATGACCTGATGGACCTCATTTTGCCAGGACTATCAGCAACTTGTAAAATCAAGCTAGTGTCATCAATGCAATCTCTAATCATCTTGTTTTCTGACAATCTCTTTGTTTGGTTGCCATTACAGGTGTTCAAAGCAATATCTTTCCTGAACATATATTTTGCAACAACTGAATGGCTCTCTTTTAAAAAAAAAAAAAAGCTTTGCAATATTTAAAACTGAAAAATCCAAAGTACTGCACATGTTCTAATTTGGGACAGACAATGAATAAAGAACTGAATGATGAAATACAGGTGGGGAAGCCATTATGTGAACGCAAACATCTAACATCTGCATATTATTGTAGTTGTTAAAATTAAAATATAAATAGAGACCTTGGAACACAATGAGAAGAATGCATCATTTCACATTCTATAAATAGCCATACAGCTTCTACACAGATCACAGAAATTAATTTGCACAAAAACAATATCACAATGCTCTTATTAAACCAGGTAAGTATTTCCAACACTTAATATCATCATATATAAAATTCCATAAAGTTTTTAAAAAGGAAGTAGTCAAAAAGTTAACTCCCTGTAATTTCAGGCTAAGTGATTATAATATTTAGCACTTTGACTATCCAAAGTAGATTATATAGATTCTAGGTAATCCTTGTAACAATGTCACAAAGAGAATCCCTATGCTTGGCAGAAGAAATAGAGTAAAACTAAGAAACTAGTGAGTTACTGAAAAGATATTTAAAGTCTTCATATCAGAAGTTAATTTTTAACTGAGCAAGACTCAATTCATAGCCCAAGCCAATGCACTGCATAAACTGCTTTCAAGAATGCACATCATTTCCCCATCGATAACTTCATATCCCTGAAAGCACAGGCATCAGTTTCCTGAAAAAACAGATAATGGGGTAGGAACAAATAGACAAAATGTCTATCCATAATCCCTATCACAAGTTGGCAATTGCCATCAATGGTAGACTATACCTTAACTTCAAAATGAAGCTGCCCATTTTGCATCCTATTTCTCATGTCAAACTCAGTACTGTATTTTGTACTGAGAAGAAATGTTTACTCTGTTTCCTGAATTTTACCCCTATTCCTAGAAAAGAGATATGGACATTTATAGCAGTGATATGCTACTGAAAGAATAAATCCAACTTTTTCCACCCTATTTCTAGTTTCTCTTTTTCCAGATCTCCTTTTCATTTGCCAGTTCTATATCCACTCCCCAATCTACTCCACTTTAGCAAACTAGTTCTTGTTGCATAATCTTCTCCTGGCATGGTTACTCTGAAGTAAGCAAAAAGATCAATTTAACATAATAATGCTTGGTATGCCAAGTATACTTAATTATTTAGAAATAAAAAGGATGGATAGTAGGATACACAGGCTTCCATAATGGGGAGAGGCTGAAAGAGGGGGAAATGAATGCGTACCTGGCTGCCAGCATACATGCAACAGAATTTAGGTATTTATGTCAAATGTCAAGATGTCATTACAGTCATTTGAACTATGCCATAACACACGTCATAATGTACATGGTGTTATTTTGAATTATTATTGCTTCTTAATGAATACCACTAGTTATATTTACCATTCCCCAGCACATCACAACAGCTGAAGACAATTCTGAAGAAAGCAAGAGAGATAGTTGCACACCCAATTCTCCAATACAGATTAAGAGTTGTATATTCCTCTTAATGTATGGCTGTTAACAAATACATAGAGACCTAAAACATCTTCTGCACATCATGGAAACCTATCAGCAAGCCGTGTGCACCTACAGTGTAATATTACACAGATGCATCCTAAGAAATGTTGTATTTATGACACTAAAAGTAAATCCACTGAAGAGATTATAAAGTTTTATTGTCGCCAAAGTCCCGTATCAGCAAGCCTGTGTGATCTTTTCTAAACTGGCTGGTTGAAATCCAAGTTGGGAGCAGGGGACTTGAAAGGGTGCTTGTCCTATGAATAACACAATGACCCCAAATACAGGGTGGCTTCACTTGTACTTCTATATCAGGAGTACAAAAGACCAATTTGCAAAGGTTGCACAAACAGGTGGTTTTTCAAAATTTACAATGTCTTGACACTATTTTGCCCTTTGATTCTTCATATGAGTGCAAGATGTTTGTCTAGTAAGAGATCCAAATGTTCAATCGTAAGTGGCTTGGACCTTTGTTACTACTAGCACTGTACCCCCTCCCCCCAAGGTAGAATGTGCCTATTCTACATGATCTAGATATTTTGGCTGTCCACCTCACAAGGGATCAGGAGGCTGGAAATCTGAATAAGAACTCCTCCAATACAGTTCTCCTCACTCTCTGAAAAAACACGTCTCCTAAAGCCAGTAGCCTAGCCAGCCAACACTGCTGTTTTTTTCTAATACTTCCAAAGGCATTCATATAGGAAGATCTTAATTAGACACTCTTTTCAATGTTATTGATTGCATCTTTGAATTATGTATTACTTTATGATTGTTTTTAGACTGCATATTGTAATTCATCTATACTTGCTAAATTAGTGGCATATGAATTCTGGTTATCTGTCCATCCATCCACAATAAAATTCAATAAAAAGTTGTCTTAAAATTTATCTATCCTTTTTCTCAGCTGTAAGTTTATTTTATCTTATTTATTTATTTTCACAAAGCATGTATTTTATGACAGATACAAGTGTAAACATAATTATAAATACATGAAAAGGATACGAATAAAAGAAAATATTAGGACAGGGATGGTAGGCACGCTGGTGCGCTTATGCACGCTCCTTACAGACCTCTTAGGAGTGGGGTGAAATCTACAGTAAACAGTCTAAGGTTAAAGTTTTGGGGATTTGGGGAAGAAACCAGAGAGTCAGGTAGTGCATTCCAGGCATTGACCACTCTGTTACTGAAGTCGTATTTTCTGCAGTCTAGTTTGGATTGGTTTACCATGAGTTTGTATCTATTGTGTGCTCTTGTATTGTTTTGGTTGAAGCTGAAGTATTCATTGGCTGATAGGACATTGTAGCAGATGATTTTATGTACTATGCTTAGGTCAGACCGAAAAAAGTGACGTTCTAAATTGTCTAAGCCCAAAATTTCGAGTCTAGTGGCATAAAGTATTTTGTTGCGAACAGAGGAGTAGAGGACTCTTCTTGTGAAATATCTCTGGACTCATTCAATTGTATTAATGTCTGATATGCAGTGCGGGTTCCAGACAGATGAGCTGTATTCAAGAATTGGTCTGGCAAAAGTTTTGTATGCCCTAGTTTGCAGTTCAATATTACCGGAGAAGAAGCTATGCAGGATTAGGTTAACAACTCTTAATGGTTTTTTAGCAATACTGTTACAGTGAGCTCTGGCACTTAAATCATTTGCGATGAGTACTCCAAGCCAAGGTCTTTGACAGAGTGAGGGTCGTCTATTAGGTCGTATCCGTCCAGCTTGTATTTTGTGTTCTGATTTTTTTTTTTTTTTGCCAATGTGTAAGACAGAGCATTTGTTGGTTGATATTTGGAGTTGCCAATTGTTTGACCATTCTGACACATAGTTGAGGTCTTTTTGTACAGTAGCAGCATTGTCAGTGGTGTTAAATAGTTTTACATCATCTGCAAAGAGAACGCAGTTGCTTATAATATGATCGCAAAGGTCATTTATATAAAGTATAAAGAGTGTGGGTCCTAAAACACTGCCTTGGGGGACACTGCTGTTAACAGGTGCAGGGTTAGATAAGGCGTTACCTATTTTGACTACTTGCTGCCTGTTTGATAGGAACGCAGCTATCCACTTATGCAGGAATCCAGAAATGCCGTAAGATTTTAGTTTTAGAAGTAGCTTGTTGTGTACCACTGAATCGAAGGCTTTACAGAAGTCTATATAAATTGAATCTATTGATTTACCCTGGTTGAGTTTTGAAGTCCATATGTTTTTGCAGTGTAGTATCTGCAAATCCAGCAATTTAATTAGTTCTTTCTCTTACAACCACTTTTCCTTTTTCTTCAAGTCTTAGTATCTCTATATACTTTTTTATTATCCTATGGTTCTATTTGGGCCTTAGGGTTGTACCTGTCCTCAAGATTTGCCCCCTCAGCTCAAAATTGCCACCAAATTCTATTTTTAATAGGACAGTAAAGAAAAAATTAAAGTCATAGGGAGTAATCATATTAATTGCATTTAATTTAATTAACCTTAAATCTAAATTTAATTTAATTTAATTTTTCATCCTGGATTCCTTTCCTTTTTTATGATGGCCAGTCTCCTTTTTGGAGTTCAACCTATGGTCTTGGCTCCCAAAATATTGAGTATCCCTTCTTTATCTCAGATCACTAGCCTTCAAACACCACATCCTACGACTTTCCTGATCCTCCGCCCACCTGATAGAATATTTTAATGTATCCAAATTGACCATGTTTTCCTTCTCTTGTGAAGAAGGGATCCTTTCATTTTCTTAACCCATGAACAATGTTCAGCCAATCACAGTCAGAGAGGCGTCGCTGCTACCAGCTCAATACAATAGATTGCCTTAGCACAGTAGTAACTCACAAAGCACATTAATAATCCCACATGGGCTCCAACTGCTGATACAATTTGTGTGACGGGCTGCACACTCGGCAATTAAGATACTTATATTTCTGCAGCTATAGTGTGATGTGAGATGGAGAAGAATATACAGTAAATGAGTACAAATGTAATAGTGGCTTCCAAGAAATGTAATTAGTCCTACCACTACAAAAATTCCTTCAAGAAATATTTGCATTACCCCCTCCCCCCAAAAAGGAGCAAAATAAAATTCAGATTTTTCAGTTAATAAAAAGTAAGAATCAGGTAGATTTTCTAGTATGTTTGTTACTAATATGACAAATCCAAACAGTTTTCAAAATATGTCGGCTGGCGGCCCCCAGGGGGAGAGCCTTCTCTGTGGGGGCACCCGCCCTATGGAATGAGCTGCCTCCTGGAATAAGACTGATCCCGGACCTTCGTACCTTCCGCAAAGCCTTGAAGACTTACTTATTCCAGCAAGCCGGCCTAGCTTAAATGGTTTTTAAATTGGGATTCTGAATTTTATAGACTTGGGGTTTTAAATTGGGAGGCCGATCGATTTAATATCCTTTAATTTATCTTAACTTTTGTATTGTATGTATTTTAATTCTGGCTGTCCACCGCCCTGAGTCCCTTCTGGGAGAAGGGCGGGATACAAATTAAATTATTATTATTATTATTATTATTATTATTATTATTATTATTATATCTCAACTGAAATACTACTGCATTTAAAAGGTTTAACTCCAAAATAATTTGTTTCATATTAACAGTATGTTCTATATCCGTGATGGCAAACCTATGGCACGGGTGCCACAGGTGGCACACGGAGCCATACCTGTGGGCACGTGAGCGTTGCCCTAGCTCAGTTCCAGCGCGCATGTGCGCACCGGCCAGCTGATGTTTGGGACTTCCAGACCCACTGGAAGTCAGAAAATGGACCATTTCCGGCTTCCGGAGGGCCTCTGGGGGTGGGAAGAAGGCTGTTTTCATGCTCCCCAGGCTCCCAGAAAGCTTCTGGAGTCTGGGGAGGGCAAATAATGGGCCTACCAGGCTTATTGGGCCCACCGTTAACCTTTTTGCCATCATGTGCCAAAAGCGGCCGTAGTGCAGGGGATCACGTGCGCATGCGCAGGGCTGTGGGGTGTCATTGAATTATGGGTGTGAGCACGCGCACACGCAACCCCCCACGCTCCCTACGCTTTTGACATACAATGGCAAAAAGATTAGCCATCACTGTTCTATATAATAAGCTTGATTTTATCAATGTATTGCTTATACAACAAATAAAGAAAACAAGGCTAACTTAAAATAAAATTAATATTTCTAGGTTTGTTTATCCTGCCTTTATTATTTTTTATAAATAACTCAATTAGGCAGCAAATATACCACATATTCCTTCCTCTTCCTATTTTCCCCTATGAGTTGGATTGGGCTGAGAGTGTTGACTGGCTCGAAGTTGCATAAATTCATACCTAGGTGAGACCGGAACTCATTCTATCTTGGTTTCTATGCCTTAATCATTAAAGATGGCTCTTCCAGTAGACTAAACTGGACCACACAAACTTATTTTCTGAATAAGTAGGCATACTAATTGGTTGCTATAACAAATAAACCATATTTGTTTACAACTAAATAGATCCTTTATGCTACTAAGAAATATAATCCAAAAACTTTGAACTATGCAGCCCACATACCTTTCTTACAACAGTTTGCATTTGCTTAGAGGAACAACTGTCTAATTAAGGGTTTCTATCAGCACCCTCTCTATATAAGTAGACACTACTATTTACTAGAAGATAAGAAATATAATAACAAATACATTTCCACCTAAACCTCATGGTACACATGGCATAGCTATAAAAAATTATGTGGCTTGATGTTTCCTTCCTCTTGATGGCTTATTAAACTTCTCAGATTAGTATACATTAGGGAAATCTGTAGGATGGGTCAAAAAAGTCAGGATGACTATGATAATGCCCTGGTTCTTTTGTATGTAAATTATAATATAAATGAGGTGATGTGACTGAACAATTGGATCTTTTTTTTTTTTACATACACACATACTGTACACATGTACTTGCTTGCCTCTGGCCTATAGCCCTGAAATGTCTTCGTCTCCTATCTAAGGTTTAACCATAGTGATCTCCTACGCAAGGATTAACCAGATCGTCTCTGCTTAGTTTCTAGACATCAGCCAATCAGCTGGACTCTGCCACCTAGTTGAAGTTAAAAGAAATAAACAATACATACAAGCATATACACTACAACTACAGTGTAGGGACCATTACTTTCACAGAGCAGCTCTATATGGCTGGCCACTAATATGTTGTTGTATAATATGGATATTACTGATCTACGGTCTTTTGCTGGTCCTATAAAACTAAGGAAGAAAATATCATGTTCCTAGAAGTGCCCCAAAGGAAATAAAGGCAAAGAGGTGATTAAAGTGGAAGAAATCAAAAACATTGAAAGGAGTAGGAGAAGGAAAGCCCTTTTCAAGAACCTCAGACACCTAGTAATGCAAAATGTGGAAGGGGAGATAAAACTCTTTACTAGCTTGCAGGATAACTTTGACCCCCAAGAAAGGCAGCTCCTCATGGTATGGCCCTCATGGTAGAACCAGGAGAAAGAAATGAAAAGCTTTGCTTCCAGATTGTAATATGTGATTACTCTTAACTGGAATGCAGTTTGGTACAACAGTTCGGCTACATAACACAAATTTGAAATTATCTAATGTCCAATAATTAACAAATTATCTAACTGGTTAAAATTAATAATAGTTTGTAAAGTTTGAACATGGTCCCAAGCTTTAGATGATCACAAAGAACAAAAGGAAAGACCTATAATGCCTGACAATAACCAGATATTAAATGGTTACTATATCCAGGGCTAGAACAGGATATTGGTCTATCTGCAGTAGCCTCTTTCTCTGTGCACCAGTTATTTAAAATAGCTTTAGCTGCTGTGTTTATAAAATGACAAGTACATGGGTATTCCCATCATTTCATAAGCCATCTCAACACCAACATCACCAATGAAGAAACATCCTTTCCTTCAAGCCAAGCAAAGGATCAGGAAGACTTGTAAATTCACCTGCATACCCTCACTCTGCCAAAAAATACAATTATATTTTGTACCTTTTCTATAATTTCTACAATTTATGGTTTGGTGAATAAAGAAATTGGCCTGGACCGTATAAGAAGAATCTTTCCATTATACCAAAGGTATCTCTCTAGATTGTAAAACCAGGACTTACTATGATTTACAAATGACCAAATCACTGCTTTATATCTAAGGGGTTTTTTTAATTAAATGACATAAACCATGTTAACTTACTAGTAGAAATTCAACACGATTATCAGTACAAGATGATCCCAGCAGATTCATGAATCATTACTCAGCAAGAAGCACATGAATTCAATTTTTTTGGCTTTGTTTTGTCTTCATAGTAACAAGGACTCTATAAACAGATCTCACACATGTAAAAATGTTGTAATCTTAAAATCCTTTAAGGATTCTTTCTTGTATTGCCTTACAGCTTGAATTAAGTATTAAGAAAGCATTTCTTCAAATGTTACATTTGGTCATCTACACCTATTATGGAAATGGGAAAGCCAGGGTCACTTGAGCCAAACTTGTTAGACTTCCAGCCAATGCTTGGCTGATTACATCAAATAACTATTTGAAGGATAGTTTCATGAATCTATTGCAACTCAAATAAAGTCTCTTGTAATCATTTGCAAACTAACTAATGTATTATGACATACCGGTAATTCTATCTACCAAAATCCACTTCATCAGAGACAGAAAACGCTATCTTGAATTAAAGTCAAATTGGGACATAGTGATAAAGGGAAGAGATTGTAAACAGTAACGAAAATATATACCTTTGTCCTATTTGGACTGATCCTTCACTCCCTTAGCTACTATATCTTACATGCCCATGCCATCAATTCAGTAACTACACATATCCAATCTTGTTTTAAAGACTGAGCTTTCTTCATTAAATTTCCTTTATCGCTGTGGACTCAAGTTGCTATCTTAACCCTTAGATGCCATCAGTTAAAACAATCTGAGCATATTGTTTATGTTTAGAAGGTTGGTTCTGTCCGACACATTTGTGTATGCATAAAACAGTCTTAAAGGAAAAACTTACTTTAATTTTTTATGTTGCATCTGTGTATCACAGGAAATAATTTAATGAATTTTCTAAAGATGGCATATATAACTGATTAAATGAAAGCAGCTTTTCAGAAAAGCAAAAGGTTTTCAATTTATCAGCCTGATACTCTTTACCTTCTTAATGTTTATACTCCTTTCTAGGATGGTGCAAGAGTGTCTCATTCATATACATACATACATACATACATACATACATACATGTCTTTCAATCTCTAGTATCTCTCACATTCTGCTTTAGTTGCCATATATTACCAATAGCACATTTAATTTTTTTCTGGTCCTCAGACATCATAAGAGCTTTCTTAAATTAATTAACAGTTTGTTTCCATCAAGGAAATGGGGTGGGAGGGCAGGAGGCATCAAAAAACTCAAGCTGGCAGCCACGTCTTGACTTCTTTAACTTCCTAATCTGTTTTATCAACAGTTTTTCAACAAACCTGCCACCCACCAGAATAATCTCCTATCAACTGAGATTACTCAAAGTGATGCTGCTTGAGAAAACCCAGATTCAATTTCTGAGTTAAAATGAAGCTCATCAGATAGCTCTTACAATGCAGGAGCTGTATTTCTACATACATAGAATACCACAAACATCCAATCTACATTTTAGCCTAGCATGCTGCACAAATTCAAAACCTATAGTTCAACTATTATTCAAATTGGATGAAGACTCCAGTATTGTTAAATAAAGGATCATTTTCCTACAAGTAGGCTCATTCATTATAATCTTGCAGGAGGAATGAGCTTTGTAAAATCTATTAGTTCCATCTACACCCGATAGTATAGCTCATCACATTTCCAGGCTGATTTGTCAAAAACCAACAACTGGGCAAGTTCAAGACAAATTTGAAATGCTACTAAGATTTCACTGATCGTGTATTTAATAATTTCTCTCTTCAGTGAACACATCTGAAGGGCGCCAGGGGACATATTCAAAGCTTTTGGAGAATTCTTGTAAGTTTCACCATCATAAAACATTTTGCCCTCAATATCGCATCGTTACTGAAAAGGTTACAGTATATAAGGCCTAAAAGAAGTATTTATCTATTTATAAAAATTATAGGTCGCCCATCTTACCTCAAGATACCTCTGGACAGCTTACAATCAAAATATGGGCTGCAAAAATGTGGATAGCTACTAGATGGTGGCAAAGGTGTAGAGAATACTAGTTGTTTATTTCAATCTAGTGGCAACAGTTAACAAAGCCATGTACAAGGTTGGAATTCTTGGGAAGTTAGAAACATTTATTAAAACTGATTCCCAATTGTATCTGTTAAGACTTCACCATAAGAGAAAATTCAAATCCTCTTCAGTAACAAAACCAACTTTATACAATTCATATAGTTCTTTCTCCGCTATTTTTTAAAGGTTTGCCAGGAACTATGTATAATCTTTATTGGATTTATCTTGTGTCCTTGTTTCAAGAGGTAAAACTATCGCAACTGAGATTTTATATTACTAAAGAAAAACAAAATAATAATTGTATTTCAATTGTAACTTCTTAATCTCCAAACTATTATCATAAAAAAACATATAAATTTTTTTCAAACTTCACACAACATAGAAATACTAAAAAATAAGTAAAAAGTAAATTTGGAGATTATGACAAAAATCAGATCCAAGGAAACATTCTATACATACTATCATTTATTATCAATAATACTTCCAGTGCTATTCCTAAATACGAAAAACTGGTAACATGCAGGTGCACTATCAACATTTCATTTAAGTACAGTTTATGAAATGACAACAGAAACTTTTTAAGAAAGTTGCTTTTTAATCTATGTAAAAATGGTGCAAACTGTCATCAATTTTTAAAGTATGGAAGCTTTATTGAATGGCAGTTTTTTGACAAAGAGCTAGATGGAGCAATCCTATACATATATACTGAAAAGTAAGCTCCATAGTGTTTATAGAATGTACTCTATTATACAGAATAGCATTATTTCAATAGCATAAGTGGAGAAAAATCAAAGCTTGAAACATATTGCACAGACATTTCTTTTAATAAAACAAAAATAAAACATAGATCTCGTTCATATTTTCCATTTGTAAACTCCCTCGTGTACCTCCATCATAATACCGTAAGACTAAGGTTATAAAAGTATTTTCTTGCCATTCCATTGAAATGAATACAATGCTATAAACCAATCATTTTAAAAATTTGTGAATGGGTAGCTTATTAAGCACAACATTTTTCTAACCCTAATAGCAACAGTCAATATTTTCTATTAAATCATCTAATCATAAAAGCCCTTTAGAAAGTTCAGGGAAAAAAAGTCAACTTGTTAATTAGCAAAAAATGAGAATATTCTGCAAACTGCTGAACAGTTTTATTTGTAATACATTATGCATTAATACAGACTTAATTATTACATACAGGTCTCACATATTATTAAAGAGAACATGCATCATTTAAAAGGACAAATGTGGGCACAATGTAGAAAAAAGTAACTATCAAGATCTTTTCCCTTATAACAAATAAATGAAGTCTGACGCTACCACACTGTTCTTAGTCCTAAACAATTTTATGTACAATATTTTCCTTAGAGCTACATAAAACAGAAGAGATAACATCTTTTTTTTTCACATCGCTCTGTGTTATTCATCTGTTTTCCAGACAAGGAACAGCAATGGTGTATCTGACAAGTATTTTAAGTATGAAATTCTTAAATATTCCATGTAGATCTGTGGGGAAAAAAGGTGGTATTGGGGACCAGGGATTTCCCCTTCAAATGTTGATTTCCCATCATTAAAGTACAAAGGCAACAAACGCTGGGGAGAAAGGGCAAGAACAGGCTTTATTCCCTTCCCTCCTCCTTCAGTTTCCCCAAGGACAATATCAGGCAAGTTTTTAAAGGACTCTTCTCCGTCTCTCCTCCAGCCCCGCACCCTTCTTCACACTTCCGCACAGACATTTAAGGGCCGAAGATTACATGGAGCAAGCATGGATGAGAGCGCCTGTGGGTTACATAATCGTATCTAAAGATCCATATGCGTACCGATTATATAAGAGAGGGGGGGGAAACATTTCTTTGCAAGAAGACTACCAACTGGGGGAAGGGGGCGGAGGCGAGAGCCAAGATTTCGTTGCAAACCCCTAAGGAAGCCAGCATGCAGAAGAGGGGAGAGAGGGAGATCACATCTGCTTTCGCAGCAACAGCAACAGCAGCAGGCAGAGCCCCTTGTTAACCCCCTTCCTGTGGCTTTTACACGTCATGGAACATTCCCGGAACGGGCCAACGTTCCACCCACTTCAGGGAACAGACATAAAGGCGCAACACAGAGATATCCTTCTCCTCGGCTTGTCCGCCCTCTTCCCCCCCCACCCCACTCCCTCCCTCCACCACCTCTCTCCTCCGTTCGCCCTGCACATTCATTTCCCCTCCTCCCCCGCGCGCACAGCTGCTGCTGCCGCTGCCGCCACACGCTTTTTCCTCGGCCCCCACCAGGGGGGCTCCCACATGCCACCTCCGCCCCACAAGAAGTATAAGGAAGCCAAGCTCAGGCGGTTGCCACAAGTCACCCGGACGACCCTTCCTTCCCCCCACACCCACACATCCACCCCCACCCCGCGGAGGAAGCCCAGCGCTTTGAAACGCTTTCCGACTTAAAGCCAAAAAACCCCGCCGCCCTTCGCAAGCTCTAGCCCCAGCGCGCGCGGGCGTTTGCGCGCGTGCCCTCTTCACCACCTCGCCGCTAAGCTACCTTGAAATGGGCAAGAGAGAGCGATGCCTCAGCCGGACCCCGCGCGGCAGCAACCTCCGTGCCGCGTCCCTTCCTTTCTGAGCTCCGCGTCCTCTCTTCCTCCGCCTCCTCATCTGCTCATTAGTAACCATGCACATACTTCTTCCCCACAGGAGGAGATTACGCAAGCCCGCTTTGCTCCTTAATCTGCATACACTTACATGCTGGGTATTCCCCACATTCCCTAACAGTAGGCCACGAGCAAAGGACCTTGTTCGCGCGCACCGGCGGGAGGGCGCGCGCGGGCGCGCACACAAACACACACATACACGCATATATATCCACATACAAAACAGAAAGTGGGGGGGGGGGGGGGTTGTCTACCGGGGGGGGGGGAAGAAGGAGGAAGGGAAGGCGGTTCTTTTTAAGTCAGGTTGCCAGATCTGAACTTTGAATATGCAAATCAAGAAGCGCCACACACTGGAACAGCATGTGACAACGCTCGCAAGGGTCTCTGCAAGATCGGTTTCCATGAGTCAAATGTGCGCTGCATCGCAGGCGGTAGAGAAACGCTCTCTGCGACGCGCGGCTTGTGTGACAAGCCCCGTTACCCACATGACAAGCGAAGCGAGGGACGTTACACATACGTCTTGTCTCCCCCCCCCAGAAACACGGACACCTTCCCTATCTCCCCCGCGGGAACTGAATAGCCCGGAGCCGGACGCTGTCCCCGACCACTCCCTTGGTCACCTCACTTGACAACCCAATAATCTTTCCAACTATGGCTCAAAAAGACGCCCCATCGTTATAACTACGAGCCCTTGCTTTTCTATTGCTTCCCCCCCTCCCCATACACACACACCCCAAAAAGCAGGCAGCTAATGATACAGTCCCGACCCCTTCTCCGTATTTTATGGCCAACGTAAAGCTCCAGTAACAAGGATCAGGGCCACGTCAAATAATTGCCAGTTGTTGTTTTTTCCCTCCCCCGAAGAGAAGGGTTCGGTATTGGAAATAAACGAGGTGAGCGGGGGAGACAGGCAGGTAGGCAGGTATCTTTGCAGCAAAAGCTCACCTGGGAGTCAACGAGAAGGAAAGCCTTCTGCACCGCGTGTCATTTCTTGTTGCGCCCTTACTAAGCCTGGGTCTGGAGTGGGGTGCCTTGCAGCTTTGCTTTAAATAGCGACAGGTATTCCACAAGCCAACGGGTGTCTGATTCGTGTGTTTCTGTTCAAATCGATCATCGCTTTCTCCTTTTATCCTCCTCGATTAAATAAGAATAAAAAAAATATCTACCCGCGCTGTCTTTCTCGCGCCATATACAAGTACATACACACCCGCACAGATACAGATACTATTCGTATGTGTAGGTATGTCTATAAATATATCAGCCTTAAAGGACGAGGGCCGAGAGGCCGCAGTGGTCGGTTGCGTGTGCGAGTGTGTGTATTTTTCCTCCCTTCTGGATGATAGGAGCCTCTCTGATCTGCAGACGGACTGGGTTATTCCTGGCACCACTTCCCAGAACAGAAGTTACAAGGGGAGAGAGCAAGAGGAGAGCTCAGCCAGTGATGTCATCGGATCCCCCATTGCGTCCCGGAGAAGGGAGGGGAAGTAGGCTGAACCAGAAGAGCTAGTCCCCGAGAGCCTTGGCTCGAACGTGTGTCTGTTTGACAGACGGAGCGTGTACGAGAGGTGCTCCGTGCAAAGCGGGGGTGGGAGGGAGGGAGGGAGGGAAGGGAAAGAAAGGAAGGAAGGAAGGAGGCGGAGCTTCCCCGATCGCAGAGGGAGCTACGAGTCCCTCCGTCGGTCAGGGGAGATCTCGCTTCCTCTTCCCTCCCCCTGCAAAGGGAACTCCCCGGAGAGCCGGTTTCAACTTGTCATGCGAAAGTTGTGCGTCTTCCCAGCTTGAGAATTTCCTTTAAGGATGTGGGTGGGATCTTCTGTTCTGCTGCCCATTTTCCCTCCTCCTCTCCTCCTCCTCCTCCTATTTCCCTTTTGTTTCTTTCCTTCCCGGTTCTGCGCCTCCCTGGGCCGGCCAAGGTCATATTAACTGCCGGGAGAAGAACCAAATTTAAGAACCAAAAAAAAAAAAAAAACCCCACCACCCAAACCACCCCACCACGCCGACCGCATTCCTGCGTCATTTTTAAAGTTTGCTTTTTGCAGCTGCTTCCAACCTTTAGGACAACCCGCCTGTTCTGTGAATCGTTTTTTTATTCCGTTGGGAAAGTTGATCCGCAGTTTGCAGAGCGTCGCTGGTTTTGCATATGACCCTATATATAATGCCTCGCGTTCTTCGAACAGTTTAGACGCCCTGCCCCATTTCCCGGCGGAAAACAATTCGCTTAGGAATTCTGCTGCAGGCTTTAGAATGTATAATTAACTCTTTTGTTCATCTCTTAACTAATCCGTATTATTTTGATATACGTACCGGAGAATGTAGAATTTACAGTAAAAAAAAAAAGATCTTAAAATAGGTTTGAGTTTATTTCGTCTTTCGGGTTAAGGGAAGCAAGCAGGTCGTGATAAACTCGTTATGAGATCGGAAGGTCCGGGAGACATTTAACAGCTGTCAATCTAACCGCAGCCTTATTATATAATAGAGTGAGTTGTTGCGGTTCTTCCCCGGTTCGCCTTGGGACCTTGTGCTCCAACTCGAAAGTCAAAATGTTTGACGTCGGCTGTGCTTGCCTGTTCCCAAGGCGGGTAGAAAAACTGATGGAACGCATTATGGAAAAATCGGATGTAATGGAATCAAAACAGATCCACCTACGACTCATATGACTGTAATGTGCTGACCCGAGAAAACCACCAGAAATCACAGTTTATATCTGAGCTCAATAACTCTGCAGTCTCCCATACTGGATTGCTATTTGGCATAAAATCTTGCTCTGTGAGCACAATTTCACAGGGCATTTAGTTGTTCTTTCCTGTTGGTATTCCTTCCAACTTTTCACACTATTTCTGCTGTCAAGTTTCATTCCAGTGCTTGTCCATTAAAGACCAGATTTCTATTTATAAGGCTTCCCTTATTCTTTGATTTCTATTTATAAGGCTTCCCCATCTTCTATCAAAAAGTTGCTCTCGTATTCAAATGCAACATCCTCCTACCTGGACGACAACAAAAATAACTGCACAGAGTGTCCTGGTGGAGGCCCATCATTTTGATTCAATTAGTGGATTTTGCAGTGTTGAAAACCATAAGGAGCTACAGTTCAACATTTTATGCTATTATGAAATCAGAATAGATGTCTATACAGGTGGTGGTTGGTAGAAATGGATGTGACCCACCGGTCCAGGTTTTATAACTTTTTATTTCAGGAGTAACAAGTTGTGTGTGTGTATTTGAAATGGAAAATTCCTCCTAGTTTTTATGGTGTTTGTATAATGTGAGGCTACTTTCAATTTTTGCACACCCTGCCAAATTTTGAAGATAATTTCTGCAGTGTTTTATTACCTTTAAAAACACCGCCTCAACTTCAGAGTTTAATCAGACTGCCACAATTTGTCCTGGTGGTACAGAAGAATTGCAGAAGCTCTCTCAGATCTATCTGTAGGAACAGTTCATAACTGATCGCTGCAGTCTTCACTTTGGTGAAGACCAAATTGTTTCATGATTGGAAATGCTGAAAGAAGAGCATGAGGTCACACCATTGGACCTCTGTAATTTAGGATGTCAACTATTTTCTAAATCACTTTCTAAATCCGTGATGACGAACCTATGCCATGCGTGCCACAGGTGGTATGCAGGGCCATTTCTGTGGGTATGCGAGCCGTTGCCCTAGATCAGCTCCATCATGCATGCACGTGCAACTCCCACCGGCCAGTTGATTTCGGGTCTCTGCCACACATATGGGAGACACTTGCACGTGCCCATGCCACCCTGCCCCTCCCAGGAGTCTCCACGTGGCTCATTTTAGATGCCAGGTAAGTACAGGGTTTGCGCAGAGGCTCTGGGAGGGCAAGAAACGGGCCTACCGGAAAACCGGAAACAGGCTATGGAGCCCCAGTGGGGCAGGATATGGTGGGGGGGAGCATCAGGGTGAAATTCAGCAGGTTCTGACAGGTTCTGGAGAACCGGTAGCGAAAATTTTGAGTAGTTCAGAGAACCAGCAAATACCACCTCTAGCTGGCCCCAGAGTGGGTTGGGAATGGAGATTTTGCAGTATCTTTCCCCTGGAGTGGGGTGGAAATTGAGATTTTGCAGTATCCTTCCCCTGGAATGGGGTGGGAATGGAGATTTTGCAGTATTCTTCCCCTGCCACGCTCACCAAGCCATGCCCACAGAACCTGTAGTAAAAAAAAATTGAATTCCACCACTGGGGACATGAGATATTTCAGTGGGTCGGGAGACTTGGGTGGTTGGAAGTACTAGGGCCCCTCCCCATTATTTTCTCCACCCTGTGATACTTCATGTGCACTTAACAATATGAGCATTCGATTAGCGAATGCATGGTCATGTTCAATTAACACAACCCCATTAACGAATTCCTCAGGTTACAAATGTAATTGGCAGACTCTATTATATTCGTACGTCAAGGACTACCTGCACGTGCTTTGTGTTGTGGTCTGCCAGCAGCCTGTAGATCTGGCAGCGGAGTCAGACAGTGAGGAGGCTGGGGAGGACAATGGGCCAGTCCTGGAGTCAGGGGAAGGCCCGGACGAGGGCTCTGCATCGGAGGCAGAGATGGGGTCAGGGCCATCTGGGAGCAATGTGCGGACTCCAGAGGTGGACAGCAGAGAGGCAGAGGAACAGGAGGAGCCTGTTCCTAGTACACGTATGCAAAGAACTGCCAGAAGGCAAGAGCAGCTGAAGCAAAAAGGACAACTCGGGAGTAAGGCCAGAAGATGATTGGCCACTCCCATAAGGCTTAAAAGAGCAGCAACAAGCTGTTGGGTTCTTTATAGAAAAGCAATGTTGATTCCAGTGCTTCTTGTCAGCATCTCTTGATCTTTGTGGGGGTTTTGGCAAGAAAAGCCTTTGGCACTTTGCCAAAGACATCAAAGGTTGGCAATAAGGCTGACAGACTGGTTATTAAGAATTTATTTTGGACTAAGCTGAGAATGAATTAATTCTCAGCTGTTTTAATAAAATAAGTTTGTTGAGGATTGAATTGTGTTTGGTAATCACTACTTGGGCCTCGGTCACAACACTTTGATTGTCACACTTGCATACTAAAAAGGATTATAAATCAAAGTAAAATAACACTATAATAAATGCAATAACATATAATGAAGTAGATTCACATCCAGACATTCTTATTTCCTTTATTTTACTGGTTATTTTAAAAATAACAATATTTGCTGTGTAGATTTTTTATTTTATTTAAATTTATTATAGCCATCTAACTGTAATGAATTCTTGATGGAAAACAATTTTCTAAAAAATCCATTAAAACCTAAAACTGGACAGACAGCCTGAACTAAAATAATCTAAAAATGACACAAATCAAAGAAAAGAGAACATTGCAAAGATTAATCAAAAGAAAGAAAAACAAACAGCACAAGAGTTATTTAATGAATTTTACTTCAGTATGTATATTGGAAAAGCAAGTTTTGGTTGATAGATTTGAGTATATTTCTTATATATATGTAAGAACACATAAAATACTGCACATTTTTTATCTGAAAGAAGAATACACATATTACACACTTAAACACATTTGATTAATTCAACATAATTTCCACAGTTTGATTAATTTGGGGAAGATGATTCACCTTTAAAAAATTATTCACATAATACAGGTAATCCCTGCGTTATGAGCATTCCCTTAGCGAACGCTTGAACGTTATACGATCAGTGCCTCCTAGTGTTTCTGAACAAGGCCTGAAACTATGAATCTTGCAGCACACGGCAGTTGTTCGCCCTTACAAACAACCGCAGAGGCTCTGCAACGTTTGTCCTGCACATTGCTGGCCGAAATGGAGCGTCTGAGGGGTGGATCCTCAGAAACCCTGTGCTGGATCTGGCCCTCTGAGCCTCCGTTGGACTTCCGCGGGACTCCCCTGGCCCGTTGCAGGACTGCCTTTATATAATAAATCAAAGAAATATGATCCATATTTGAGTGGGGAGATAGTAGGAATACAAAATAATCAAGAGATGGGATAGTAAGAAGCCATACCAAATTTAGCTTTAAACTTCTTCTAAATAACTAAATGTGAGACAGCTCAAAATAATGAAAGCTAGATCCAGGTAGAAAATGGAACCACAAAGATCTACTGGATTGGCATACAATTCTATTGGTGATCTAAAGGGCCCTATTTAGGTTGCTTGTTGCCAGGGTGTTTTCAGGTAGTGTGCTACTCCTCTCTTGACATATCTGGCAAAAATTTTTACAGGTGGTCTTTCAGGGACCATAAAATGTGATCAGGGGCATTGATTCTGTCACATCAAAAGCATAACTTCAAATGACAGAACTTTCTTCTCTTCGTGGTATTGTATGGTAAAAAGTTGGTGGCAAATAAACCATTGAGTCCAGTGGTAAACACTGAAAGTAACTAGCAGGCTACTTACATCCCGTCAGACAAACTACTCTGTGGGCAGTGATTGAGATAAAAATTCTTCCTTATCTACCAGCATTTCATCTGCTGTGGTAATCAACACATTTCTTTCAAGTATTTACAGGCTCATCAAAGACACCCAGTGGACAGAGCATTCAAAACCTCAGAAGTTCATCATGAATAATTATATACAGATAGGATTGGTCCTATCTATTCCAATAGCTTTCATAGTTACATCAGTCAAAGAGGAATGTATTTACAATACTATCTAAGTGAGCTACATAGCTAACCTTTAGTTTGTATAGCACAAGAATGTGATATTGACATTGCAAGGAGATCTGAGGCCTATCACTTGCCCAATAGATCTTTGTCCCTCCTATTAAAAGCAGCCAGATGTAGAAAACCAATGTGTGGGTTACAGAAATGGTCAATACTGCAAGAATACAACTCTCTGGTTAGCCTTATAAAGAAGACATCAGTGTCTTTAACGTCGTGGATAAGATGCTAGAACTGATGTGTCAAATTCTAGGCAGTTGGGAGATGGCACTGCTTACCTGGATCTATTTCAGTCCACCATTTAGATTCATCATGGGACTGTGACTATTGAACTAGCTAAATCAGGGAATTATTTAGGGGTTCACTATCAATCAAGAATACTATGCCTATTAGGTTTTCCAGAATTTCTCAATGGCTCCTTATACATTCAGATAGTAATTTGAAGACTTGCCATGTGATATGCCCTCACATTGTGGAAAAATATGCCTCATGGGTTTTATTTTCCAGGCACACATGGGCCCAACTTCCTAGCCTTTGTAAAGTTGCAAAAATCATATAGTTCCACTTAGAATTTGGTAATTAATGTAGAAGGCTATTTAATTGTTTAATATTACTTTTGACATCTTGTGACTTATTATGACTTTACCCAATACTCTTTTTATTTTTATAAATCTTTTTTAATATCTTTCATTTTAACTTCAGAAGACATGGATACATTCAAACTCCAATAAATCCAAAGATAATAATTTAAAGTACTATTTCAAGAATGAAGAAATAGTATATTGAAACTTTCACAATGCATCAATGCTTATGAAAGCATAGTAAACAAATTAATTTCTGAATTAATATTCTTAAATATAACTACATCATATTTAATAAGAAATGCTAAATATAAATGAGGGTTATCTAGAAGAACTATATAAAATAAAATACTAAAGAGGCATTAATTGGCCCGGCAGACCAGATATCCAAGCTATCCAAACTTCAGAAATTTAAAAGCAAACCAACAATGTACCATAACTATTTTATCACATTGTAAGCCACCCACAGTCACTTTGGACAGTGAGATGGGTAGCATATAAATTAATAAATGAAATCCTCAGTGCCTTTTGAGCAATAGTTGGGAAGATTAAAAAGAGGTGTAGTTGATGATGGCATCCACCACTGGAACATTCAGTTCTTATGAGGAAGGTAAGAGGGAAGAAAATATGTAACTGTAAGCTAACCAGTTTTCACTTGTACTGATATAAAGAATTCCTCAGCTTTGCTCTAGGATGTTTTTAGATTATCACAAGATTGGTTAGGAAATTCATAAACTCTAAATTCAGGGTAATGTAATATTAATAGGGAACTATTTTGTGAAATAGAAAAGCAGAACACTGGATTTCAGAGCAGCAACACTGAAATCAGCTGGACCAAGTTGCATAGTGTATATATGTACAGTTTGATCCTCTTTCCATCTGTTTCTCACATACTGCATAAATACATTCATTCATGCATATATATAATATATATATTCTCACCTACTTGACTGAAATGCCAACTATTGCATTTCTTCTGCTATAGGCAGGCCAATATTAAACTATTTTTTTTTGGAAATATCTTGTATAAATATCCCATACTGATGCTGAACACATTTGTTCCTTTCTGATGCACAACATGTAGATGAACAATGGCCCTTCTAGTTATGACTGATCTGCCAGGAACACCCCCTCCCTCAAGGAGGAATTAACCATTGCTCAGATCCACCCACAGTTTACCTCCCACCCAGGTGGCTTTGACCAATCAGAAGAGAAATACATTTAATTTACAGGTGGTTGTGCGAAGATCCCAAGACCCCATCCACTTCCTTGGGTCCAACAGGATCAAACTGTTCCCAGATAACTAGGTAAGTTTGCTTCCCAGACATCTCCAAAGGACCTGCACTCCACTTGGTCTCCAACTGGAATGGATCAAAGCAATTTTATCCACTAGGCGAACCAAAAATTTCTCAGCACAGTCCTGAAAGTAAATCATTGCCCGGGGGGGGGAGCTGTTACTCAGGAGGTGCTAGGTAAACTTAAATAGGGTCACAGGGCAATTGTCTGCAAATGTAATAAGAGCAGAGAAATACTGGTGTTTTGCCACTCTTATCAGAAAAGGTAGGCTTTAATAGTGTCTCTAATTTCATGATCAATCAGATTGATTCCTCATCTTTTTCCAGTGGCACTCAAAACACCTCTTGAATCTTTTCAACTTCCTCATCTCCTCCGTAAACATTGGGAATGCCGACAGTGATGGGCCAAGGGAGGCTCCCTGTGTCACTCGTCACTTCAGCAATTGTGGTCGCTGTCCTGCCCTGGTTCAACTCTCTTGGGCGCCCTTCAACTGGCTTTGGAAGCTTCACTCATCTATCTGCTCCACCACATTCCCTGTCCATTCCAGCCTACTCCAGCCTTGCTCTGAATGCCCTGCTTAGCAACCAAACAGACTGACTCATTGGGTTTTCCAGGTAGCCACCATTCTATTCATTCAGCCTCAGCTCGATCTGCAAATCTCCAGAAGCTGGCATGGTAAAGAACTGGGGGCAGTAGAGAATTGGAGAAAGTAGGCAAAGATCTGGGCAAAGTTTAAAGACTAGGAGAGATACCTTGACTCTGAAAAACGCCTCTCCACACAGCTCCACAGCCACGCCTAGGCACCCTACACTGCGTGTCTACTCCTGTCTGCCACTTTACTTCATCAACATATCAATATCCTGTTCAACATTTATGTGAAGCCACTGGGTGAGATCATCCGTGGTTTTGGGGTGAAGTACCACCAGTACGCTGATGACACCCAGCTGTACATCTCCACCCCGAACCAACCCAATGATGTCCCGGTGCTTGGAGGCTGTACGGATCTGGATGGGGAGGAACAGACTCAAGCTAAACCCATTCAAGATCAAGTGGCTGTGGTTTCCATCATCCCGTTATAGTCAATTGATACCATCACTGACTGTTGGGGATGAATCTTTACCCCCCCCCCCACAGAGAGGGCTCGCAACCTAGGTGTCCTCCTGGACTCACAGCTGTCTTTAGAAGAACACTTGACGGCTGTGGCCAGGAGAGCTTTTTATCAGGTTCGCCTGGTATGCCAGTTGCGTCCCTTTCTAGATCAGGACTCATTAAATACAGTCACTCATGCTCTCGTCACTTCCCGCATGGATTACTGCAATGCTCTCTACATGGGGCTCCCCTTGAGGAGCACCTGGAGGCTCCAGTTGGTCCAGAATGCAGCCGCGCGGGTAGTTATGGGAGCAACGTGGCATTCCCATGTGGCTCCCCTTCTGCGTGAGCTGCACTGGCTCCCTGTGGTCTTTCGGGTGCGCTTCAAGGTTTCGATTACCATCTTTAAAGTGCTCCATGGCTTAGGACCGGGATATCTTCGAGACCGCCTTCTGCCACCAATAACCTCCCACCGACCAGTACGCTCCCATAGAGAGGGACTTCTCAGGGTGCCATCAGCCAAACAATGTCGACTGGCGGCCCCCAGGAGGAGAGCCTTCTCTGTGGGAGGACCCACAATTTGGAATGAGCTGCCCTCGGAGATATGATTAATCCCATATCTCCGGGCTTTCCGCCGGGCCCTCAAAACATTCTTATTCATGCAAGCCGGCCTGGCCTAACCTCCCTTCAAACCATTAAATTCTTTAAATTTGGATCTACCCTATAAATTTGAGAATGTTTTAATTTAATTCCATTCTATATCAATCTATTCAATTGTATTTTTAATCAGTTTCTGAATATTTATAGTCTGTATTTATTGTTTAACTGTTCACCGCCCTGAGTCCTTCGGGAATAGGGCGGTATACAAATCTAATAAATAAATAAATAAATAAATAAATAAATATATATATTACTATTTGACATTAATACACCGGTGATGATAGCGGCATCAAACAAAATGAAGTATGGCTAAAGTTCTCAGAAAACAATAATTATAAATCAGAGACTTTTCTTTTAGGCTTAATGGGCAAAAATCTGGAACTCTGTTTTTATAATGTTGACAGCAGTGAGAACGCTCTATGCACAAAAATGAAAAGAAATGCTAATTCCCACAATGAAAGAATTGCTGGAAAAACTGATGCATTAGCAAAGATGCTTTAATCAAAGAAAAGAATACATCCAACTTTGTTTCTACTTGGAAACGCTTCTGGATTTTGTGCTTTAGATATAAAAAGAAAACTTTGAGATTTGCTAATTAGACAAGTTTGTTGCTATAGAAAGGACCAATACATATTAAATATGCAAAAGTAAAAAGTTGAGGCTGTAATATAATTTTACTCCACTGCACTGAAGAGTCAGAAGATAATGATTTTTTCTTTTTTTCCCCCTTTTATCCTACACTTTTATCTTCTCCTTTCCCCTTCTTCATTATCTCACTACTCTCATTTTCATTGGTATTTTATCAGTTGATAAGTTTAACAAAATTATGTTTTTGAAAAAGAAAAGTATAATAATGAATATTGAAACTTTAATAAGAAAATCATTTTCATTGTAAAAAATGTTTCATTTGCTTAATACATGTTTTGTTTGTCAGATTATTTTTCCTCCTCTGGCTAAATAGCATATTGAATGGAAGCTGCCAAACTATTTGCATAAAGCTATCCTCAATATTTGCCAAACATTAAAAGCCCTTGGAATCTCTGATAAATGAATGTCTTGAGTACCACACACAGCTTGAATTAAATATTTGTTTTATTAAAATTAGATTATTTGATAAAGGGGGAAATTAATTTGGTCATTTACTACTATACTGATACTAAAAAATGCAAGAGGTTAGCTCCAGAGACAAAACAGTATGGAAGAAAAGTTATATAGGATAGGAAACCTGAATTAATGTTCAATGTGGAAAGCAAACAAGAAACATGTGGAAATAAGTAGAAGCAACCTTACAACAGTATATTTTGCCACATCTTACAACCTGAATAAGATGGCATCTGTTACTATCTTGATCAATTTGTTACTAAGCCTCTAAAACATCTCTTATTAGGGGCATTATAATATACAAAGATCACGTTGTCACATATAATAAGTTTTGGTTTTGTATGCACAGACCAATGGGCATTAATTATAGGAACTAAATTAAGCACATCAGCAAAATTGTAAATACAAATAAGGGTGCAAGTAAAATGCTGGAAGATCTAATCTGTTAGCCCATTTCTCAAAATGGACAGCTAAATATTTCCATTAAACCAAATAAACAAGATAGTAAGTTATATCATCCCTCAATGTTTATTCTCCAAGCAGCAGCATCCAGGACTTTATTTCTGCTGTTCTTCTGGTTATTTTAAAACAAAATAATAGGAATGGTTATAAGAACTCTCCATAAGATCTGAAATGCTCCAAAAATATATATGTACTTCAAAGAAAAATGTTGTGTTATTTTTACATTTTGTAGCCGCATGAATATGAAATGTTATTCCATTTTAGTGCAGTATTGGAGATCTTTATCTATCAACGTTAAGAAGCGCAACTACTTACATATAAAGATTAGGAGAAAATAATTTAGTCCAACTAAAATACTTAAGCCAAGGTAAACTTTGTGCATTTTATATATGCTAATAATTTCTGTACTTGTGCTGTATATTGATAATTCTAGTTAATCTAAAATTAAAATTCGTATAATTTTACAGATATGGGTTATCAACTATAAATTCAACTGCCAGGATCTTCCTTCCTTCCTTCCTTCCTTCCTTCCTTCCTTCCTTCCTTCCTTCCTTCCTTCCTTCCTT
>WNWU01000005.1:7899522-7925924 GCA_012654045.1 Ptyas mucosa
TATTCTATTCTATTCTATTCTATTCTATTCTATTCTATTCTATTCTACTCTATATCGGGGAGAAGAATAGCAGGAAAGAAGGATAGCCATGCAGATTCACTTTCTTTCTCCATACGTATGTGCACATGTGTATGTATGAATAGATAAGCATCTGAGTATACACACACGTGCACATATAGTTACATACATTCATGCATTGCTTGGGAGTTTGTGATATGGAAGATTTTCTTACAGGTCCCGCATGTAAGATACATCCAAGATACATCTGGTGGGTCAGTGTAGAAAGCAAGTTATTAGACTTGATGGTCTTTGGTCTAAAAATATGGATTTCCTTATGTTCTTATGTAAAGGACAGGAAGAAAGAGAATTCCCAGTTTTTTTGCAGATTCTTCGATCAGACCACACCGGGAGTGACTTCAAGATGGAGGACAGGCAGCAACGGCTGTAAGGAGGCTCTTCCAAAAGTAAATTAGGTTTCTTCTTTTTAATGTATATATAAGTATTTTTATATTTTTAACTCATTTTTAACCTATTCTTAATCTATACCGAACTATATAAAAGCACTTATAGTGTGGCTACCATTTGTTTTAGACACATTTTAACAATACAACAAGACAACAAGAGAGGGCTCCTGCAATCCTGGCTTAGACTATTACTGTGACTTCTTTTTGCAAGGCCTGAAATTCGGACTACCGGACTTGTTGACAAACCTCAGTGGAGGCCCTTAATCCTCGGAGTGGATTTTGAGCTGTTTGTTTTTGGAACCTATCCAGGGAAAAACTCCTTTATCTCCGAGACTGTTTTGGTTTGGCTGTAAGTTTGTTTGGCTTTTGGTTATCTATTTGGTTCTGAGCCAATTTCTGTGCTAAGCCTGAAGCCGTCGGTTTGTTTGTTAGGCCTAATTGCCTGACCCAGCATCCTGCCTTCATTATCAGAACATTAACTTGCTTTGGGCCTCATTATTACCCAACACCCTTCACCAAGAGATCGACTGGCTGCTCCGATATGAGTCCACATAAACGTTGTCGTTCCTTGTCTCCGACTAACCTTAGTTTGGAGACCTCCCTCGAAAATATAATGGGCCCCTTGCCTAAGATCAAAAAGACTGACACCATGAACCAAGATCCGAACTTATCAATTACCTCCTTGGACGAATTCTTCCAAAACTTAACAGCTCTGGAGTTTCCGGCCAGCTCTCCTTCGGAAGAACCAGAATCCCTGGCTGCCTCACTCTGCAACACACCTTCTTTGCTGGATTGCCCGACACCATCAGATGTTAGTCCTGTCTTGCCCTGTCTCACTACACTGCCATCCCCTATTGACTCAGTTCAGCCCTCAGATATCCGGCTGTTACAACAGTTCTGTCTCCGTCTGGCCGACTCTATTACCCTTTTGACATCCTCTGTTGGAGTGCTGGAGGGCAAAGTGGAATCCCTCAGTAAGTCGGTCTCAGCATCACTTTCCTGTAGAACCACCAGACATGCACCGGGCCCGTCCCGAACGGATATCCATCCTCCTCCACGACTGTTGCCGTTAGTGAATCTCCAATTGCTCCCAGCCAACCTATGTCTGAACCTGGCCCATTCTTACTTTAACAAGTACGACTGGACCAACCGTAAAACCACTTTAGACACATTGAGGCTTTTATCCAATTCTCACATCCTGAACAATGAGCTGCTCTCCGTGGAATGGCTTCCCAGCACACCTCACCATAAACGCCTGATTCTCAAGTTCAGCTCACCCAAGATCCCCTCGCTTTTATGTGGTCTTCGTAACCATCTGACCCAATTTGGAGTCTTTCCCCAGAGATGCTTTATAAATACTCACCTATCCTCTCTTGGGAGGAAGCCGATCAACGTGGACACTTGTCGTCGGACAGGGCCAGAGTGCACGGACCTCCACACGGAAGCTGGCAACCCTTTGAGGGCTTCAATTAGCAGTTCCACAAATCCGCCGGTAACCCAGCAACAACGGGAGGATGTCCTCCAGACCAGAAATGTGGCGCTCCCAGATCAACCCCTCTCTACTTCTGATTCTGAAGGCTTATCAGGACGCGTCCCTTTATCCCTGATCACTGGTCCACCTTCTGCTCCAAGAACCTCGCCTCCTGAAATGCCACATTCCCAGTCCCCACAACTGGCCAGTTTGACCTCTCAGACTCCCCGGGCTCCCCCTCTCTCGCCGTCTATCATTATCACCAAATCACATAATGGCTGTATTTCTTTTGATGACAACAACACCATACGGGTGTCTCCCCCGACAGCCCTATCTGTGCGACATTCAAGCCACTACCAAGACCAGGACAAAAACTTCAGTCCAAATCTGGCTTCCCACCAGAATTCTCCAAGTTCTAATAATGACCTCAAAACTAAGCAAGATAATCAAGGCAAGATAACAGATTTCTTCGGTCTAACTGTCTCCCGGTCCTTCCACCAGCCCCCTGCTGCTCCCAAATGACAGTCAAAGATCTACTCTCCAACTCTTCCTTGGTCCATCATGAGTTGGAACATTGCAGGGTGGGCATCCAAAAAAGTTGACCCGGACTTTTTGAATTACCTCAAAAACTTTCAAATCCTCATATTTCAGGAAACGTGGGAGGTTAATGACATTTTGCTTTGTGGTTTTGAAATCATATCCCTGCCAGCCCGTCCCTCACTGCGTGGTGGTCGTTCGAAGGGCGGCCTTGCTACAGGTATCTCCCTGGAATTGCACGCAAACGTGGCTCTTGTGGATTCTTTTCCCCCTTATGCCCAGGCAAATTTGATATCCGTCGGGAAGCTCTCGCTCCTGGTGTTTAATGTCTACCTCCCTCCTGGGGGCTCTCACCGGGACTTAGATGAGCTGTGGGCCGGTCTGGAAGATTTTCTTACTACCATCACACTTAGATTCCCTCATTCACTGGTTCTTTTGGCGGGGGATCTAAACGCCCGCATTGCGGGGACTTGGGAAACCCTGGTTGCCTCTCGTTGGTGGGCAGGCCCGACTAGGGATGACCACCCCCTGGACACCTTGAAAGGGAGAGTTTCCAAGGATCAGAAGGTTGACAAAGCGGGGACTTGTCTAGCTCTCCTTACCATCAAACTAGACCTCTTCCCCCTCAATGGCAGATGTTCCCCGGACGTTCCCGGGGAATTTACCCACTTGGCCAAAAATGGCAACAGCACAATAGACTATACCTTAGTTTCAAGAGCCCTTTTGCCATACATTACCTCCTTTAAAGTAGACGACAAGATTTTCAGTGACCACCTTCCTCTCATTACGGTTGCACGGCTATATAGACCTCAAGACCATTCTGCTCATGTTGTATCAATAGACTCTAATCCCAGAGGCTCCCCGATGTTGCTGAAATGGTCAAAGTCTCTGGCCTTTTTCCATGCACGCTTTTATCACCAAGAAGCAGCCAATACTTTGTCAGCCTTAATTGGTACCAAGTCTACACCCGGGGTGCTACTGACCGCCTTCTCTGAGTGTCTAAGTAGTCTCATAGCCTCCTTTCACCCCCCCACTCTTATCCCTGGCAGAGTTTCCCGGAGGAAGGGAGCCCCTTGGTTTAACTCACAGTGCAAGCAAGCCAGGAACCATATGAGATCTATATATTCTGCTCACAAACGAACAGGTTCATCGACGGCCCCCCCCCGCTTATTTCGAGGCTAAGAAGGCATACAAGCTAGCCCTTTCAAGAGCCAAGCAAGACTGGCACCGGTTAAGGTGGAACGCATTACTAGAGGCCGCGAAATCCAGCAACCCCCGAGATTTCTGGAGTCTGTTAAATAGGAGGCCAACTAGTAGGCTTACTCATTCCATCTCTGCCACCACATGGGAATTCTTTCTACGCCGAGTCTTTTACGACACTGATGTGCCAGTCCCTTCGACCTCAGGCTCTTTCCCTAACGACCTTCCCAGATGGCCTCCTGTGGAACCATCCGCGATTGCCAACCTAATCGGACAACTTAAACTTCGAAAAGCGCCCGGCCCGGATCTCATCCCAGCCGAAGCCATTCTAGCCCATAAGGACTGGTGGACCCCGGTTCTTACCGAGGTATTTAATGCAATCAACCAAACGGGCCTCATCCCCAAGCTCTGGAAGGATGCCATAATTATTCCAATACATAAGAAAGGCGCCCATTCTGATCCCGGCAACTTCCGTAACATCAGCCTTCTTTCAATGTTGGGGAAACTCTATGCCCGCTACCTCCTGTCCAAACTGGAGTGCTGGGCTGAAGAGGCCGACCTGCTCGGATATGAGCAGGCAGGATTCCGTCCAGACCACTCTACAATTGATCATGCTTTGATCCTTCATCATCTTGCCGTAAAATATTCCACTCCCAAGAAGGGTCGTCTCTGCGTCGCCTTTATAGATCTAAAGGCTGCCTTCGACAGCATCCCTAGAGCTAAGCTGTGGGCCAAACTTTCTGCCTGGGGTATTGACAAAAGATTACTCTGGCTTATCTCCCAATTGCATGACGGAACAGAAGCAAAAGTGCGCCTTACCCCGCAGGGGGATCTCTCTAATGCTATCCCCATTAACAAGGGGGTTAGGCAGGGGTGTATACTGGCACCCCTTCTCTTTAACCTATATATCAGTGACTGGAGAAAGGCATTTTCAGATCACATGGCCCACATCCATGCCCCTAGACTAGCTGATTATAGATGCCCACTCCTGCTCTACGCTGACGATGCCGCAATACTTTCATTTTCCCGGGTGGGCCTACTTAGAGCCTTAAAAATCCTTTCTGCCTATTGCTCTACTAACCAACTGCATATAAACCACTCTAAGTCCAAAATCATGATTTTTACAAGAAGCAGGAAAATCTACCAATGGCATCTTGATGGCATCCCAGTGGAACAGGTCCACAGATTTCAATATTTAGGTATCCTCTTTCAATCCAATACCAAGTGGCCTGCGCAGATTAAGTATCTCTGTAACAAGGCTAAGATTTCCACCCATGCCCTCCTGCATTTTTTTCATACTGAGGGTGCTCATCACATCCCCTCAGCATTAAAAGTCTATAGGGCAAAGGTGATAGCAGCTATCACCTACGGCGCCTCCCTCTGGGTCCAATCCAACATTTCTTCTCTTGAGTCTGTCCACAGCCAGTTCCTACGCCGTCTGATGGGAGTCCCCCCCTGCGTAAGCAATGCCGCAATTCGTCTGGAACTGGGTATACCCTCACTCAATACAATCCTGTGGAAACGTGCAATTGGCTACTGGTTGTCCCTGTGGACTAGACTTCCAGGCTATTACCTAGGCCAATGCCTATGGCGGGACCCTTTTCTTAGTCCCTGGGCCCGTAATATCCATACAAAACTTTTGATGATCGGGATTTCCCCCATTGAAGCTTTTATCCTAGGCCCCGATGCTGCCAAAAAGTTGATCTTTCAACGGCTGGACGACATTGATAGACAATCAAATCTGGCACACGGATCAGGAACATGCTCACCGTTTTCCCTTGGCATTGTCCCCTCCTCTCACCCCCCGCCTTACCTCTCCGCATTACATTCTATCAAACACAGGTTCGCATTTATGAAAGCACGTTTTAATGTGATCCCCTCAAACGTCCTCGATAGTAGGCTCTCAGGGGGGGTAAAACCCATCTACTGCACATGTGATAGCCGATCCCCGGAAACCCTGTTCCATATTACATTCGTATGTCCCCACTACCGGGATATAAGATCAAGATTCATTTCTCCTATTTCCCAGAGATTCCCCGGTTCACCGGATATGTTTAGCCTTTACTTCCTACTCCAGGACACAGACCCCAACATAACCTCAAAGGTGGCAAAATTTTTTGCCGCAGTCGTGGCTGGAAAAAACGGGAGAAGAGACGGGCAAGCCCTACGGCAGAGGATTCCTAGTATTGATAGTACAGTTTGTATTTGAGGCAGTAGATGGTGCACTGTCACATGATCTATCTATCTATAACTTACTCCTTTTTTATGTGTATATAATTTGGTCTTTGACCGCAATAAAGCCTACCTACCTTGCAGATTCTTCTACTATACAGCATTACAAACGTGGCTGCTTGCCATGCACATTCCTTGTGGTACCTTGCAGCTGAGGTTAGATAACCGTTTAATCTGTTTAAAAAATTGAATGTTTTTTGGAATTAAACCATGAATATTTGTGTTTCCTTGCTTAAGTTTTTTCTGTTGATTGAGTCATACATGCTCGGCAAGATAAAATGCAAGAAAATAGCCTTGCTATTTCTACACAATTGTAAAGAGAATTTATTTCCAGATTATTGCTCGGTTCTGCCTCTCTCTTATACGGTAGTATTCTGAATTTTGTCCTTGCTGAAGTACTAGATGTTGGGTTGAATTCCCCCTTTAGCCCCTCCTGCTCTTCTTATTTTTATCCTCCTCATACTTTAGTGTTTTCCCAAGTTCGCCAGAATCTCTCTTTGTTATGCCAAAAAATGTCATTCCTTTCTATTAAAATGGGCATTCAGAGCTTTGACTTCATAGTGGAAGGAAGAATTATACTACTGTAGTCACCATCATGCAGCAGAAAAGATTACAGAAGTTTATTGTGGGAAAATGCTGCTATTTTGCACTCGGTATAAATGCTTAATGTGCCCATAATTAAGAATACCTCTCCCAAAAAATTGAAATTCCTGTTTTAAAAAAATCAATTACTACAAATGTGCTACAAACATAAACAATAATATTTATGCTTATATCCTGCTTTTCCTTAGTTGCCTCCTCTCATTCAATCACTCCTCACCTTTCTACCAACTGTACTTGCAAAGTGCTGTAATATGCGGTATCATTTAGCCAACAGGCAAGTCTTAAAATGTATTGTATGTATGTATGAAGGTAGGTAGGTAGGCAGGTATGTAGAGGAAATAAAAATAGACAAGAATCCTAACAAGATTGCAAGTGACAATGGTCACCCTGAGGTGGAAACAACATAGCAATAAGGGTTGAGATTCAGAAGGGCAGCAAAATGCACACAATTATAAAAACTGTCTAGGATCATAGTAATATAATTTAACACTGAGCACTGCCTTCTTAACTGATAAATCAGCCATATAAATAATGATAGAGCTCAAAAAATATTCTAACGTTAAGAACTTTTTTCCTGATCTGCATCTTGTTTGGATTCATCATAGAAGAGTTTGTTTTCACAAGCATGTTTATGTGCTTATAAAAATTAAGCAAACCACAAATGAACAGAAAATCTTACTTTTGCTAAGTGAAATAAAAATGAAAAAGGACAGGTGGCTTAAGTGCTAAAACTGCTACAGAAAGTTATGTGTCTCAGAGAATCAATGTGTTACAATATCAGCTAGTAGCAGCATTGTTTTTATTCATTCTTTGTCATCCAAAGAAATGCCATCCAGGCTGCATAAAGGAAAAGCAGTGATTAGAAAGAAAGAGGGAATGAAATGACCCTAAATTAATTTAAATAATTATTGTAGCATAGTAAATGTTAGTCTGGCATATTGGAAAAAATACGAATCCTTTGGGGGAAAATCCACTTACAACCTAGTGCAAATGTCAATAAATACTTTTCTATGAAAAGTAAACTATCACCCTTTATTATTCAGAGTGTAGTTAACAAATCCTTCCTTTCATTGAGACAAGACAGGACAAACTCTTCCTTTCTATCATATTCAAGTGAACAGCTAACATACAATCCCAAGTTACAGCAGTGGAGCAGGAGAGTTCCTACTGACTACAAAACCCAAGCCTCAAAAAAACCTGAGTTTGAGACCAAGGAGAGAAAGAAAATTGGGGGTGTTAAGGAAAGCAAATCACCTGAGAAAAGGAAGGAGGAAAGTCACTAAAGAGAGAGAAATGGAGACTGATAGAAAATTTGAGCAAGATGAAGACTAGAAACAACATGATCGTGGTGAGCTAGTTTCCAAGAGAAAGATGCTTTGACAAAAGGAACTGTGGTACCAGCAAAGTTGAATATTTCTAGGACTAAACTTGAAGGACTGTGTCACTTGGAGGCAAGAACAACTTCAGGTAGCAAGAAATAAATCCTGTTCTAGGCAGGGATAAGGTAGTGAGTCTAGGTAGACAAAGTAAGTTTGAATTTCATGGAAAGAGCAAAGCAAGGTATCTCTGGGCTGGAGATCAGATATTGTACCCCTCTGTGACCCAGAAATCTCTAGGGGAAAATGTAGCTATATGCTCAATCTGTATATAATTGGGCAAAACTCACTTAAGAAATTTCTCACTTAGTAACATAAATTTTGGGCTCAATTGTGGTTATAAGTCAAGGACTACCTGTGAATGATACCCTACTATAGCAAAAGCCTGTAAGAAATCCAAAACTTGATGTAACATGAATATTCATATGAAATAAGTACTGTAGTTTAAGAAGGATTTGAACCAATATTTCTCTTGAAGCTATTCATGAGATTTAAAAAGTTCAAGAGATTAAACACCATGTTTTGGTATCAAATTTACTTATTAATTGTTTTAAAAAATCATTGTATATAGAGACTATACAACGTTATTTATTCATTTATTTAAGGATTTACAGATTGTGTTTCAACCATAATGCACCATGATCAAATAGTAAAATAAACTAAACAGCATCTGCCTTTAGCTGAGGCAGCTGCCTGAATCCTGAGAGAATTTTGCACTGACTGTAATTGCAGTAAGATCTACTCTCAGTGGGGAAGAAATGTTACTGTAATGATCTCAGATACCTCCATATGCCAAAATTATCTAAGTGTGCACTGAATTCTGTGTCACACTCGATTTAATTATTTGAGCAATTAATAATTTTACAACGCAAGCATATAAAGAATACAGATAGTGTCAAGTGCCAGGGAAATCAAGAGATCCAAATAGGTCTAAAGATTTATTACTAGCTTAAGCTCTCTACAATCATCTGAATTACTAATGGTTGAAGCAATTTGGTGGTACATAAGGATTTCATGGTGGGCTGGATTTAGATGTTTTGTGGGCACGAAGGGACTCATGACTGATGATGCATTTGACCCCTCCCTCAGGCTCAGCCTGATCATCTCCTACATCTAGTCTTCAATTTACGACCACAAGTTATGTTGCTAAACCATAAATTTATTAAGTGAATTTTGCCCCATTTTATGACCTTTCTTGCCATAGTTTTTAAGTGAATCACTGCAGTTGTTTAATGTCACAGTTGTTAAGTGAATCTGGCTTCCCCATTGACTTTGCTTGTCAAAAGATTGCAAAAGGTGATCACATGGCCTTGGGACACAGCAATGGTCATAAGTATAAACCAGTTGCCAAGCATCTGAATTTTGATCACATGACCATGGGAATGCTGCAACAATCGTAAATGTGAAAAATAGTCATAAATTACTTTTTTCAATGCCGTTGTAACTTTGAACGGTCATTAAACAAACTGTTGTAAGTCAAGGACTATCTGTACTATGTATATTTTTGTTCTCTGCAGAAAAGGGCAATCAAAATGAGAAAAGCTTTCCAATCAGGAAAGGGTATAACATAATTGATTTTGTAATCTGGAAAGACATGAGATAAAAAGTAGTATCTGAATATAAAAATAATACATGGCAAGGAAAACCATATATATATAATGCATATGTATATACATATAATCTCTCTCTCCCCCTCCCTCCCTCCCTCCCTCCCTCTCTCTCTCTCTCTCTCTCTCTCTCTGTGTGTGTGTGTGTGTGTGTATGATCATAGATATGTAATGTTTTTCTTCCTCTCAGACACAGTGAGATTTGGGACCAGTCACTGAAGTTTACAGTAAAAATATTCAGGATTGCTAAAAGGAAGTTTGCTTTTTTATTGACTATAGTAACAATAGCTGTATTGCTGAAATTATGGCCATGAGATGTGGAGGTGCCACTGTTTTTTAAAAAAAAACTTGTCAAATTCTAGGAAACTTCTGTCACTGGCTATCAACCTTATTATATGCTTTCTTAACACTCATAGTATGAGTGCTCTGGCACATTGTCTCTGGATATAGTGTATCCAGGGACCATATGCCAGAGAATCAGTATAAGAAGACTGTTACCCTTATATCCTCATATTATGAGTGTTCACAAAGCATCTAGTTAGCGTCTGGGTAACGCAGAATGGTGGTTGGGGAATTCTGGGAGTTGAAGTCCACACAGCTTAAAATTGCCAAAATGAACGAACACTGCTATACAGTATGGCAAACATTCAAACTTAAGAGTTTTGTTCCTGGGTTTTTTTTCAGGTTGGTTCATGTTCTTTGAATAAAGTGATATAATGAGTTTGGCTGCTTTCCATCAGAAACATCAAACTGAGTAAAAAAATCTACTTAAGTTTTGCCAAAATAAAAGACGAGATTTGCATATGCATACAACATCAAATAGATACTAAATACAGTGGGCTGGCTGAGGAATTCTGGGAACTGAAGTCCACAAATCTTAAATGTTGCCAAGGTTGAGAGACCCTCTTATAATAAATACAGAAATGTAATTCATATTACCAAATAATCTATACTGTTCCACAGTCCACATTGTATGGATCTTATCTACCAACTCCAGGTCATCATCAACTTATAACCACAATTGTATTTCTGTTGCTAAGCAAGACAGTTGTTAAATCAGTTTTGTCTCATTTTACAACCTTTCTTATCACAGTTGTTAAATGAATCACTGCAGTGGTTAAGTTAGTAACCCAGTTGTTAAGTGAATCTGGCTTCCTCATTGTCTTTGCTAGTCAGAAGGTCGCAAAAGGTGATCATATGACCTCAGGACACTGTGAGTGTCATAAATGCATTCCAGTTGCCAAGCATCCAAATTCTGATCACATGACCATGAGAATGCTGCTATGGTTGTTAAGTATGAAAAACAGTCATAAATCCCAATGCCACTTAGTGAACGATCACTAAATGAATGGTTGTAAGTCAAGGAGTACTTGTATTCTTTTTGGTCAGAGTTATTCTACTCAAGGTGAGCTGTAGTTTCTCTAGTCAAAAAGCCAAAGAATAAAAATTGCTTCCAGCCCATCATAGCCATTGCACTGGTGCTGAATATCCTGTTTGGCCACGGCATAAGTCAGTGCTTGCTGGCTCTTGTGAACTCACTTTCTCCATCTTTAGAAAATGTAAGAGAGACATGAAGATGAGCTTCCTCTCTGCTACAGGTGAGAATTTTCAGGGGAGAAACAGTTGGGAGTAGCCAGTAGCTGCTGCTAACCACAATACATCTAGATTTGGGTGGCTGAGATGAAATGTTGCCTCCAGTCAAGGATCTTTATAATTAGAACAGTATTTTATTTCCAAAAACTTCTTTAATGCTCCAGGCAAGGGTGTTTCCTACTTATAACTGTATTTATTTCCAAGGTTTGCTTCAAAGCTGAAATTAAACTCTTTTCCTATTCAAAATACTATTTTATTTTATAAATCTGCCTCAGGCCAGGGTATTTCCTATACAGAATGGTAATTTATTATTTATTTATTTTTAAATTGCTGTGGGGCTGAAATAAAGCACTTCCCCTTTTAAAAACAATACTTTACAGTATTTCAAAATCTTATTGCTGCATTATGCCTATCCAGAAATCCAAGCAAAAACATCATGAAATTACATTCTCTCTCTTTAAAGAAATTCTAAAAAGGGGATTTAAAAAACTGTTTCTAACAGGAAATTCATAACTTTTATTTTTGCAAAATGTACTTCAGACATTTTAGTATATTATAATAAATTCATGATGTAAAGGATTATATGTGGAGCATAGAACAAATGCAAAAATTCAGATCAACTTAATATCCTTCCAGCACTGTACAATGATTGGTTCAATCCACATAATAGAGTGGCAAAAAAATGTGAAACTTTTTAACAGTAGGGAATAAAGTTTCTGAAAATCAGAAGATAGAATCTCTCACTCATTATTTGGATGCGTTTTAGGGAAAGGCTAATCTCACAAGGACAAGGACTGCATTAGCTCAGTTACTAATGTTTTATTTGGATCTAGGGAAGGCAGAATGCATGCTGGGGAAGGAAGGGAAAGCCAATAAATAAAAGTTAACCTACTTCTGACCATAAAAAGTTGGTACATAACTGATGATCAAATATAGAGCCTCACTGTTTCTTCTTCCAGTTCTTTAACATAGATTTTAAGTCATAGTGCCTTAAAATATAGGATTGTTTTCATATAGGGGACATATACGGCTACATAAGGTTGGAACCCTATAGTGAAGTATCAATGATGTGATGTCATGAACCAGCTTTGACATATTGATATCTAAGATTTTAGGTACAGAGTGAAATAGAAATACATTCCTCTGATGACATAAAGCCCCTAGAATGACCAGATTAGATGAGATACTCCATTTTTCCTCTAGGAACTTAGGCAAAGCTCTTGTCTTCCAACTTTCCTCCCAATTTTTTTCCCTATAAGATGGGTTGGGGTTGTTATGAGGGCATGACTCAAAGTCATCTAGGAAGTTTCCATGGTAGAGACATGGGCAATTGCCTGGGAAGGCAAAGTGGACAAGTGTTGATACATTCAGGATGGTGTCGTGCAAAATTGTGATATGTACTTACCCAGACATTGCTGTACAGGTAAAAATGACAGCATTTCTTGATTAAATGACAATGTGCATGTGGTCATTTTGATATAAAATGTCTAGGGGTAGACCTGATCTTGGATCTTGCCAGTCCTGGTGAAGCATCTTAAATATTATATTACACTGGTTGTTGGTCTAAAACCTAATACAAGCAAGGAGCTTGATACCTTGAAACATGTATTACTAAGTATATTTTAAAGTGTTAGGATAAACAACAACGTTTAATCCTGAACCAAAAGGTTTATTAAAATGATATCAGGAATTCTTTCCATGACAGGACATAACAAAATTGGGTATCTTATTGACACAGCTCACTTTTTAGTCTTAAAGTAGGAATAGAGAATGTTTGACTGTGGCAAACTTTATGCACAAAGAAGTTGATATGGGAGACATACTCCTTCCAATTTTCAACCCACCCACCTACCCAGTCTAACAACCATGTTGGTAAACCTGCATTTTACAGGTTCTTGCTTTTATTTTTCTGTGATGTGGCTCTTCACAAACTATATTGGAATATGCATTTATACTGTGGTATACCGGCCCTTCATTTTCTAGCAGATATGGCCAAAGAGGCTTTTCAACCTATCAAAAGGGTCAAAAGTAGCCCTGGGACTACCAAATACTTATCTGTGATTTAGATGAATCATCCAGAGTTTTAAACATTCAATTCTGAATTCTGAATTTAATTCCTTTTTAATGGCAGCTCACATATAAAGTAATATTCAATCTAGATATTACAGCATATGAATCAGTGTAGCCAGCCTATCTCTCTCTCTCTATCCAGGAAATCTGATGAATAAGATAAAGCAAATCATTAGCTTCATTCGTATGAAGCATACGAGAAATAAGATAGAACTCACTGAAATGGAATGCTAGTTGGAAGGGTTGAAATCAGTGAGACAGAAAGGCAGTTTGCAAACAAGTACAGTAATCATATGGCTATTGACTTGAAAAAGTCTTGGGAGCCTTGGAGGCGCAGCGGACTAAACTGCTGTTAAAGTAGCACTTAGCTGCCTGCAATTACTGTGAGTTCAAATCTCACAAGGTTCAAGGTTGACTCAGCCTTCCATCCTTTCGAGGTAGGTAAAATGAGGACCCAGTTTGTGGGGGCAATAAGCTGACTTATGTATAAAATAGAATATGTAAGCTGACTTATGTATAAAATAGAACACTGCTCGGGTGGGCCAAAAAGCCCTACTAAGCAGGTATATACAAAAGTATGAAGGCTGTTGCTTAATGCATTGTATGTCGCCCTGAGTCTCTGGAGAAGGGCGGCATATAAATCGAACTAATAAAATAAATAAATAAATAAATAAAAATAAAAATAAAAACAAGAGGAAAGACCTGGTTTCACCCGAGTCTAATATATATGAAGGACAGAATTCATTCCTAGATGTTGTAAGATGGAATACTTTTTTAAAGGGTGGCTTCCTCATTTTCTGAAGGAAATCTACTTACCGATACCTAATTTTGAGCTTGTTAGGTAATGTGGAACGGGGGGAAGGTCTAATGATACAAATCTACCAACTCACAAGTTATTGTTGTTGTTGTTAGGATGAAGGAATCCTTGGTTATCAAAGCAGTATAAAAAGCTTTGAAGCCTTCCTCTTCCACCTCTAAAATTAATAATCTCACACCTGTCAAATTAATATTTTGATATGGCTACCTGTGAGCCCTTGACAGTTCCTAACTATCTTATGGTTTTCAAAATTCTTCTTGAAATCATAACCTGTAAATGTATTCTGAAATCCATTATGCTTTTAAACTCTATTCCCACCTTCTCATAAGAACTTGCTAGAGCTCCTGCATATAACTTCCCACGCTTACCTCCGGGTCCCAAATTTCTCATCACCAGACATTAGTCACAGTCATACCGAAAGTCTCAAATCTTACTTAAACAATAAGTTACAGAAAGATTTGGCATGACTCACAATATCAGGATTTACTTTTGAAAGCAGGACTTACTACCTTAAGATTAATGTTCATGCCTGATAGCTCACACAGTCTCCAAACAAAAGAAAGGTTGTCACCATTATTCTGTTGTAACGATGAGCCTCCCAGTTCTCAATAATCAAAACCAAGAAATTTATGCATTTAAGTTTAATAAAAAGAGATGAACTTTTCCTCATTAAAAAGTAATGTACTGAGAGATTCTATGTAAATATAAATATTTCCACTTAAATTTAAGTATAAGGATTCATTAATACATGCATAGCAAAGTAGAGGTATAACATTTCTGGAAAATTATACTAAGAGAAATTGAGGATGATAAAGAAAAAAGAAAAAGAAAATGACTTTAAACAAAATCAACATATTTCCTTAGCATTCTTTTTTGATTGAAAGATACTTCTTACTCTGGAAATATCAAATATAAAGTGTATTAATTGTTTATTAATAAGGTCATCCTTTATATTTAAATATGGTTGATTCATACACAAAAGTATTGGAAAACATTTCCATAAAATATCAGAATAAGTATTAAATACAACATATGGGTTTAATATGAACTAAATACAACAGATTGGCTGTATATCAACAGATATATTGAATTTAAAACTCACATGATTCTATATAATTTTTAAAAAATCCTTTGCGCTATTTGACCATTTGAGGCTCTCAAAAAGAGATTGTCAGGGCCGGAAGAAGTTTCTTAGATGTTCTCTGTTGTCTTGGGAAAACAGGACAATCTTTTTTTTTAGTTAATCTCTACAGAGATAATTCATCCCACTGTATTCCTGATACTTTTAGTTATCAGAAAATTAAGACAGAAAGACAGTATTTACCAACCTCTTCAAAAAAAGAAGCCGGTTGAGGAAGATCCAACATGGAACTAAGGAGAAATTTCCTGAAAGAGAGAAAAATCAATCAATGGAACAGTTTGCCTTCCAAAGTTGTGATTCTGTGCCAGAAGTTTATTTTTTTTTCACATAGAGCTGGCTTACTCTCTCTCTCCAATATCCCTGTCTAAACCCTTAAATCCTCTAGTGTTGTATGTTTCTAATATTGGTTCTGAAAAGTAACATCATTAAATAATAAATAAAATAGATTTTAGAAAGTTGAAGGCAGCATTAATGTCAATTCACCATTACCTTTGGTAAATAACTTTTGTAGTCTATCATATTGTTTTAATTCAAGCAACTTGTCTAAGTTCATAATGGGACAAAGTAAATGGATGTGAATGCTAGAACAATTAAGTTTTTGTATCATATCATTGTTACACTTTCTAAAAACACGTGACTTTTCTTTTTCATAGTTAGCCATGTTATCCATTACCCAGCTTTTATTCACTTTTTATTGTTACAAAATCTGGTTGGAAAAGCCAAATAATTTATGTCATGTTAAGGATTCCCTCATTCCTTTCATATGCCAAATCAGGTGAGCATTTTTCATGCCATAAGGCAATACAGTAGATTGTACTTAACAAGTACAAACTTGTAAAACCAGAATGAACTTTACAAATAGAAAGCAAGAGTATTGCAAGTCCAGTAATGAGTTGCCTGCAGCTAATTGCAGAAACAGAAAGGAATTTATCTCATTGTCATGTGAGTAGATTTCCATTGGTGCAATAGAAGTATTCTTTACTTTTCTCTTATCTTATCCTCAAGTCTGTTCAAGAGGGTCTCCCAACTTCTTGGATTAGATCTATGATGGTATTGCATGGGAACTTCAGTGAGGAAGGAATATTCAGGACAATTTACCAATTCTGTCCATTCTACTGGCAGACAGTCTCAGTCCGATACAATTTAGGGAACTGAATAGACTGATATATAGAACAGACTGATAGGTATGCAGAGAAAGAATACACAGAGACATACACACAGACATGTATGTAAGACATGTATGTAAGAAAAAGTGTTGATATAAATAGTGAGATTGGTCTATCAAGGCAACGTAGCCTACCCAAATATGGGACCGAGCTTTCGCTTTTCAGTCCCAATCCAGGAGCCTTCACAGGCTGTCGCTTCCATGACAACTATTTTGTGTTAAATTTAAATTTACCAACAAAGTAATAAAGGAAAACTAGTACAGCTATTTCAAGTTTTTTAGCTCTGATCAGCTAGCCATATCCTTCTGGGATTCGAAAAGAAATGTTGATATAAACATTTTCAGACCTGAGCACTTTTCAATAGCACATCTGAAAAACGTCAGCCTGGACTACTGTTGTTTATATAAACTATTTAATAAAAAGTGAATTCTCCAAGAGATCACGGGGCTAGGATCCTGCACAATTAAATTACAGATTTCTAAAAGCTATTTACTTGCATCGTCCCTCAGATGCTAGGCTTTCACTTATCTGAAGAACCATTGAATCAGAGGCTATTTGCAGACATTTGCTTGGAATATGTCCATAAAACAGGGTATGGTATCTTTTTATAATTTGATAACACATTTAATTGGACCTGATCTATTAAAAACAAAATGCAATCCAATGCAGTATTCTCTGAAAGCAGACAGTAGAGCTCACAGAAGTAACACATGTAATTTGTATTTTCCTTTCATCTATATTTCTTTTCTTTCATGCAAAAAGAAAATGCAGATTTTAGTGCTAATGTTATTCATAGAGATATTTGATATGGAACAAAACTTCTTTTGGACATTAGCTTATTCATGTCACTTAAATGTTAAAACCAAAGCATATTATTTTACTTACTCTAAGAAAAAAGGACTGTCAATCACATTGAGCAAATAATACTTGAATGCTTATGACATCATATACTATGTGGGGTATTTGAATGGATAAGAAAAAAAGGAAATGGTAGTATTAGGAAATATGCATGTGGACATAAATTATGACAACAAAAATCCATGTGAATAGAAGAAAATCAATGTTTATTAAGACAAATGTGTTTATTGTACATTACAAAAATTCATACAGGTACCTATTGTACATATCTGGTTAGATCGTATTGCTAAGTTATTTTTTCTTATGGAACTGCCAGCTCCAATTTTGATCCATCTCACTAATGTGAAAAAGTATGCATGTTCCTAATTTGTTTAATATCAATGGATTTTCGATTTTTCCCCCAGTAGAAACATACTACTATGAAAGCTAGACTTAAAAATGTGAATGAAGAAAAAAATGATGACTTTAAACTGTAGTGCTAGAGAAAATTATTGAGACTACCTTGGACTGCGAGAATTAATAATTCAGTAGTACATAAAATAAAACCAGTCTCCTCATTGGAAGCACTAAAATTTAAGGTAAAATTTAAATATTTTTGACATATAATGTGAAGACAAGAATCTTTGGGAAATGCTATGATCATTGGAAAAATGGGGGAAAAGGGAAAGGCATGTGGCTTGATATTATCATTGATGACACAAATGAACTTATGAGTAGTTGGTTATTGATAGATGATCTTAGAGACTTGAAGCATCAGAAATTATTGAACAGCAATAAAGGAAGGAGACTATCAAAGTGCATCATGAGACAAGGGGGAGATGTGATCCAAGAGATTTTAAATTGTTTATATCATGCCTAGATGGTTAAGAGTCAACAATGATTTGATGGCAACTACTTAATTTACTGCAATAAACAACAAAGAATATTGTGGCAATTTAAGGACAACATTTTTTATTGCTTATAAAGTTTTTAGGATGTTAATCACTTTTTCCAAATGCATGTAACATACAATATTTCAGGAAAAAGTATTATATATTCATTAATTTAGGATGGATAAGGGAAATATTAGCTCATAATGTAATGCAATACAGGAACTGCAAGCAATGAAAATTGACAGTCATTAAGAAATCAGTGGCTGATCATAATAAATATATTCTTAATAAGTTGTCTTAAAAGTTTTTCTTAATATTCAGTCAAAATCTTTCTTTCTGACAGTTAAATCCATTATTTCTCCTCTTACACTTTGGAAGAGATAGAAGAGATCCTGACATTCTTCTGTAACATTATTTCACATATATGAAGCATGATATACTTCTCCCTTCTATACCATTCTCTCCTTCTCACGGCTAAACAGTGCCAATCGTTCAATATTAAATTTGTTTGAACTCTCCTTAAAGTGTGGTGCTCAGAACTGGACTCAAGGGATCTGCCCAATACAGAATAATGCAGCACAATTACTTTTCATTATTAAAAACTACTTTAGAAGCTTCTCTTCATGCAGCCAAAATTTTCATTTGTATTTCTGCAATCACATCACCCTTCTAATTACACTAAGCTGATAATCAACTACTATTCCAAGATCTTTCTCACAAGTACTACTACGTAGAGAATTATCCCGTCTTATACCTATACATTTGATTTCCGTTTTCTAAGAGAAAGGTTTTGCCTTTGATTCTGTGGGGTTTCGTTCTATTATTTTCAGCTCACTTTGGAAGAACATTTAAAGTGAATACTGAACTACAACTGGATACCCATGAGAAAGAGTTTATTGCACAGGACTGATTTTAAATCTGAATGGTTTACCTTTATATAGGTAATGAATAGTATTCTACTTTTTTGGTTCTTGGGCTTTGTTGATAGATATTTTCTCTATTTTATTATGGTTTCAAAACGTTCACTAGAATTTTTTTCATTGTATTTTTGATGCGTTTGAACAGAAATGACTGTATATTATTATTGTCTGCTATGTTCTAAACTAAAGTTCAAAAGCAGGCAAATATTCACAATCAAAATTGATAAGATCTTGAGAGATTTCACACAAAAACAAATCTTGCAAAATCTAACCATGGTATCTTATGAATTCTGGGATTTATTGGTGGGTAACTAGACATCATCAAAAGAAGGCATACAGAATATGGAACAACAGAGTTGGAAGGGACCTTGGAAGTCTTCTAGTCTTCATAAATGCACCACCCATGTCTACTGTATTGCTGCCCCACATTTCCAAGTAAGGAGATGGCAAAATAACTTTCTCAAGGTACGTTTTATGCATTTGGGAGAAAGTTCTTCAAAAAGTCATATAACTCCTTTTGGCATTCTTTACCATCTGTACCACCTCAATATCTCTAAAATGAGATACTGGAGCACCATTTCAATAATCCGGCTTGTTTCTGGTCATGAGTACTCCCCCTTTACCCACCTCACCAAGAGAAGATGTTGTTTTTGATATTATAGATGGCTCAATCTTCTGCAAGTTTAAGAGGTATGAGATAATAATGCTGTTTGCTAAGTACCTATAACTGTCTGAATGCAACAGAATCGTTCTGTATAAAACCTTGGGCATATTGCAAACACCTGAAAAGATCCATTTGGAATTCTGCTTGCAACCGTTGAGAATATTTACTCTGAATGAATGCCATTTCTCTCTCTCACACACACACACACACAAACCCCCAAAGCTCTCTAATTGATCTATCTAGTTATATTTATCTATATCTATTGCTTTTAACTGCAAGGCATTTCCTACATAGCTGAATTCTTTTTATTCATAAAATAACCTTCTCAACAGTGAAGAATTTTAGGGATGCCAGATACTACCAGGTTCTGTTGAAGAGTTTATTCAGAGAATAATTTACAGCAGGAAAGTACACAATTGAATAAATGCAGATGGCAGTGTCAGCATCTGGGGGAATTTTGAACTACTTTATATCCCATTAACTGATTTTTTAATTTATTTTAGTAGCTTTGTGGAAAACAAGAAGGGGGGGAAGCTGGTTTAAAGATGAACATGTGCATTAGAATAATCCCAGGTTAGGAATAATTTAAGAAGACAATCAGACCGAGAAGGTGACTCTGAGAATGTTTCCGAGTCCAGCAATCGACATCACCGCCCACATCTTGGATATTCTCAGGTTTGAACCGATTCTGAAGTCTTTATGACCCCCTTAATTGTAGTCAGCTACTGTAGAGTTTGGGAATCACGATCTATGCGTCTGAAGACGAAGCTTCCTCCTCCTTTGCATAGTGCTATATACGCACTTAAACGTGACGTACAGGTAAGCGCGCTCTATTAAAAAAATCTGAACCCCCCCTCCCCCCCAGAAATTTAGTCGAGCTATAAACGGACAACCTCATTTCTCCGGAAAAAGAAAGGATGTTCTTGCAATTGATAATGCAATGCAACATAGTTGTGTGGGTGTACGTGCGTTTAGCTTTTAAATAAATGAAATCTGCTCTGCCACTTTCAATGACTCCGATCAGGCTGAGGACATCAGCCCCTTTATGCTGGCGGAAATTGTGGTTTTATTTCCCTATTTATATGGAAAAATGAAAGCCGGGCGGGAAATGCAAGATTCGATGCAAGAACACCGCTCAAGTTGCAGCAAAAGATCTCGTACTTCAAACTTTCAACCTGCCGAAGCAACCTCCTTCTGTGTTACACTGGGACTAAAAGCAAATGCAAGCGCAACGGGAGCGATAGAAGCTACGGACGCGTTCATTTTTACTTTCCTGCAACTTTGCATTGTCGCCTGCCGGAGGAAGAGGCGGAAGCAACCCTTGCCGCCCAGGTGCAGCCCAAGCCTTCCCTGCTGTTTCCTATGGGCAATTCTCTCTCGCTCTCTCTCTTGGGCAACATTAAACATGGCGTCCAAAATCACCCCGGAAGTGGGGCACAGTGGGTGGATCTACACGCCAGAAGTTAATACACGCCAGAAGTCTATGGCTCCGCTCGCTTTGCTTTTCATCCTCCGCGGGGAACACTTGAGCGGCGCCGAACGCGCGCCGACCTTTTTCGCTCGCGCTCCGCTTCCCAGGCTCGACGCGTGCTGACAGCGCGCGCCCCTGAACCGCGAACGAAGCGCGCGCCCGTCGCTCTTAGCCGCCCGCTTAGTTCGGCGCTCAGGCCTTAATTGTGGGGGGGAAGGAGACACAACATGGCGCTCGTGCCCGGGCAGGTGCTCCGGGTCGCCATCCTCCTCTCCTATTTTTCCATCCTGTGCAATTACAAGGCCATTGACATGCCAGCGCACCAGACCTATGGAGGCAGCTGGAAATTTCTGACCTTCATTAACCTGGTAAGTCACCTTGCACGCCGCCACCGCCGCCTCCTCTTCCTCGGGATGTGAAGGATGCGATCCCGTATCCCGGGGCGAGGAGAGTGGCTGCGTTCCCCGGCTAAAATTTTGCCCCGGGGATGAGGCCTCTTTTGCGCGGAAGGACTGGTGACGGGCAGTGCTTCAAGGGGACGCCAGAAGGGGAGGTGCTGTGAAGGAAGACGCTGTTCATTCGCACCGTCGTTTTGTGTTTTTTTTTTAAAGAAAGAAGAAAAAGGCACCGCAGTCCCAACGCTGCCGTTTGGAGATGTCTGTTTATTGACTACGCACATGAACAGTGCTAGGGAAGAAAGTGAAATATATTAGGATTATTGGCTCCCCCGCATTTAGAAATAGCGATACAAGGCACTTCTCCAAAAAAAATGAAAGCTGCAACTCTGTAAGGAGAAAGAGAATGATAGGTAGCTCCTGAGAGGATAGCAACCCCAATGAATGACATTATTGTACATTAGGAAAAGGAGAAACCAGAAAGTCCAATTGTCTTTTGAAAAAAAGCACCTTTGGGATATTGTGCATTATATCATTTCACAAGCAAAGTGCTTTCCAAGAAGCAGTTCATCAATTTAAAAAGGTTGGGTTGTTTCTTTTCTTTAGAATTGCCACATATTTCGTGAACATCCAAGTTAAAATGTCACTTACATTCTAACTATTTGTTTGATTATTATTTTATTTTATTATATTATTATTATTAATGCAGTGTCACAGTTTACCAGTTCTTTAGCTGGTGTTGGCCTTCCTGCCATCAGTTCTTCCCAAGGACCTAGGACCGTGATGGCGAACCTATGGCACGGGTGCCACAGGTGGCACGCGGAGCCATATCGGTGGGCACACGAGCTCAGTTCTGGCACATATGTGTGCGCCAGCCAGCTGATTTTTGGGCCTTCTGGGCCCACCAGAGGTCAGGAAACACACTGTTTCCGGCCTCCAGAGGGCTTCTGGGGGGGATGGGAAGGCCGTTTTTGCCCTCCCCAAGCTCCTAGAAAGGCTCTGGAGCCTGGGGAGAGCAAAAAATGGGCCTACTGGGCCCACGATGCCATCACGTGCCAAAAGTGGGAGGAGCATGAGGGGGCATAGAATTATGGATGTGGGCACGCGTGCGTGTGACCCCACCACGCTCCCCCCATTTTCGGCACGCGATGGCAAAAAGGTTAGCCATCACTGACCTAGGATATTGTAATGGCATAATATATGTGTGAATCTAAGCAGCGTGGCCTTTTGCAATTGATAGTTGGAAACTTCCTTCATTTGCAAGTTTTCTTAGTGCTGGCCAAGATTTTTTTGGTTACCACACCCAGCGTACCGATTCATTACTAGCCGAAGCTTTCTCCTAGTAGGAACATATAAAAATATTATTCCAGAATTTCCAGCCACGCTAAAATATTTGAACTATTATTTATCCTGCCATAGTTTAGCTCTGCCCATTCTGGAGGAACTACCTGAAATTTAAAGAACCTTGCCTTATTTTGTAATCTAAAGGCTGAATTTGAGTTGCCCACAACTGCCCATAGCTGTCACTGCATATTTACGCTGCAAAGGAGTTGTTGGGTAACTATAGGTTGCAGATAGCTGCAGATGGGCTGACGCAAACACTTCCCAAATCCCAACTGCACGTTGTGCAAAGGTGCACATCCTGCTGATTGATTGATCCGACTTCCTGTTTTGTGCTTTGCTGTTTGGGTGCCCCCTAGTCAGAACATTATATTTTCAGAAATGCATAGTTTCCCTTATGTGTAGTGCTGGAGAATTCTGCTAGAAGGTTAAAATTGTGATAGTAGTAAGGTTTTGTTATTACATTTTTTTGACTCTATATGAGAGCAAGATACCATCTTCCAGTTTAGAAGGTCCCACTAAAATAGAGTGTCTTTCCCCTAAAGATCTGAGAATCAGAAGTCATAACAGTGATTCATGACTCTTCTTGATAGATAACAAGGTGTCAAGTATATCGCCAGTGTTTTAGTCTGCCTCCTCAAATCGTCAATCTCCGATCTTGGGTACGGTAGGACTGAATATGGATATAAATAAAAAAGCAAATAATTTGCTTCCTTGACCCAAAGTTCAATACTAAAATTAAGCTCAATCTTTTGCATCACAGAGACTCAAGGTTTGGGTAATTGATCTGCAGTGATATTTAAAAGTTTGAATTTTCAATCTTTATGTAAAAATATTGCCTAAACTTGTTTTAATCAGTTTTTGATGGTTTTTATTTCCGTTATTTATTTGTAATTATTTATTTTTTCTAATTTTAAATGTGTGAGTTGCCCAGAGTCATATATATGAGTTGGCCAGCTTATATAAATAAAATGGATAAATAAACAAATAAATCCCTTTCTCAGCATTATGTCTATCTTTTCAAGAATGAAAAAAACTTCTGGGTGACCAGGATGGCCTTGTATTGATGTCATGTCTTCTTTTCAATTATGTGAGGTTAGACGTAACACAGTCTCTTGCTGAGAAAGTGATCCATGTTAAATTGTGTTAAATTGTTTAGAAAAAAGGGGGAAAATAACTACATTTCATAAAGATAACTTTTTGCTTTCTCAATTGATGACAACACATATTTGACCTTGCCTGGGCTTGGAGGCTAAGTAGTATCGAGACTAGCTGATACTTAGGTAACCTACAGATAGTATCGGAGCTGTGGGTAGAGTGGAAAATCAAAAATACATCCCAGTAGAAAGTTATGGCAAATTGCTTCCAAATCATTATCAAGAAAATTACATGAATCTCTCAATGGAGTCACAGGGAGTCAAGCTCAGATCAGAGGAAACTTTATTGTACCTTATTTTTTAATATTCTAACAACACATTGGAAGCCTTCATAAATGCTTAGGGCAGAAAACAAATACTTGATGAAGGAAGTATCAGACTGGGCTTTTCCTGTAGAGTTTAATGTCCAATAAATTGTATTCTTTGGTAGAATAATGTTTCCCAACAGGATAGACCAATTTTACATATTTTCTCAAAGAAGTGTAAATTATAGTGTGCAAATCTGCAACTTTTGAGAAATCTTCTGCTTTGATAGCACTCTTCCTTTCATTATAACCAAATTACACAATTTTATTTTTAGCACATCTTTCTTCATATCTCCAGAGTTTTGATAATTTATAAAATTGATAAATCTCCACTAGCATTTTGCTAAACATCTTGCTAGACAGTATTTAAGTCTGTCTAGCTAAGAAAGAAGGCAAGTGAGGGAATACAATAAAATGCATAAAATTATGCATGCTGTAGATAAATGAACAGAGAAATTTTCTGCATTTTGCGTAGAATTGTCTATTAAAGCTAATAGACAATTTATTACCACCAATAAAAGGAAATAATTAGAGTTGTTGGTAAAAGAAGTACAGACATAAAGGAAAAGGCTATCCGGTATCAAAACTACCATATGAACCACCAGAGCTCTGGTGGCTCAGTAGACTAAGGCAGTGATTAACATCCACTTACATCTGCTGCCTGCAATTACTGCAAGTTCAAATCCCACCAGGCTCAAGGTTGACTCAGCCTTCCATCCTTTCTAAGGTAGGTAAAATGAGGACCCAGATTGTGGGGGCAATAAGCTGACTTTGTATAAATATATGAAGGCTATTGCTTAACACATTGTAAGCCGCCCTGAGTCTCCGGAGAAGGGCAGCATATAAATCAAATTTTTTAAAAAAATTACCTTCTACTTGCTAGGAGCAATGTTGGGAGAGAGCTATTACACTTACCTTACTCATCCCCAAATGCATCCTCTTGGCCGCTATATACAATAACATAAATTAAAACAATAGAAAGACAAAAACCATTAAAAATGAAATTGAATGGAAATGAGTTTGGATAGGTTTGACTTATTTTGGATGGTTTCAGAGGCTCATAGAACATATCAGAAAAGAACATAAATTATCCCTTTTCTTCTTAAATATTGCATTACAAAGATATTCTGATATGATACATTTATGCTTTGATACAGAACTGAACAAGCATTAGGTTAAGAACATCAATTTTGTCTCTCTGGGAATAGGGACTCTAAATCTACAGAGTTTTAGAGACATCAACCAAATTTGTAAAGTACCACAGATCCTGCTGTCTACATTTTGATGTTGCACATTGGGCTTGTATCATTATGCATCATAATATAATATTCAGTTATTTGGCTTTATGCTGATTCACAAAGCAACACACTTTAAAATATTTGACTGTGGTATTTTGATTTCATCTGCAGAAGAGATTTACTAATTTTAACAGTTCTTTTGAGATTGCTTTTGAAAAGGAATTAGTTATTTTTGGACAATTGCCTTGTTCAACGTGGCAGTGGCATATTAAATGTCTACATATTTTTAGTAAACCTGGAAGTGCCTTAATTCTCAATGTTACCTCTACCAAATTACCATTCATAGCTGCTTCTTAAAATAAATAAGATTGCTTGAATGTATATATTTGAAGTCCTTGGAAATTAGCGTACTTGGAATTTTCCTAGGTTCAATTTTTTAAAAAAAAATTCCAGAAGGTAAAATTTAGTACAAGTCTGAGTTCTCAAATAATTTGTTCAGGCATTCTAATATATACTTGTATTCTAAATGGAGGGTATTGTATACCTAATTGCATTTATTGTATTGTATTGTATTTCTAATTAAGACAAATAATATCTAGTATGGTAAACTCATATTTAGTTTATTCATTTTATTTTCCGCCAGTTTTCATAATATTTTCTTAGCAATATTTTTTAGAAATGTTTTATGTATTTATGGTTTATAGTGATTAAGATCTGCATTAATAAATTAATAGAGAAGAGAAGATCAGTATGAAATTGAGACATAATCCACAAGCTGAGGTGGGTAAATGAAAATTGAGTAAAAATAACGGAGCAAGAGGATAATAAGTGAAGTATGCCAGAAAGACCAGAAAGAAAATAATAATAATAATAATAATAATAATAATAATAATAATAATAATAA
>WNWU01000005.1:7925934-7950724 GCA_012654045.1 Ptyas mucosa
AATAATAATAATAATAATAATAATAATAATAATAATAATAATAATAATAATGGCAACCAAAAACAGTCTTGTAACATAAACAACACACACAATGCTAAAGTACTGCTTGAATTGGTTGCAACTGGTGTGTGGCAAATACCAATTAAATTAACTTCCCTTCTCCCCCTTCGAATATTGACTTCTGGTAACAACATGGGTGTGTTGTTTCTATATAGTAATGTAGTTTTATCCAGACCTTTTGTCTTCCTAAAGTTACAAAGCTTCTAGGAATATATGAAAAGCCAAGAATCATTTGAATATGACAAGGTAAGGAAAAATTAATAAATAATAAAATATTTATTCAAACAGTTACAGATTTACTGTAACATTCTGATGTCACAGGGGTATCCTAATAAGGCAAGATCTTGCCTTCATCTTACTTAACATTAATTAGGAAAGCCACTTTGCTTTGGACCATATGGTATATTCTGTATATTTTAGAATTTTCACATAAATAATTTGTCTGGTACTTATCAGAGAAAGACTTTTTTAAATCATTCTATTTTGGTTGAGTGAACTATTTATTTTAAAACATGATAAGAGTTTTCATGATATTGTAAACTTAATCCATAAGTACAATTTAGTATAAATATCTGCGATAAATGTTTATTTCCTTGCTCAACAAGTTAAGCCAAAGTTTACTTAGCTTGTTGATGGCCTTTTTTAGTATTAATTGATATTTGGCAGATGGCCTAGGATATATCACCAATCACAATTCTAATATTGTATGTAATATAAAATATCTTTAATTCAAAATAATTGTATATGCTGAATAGGAGTCAAGCAAAATTAAACTTTAGAAAAGGTAATATGAAATGTGATCTAGTAAAAATACATTCCACATAAACACATATTTGCTAAATGGATAAAAATGCCGTCTTGTAAACAGGACATGGAAAGTAATAAGGGCAGATTTTATACGTACAGCTCAGAAGAAGGAGAAGAAACAGCATATAATTTAGAGCTTTTTAAAACAAAAGGTGATGGTTACTTAAGTAGATGTCAGGGTGATTTTTATATTTTTTTCATATATGGCAAAAGTGCAAAGATGTTGACGACAGTGGGGACCAGAAATGAAATGTTGGTGCGTTAAGGGAGAAAAACATCCACAGAGACAGACAGTATAGTATTTTTTTCAGAATGATGCCAGACTGCCCCTTGTTCTCAGAATTGGCATTAATACCATAATTGAAGAGGAAGAGTTCAGGATAAATGCACATTTCCTGTCTATTCTTCCATGCTTGCTAAGCAGCCCCCTTTTTTTTTAATATGCCGCCCTTCTCCGGAGACTAAGGGTGGCTTACAGTGCGTTAAGCAATAGCCTTCATACTTTTGTATATTTATATAAAGTCAGCTTATTGCCCCCACAATCTGGGTCCTCATTTCACCTGCCTTAGAAAAGATGGAAGGCTGAGTCAACCTTGAGCCTGGTGGGATTTGAACTTGCAGTAATTGCAAACAGCTGATCTTAATAACAGTGAATTAGTCCACTGCGCCACCAGGACTCCTCTGTATAAAGAAATGCACTCACACTTGGTAAAGCAGAAAATGAGAATAATACATTTTCATTGCCTATTAGAACTAGTGTTTGACTTATTAAGACAGAGTTACTCTGGATAGTAAAGATTCTGTTCCTCCTATTTTTTTTATAAAGCGAGGTTTCAGAGTAAGCCTGAACAATATCCAGCCTGAGCATTTTAAAAAGCTCAATAAATTCACTGCTGCCAAATGTCACCACCACCAGGAGGGATCTACAGCTAAAAATGATAATATTGAGACCGAGATATTTATGTTTCAATATGTTTATATTTCTAATGCAGGTTGTTCAAGCAGTCTTTTTTGGGATCTGTGTACTGACCGACCTTTCCAGCCTTCTGACTAAAGGAAATGACAGCCAAGAACAAGAAAGGCAACTAAGAAAACTCATCTCCCTCCGTGATTGGATGATGGCTGTCTTAGCTTTTCCCATTGGGGTTGTAAGTACCATGGAAAGAAAGGAATTTCCTTCCAATTTGGAGTATACCACCCTTGGTTTTTAATCTGTTTTTAAAATGTCAGGTATTTAAAGGAAAGCTCATAGTCACCAGTGCAATTTTATAGACTAAAATGTGCCATTTATTTACTGCATTTATAAGTAATTCTATTTTTTATTCATTTAATGTAATTGTATTAACAAAAATGTTTAGTACATACTGTAAGTTTAGTGGATAATATAGGACTGCTATACAGAAAAAGAAACTATTTCCCAGCTCTAAATGTATAATTTATCTCTATATGCCTCCAAGTTAACATGTAGGGACACTTGTAATATAAAAATAATGATTAAAACAATTAAAAGTACTGATAATCAATTTAAAGTGCATTTGTAAGAGAAACAAAACAGCGAAATAGCATAGAGTACTTAAAAGTGTTTGGATTGTTTTTAATTTTCAAAATTTCAGCATCATGACCTAAAACATGATCTGTTCTTTACACAAGTCCTAAAACTAAAGAGGATGTTTTTAAACAAATGAGTCAAAACCATTAGACTTGTTCATTTATTCTTTGAGGAAAATGATCCCAAGTTACATATTTATGTGTGGCAAAAGTATGTGAACTTTTGCTTTCAGTTACTGGTGTGCTCCCCTGCAGCTAAACATTTCCAATTACTGTTAATCAGTCCTGTGCTTTGGCTTGGAGGAATTCTAGTCCATTCCTCCTTATATATAGCAGCTTTAACTCCAGGATGTGGGTGAGTTTCCTCAGGTCAGTTCTAGGATTAAAGTCAGGATTTTAACTTGGCCTTTTATTTCTTCTACTTCAATCATTCTTTGGTTGTGCAACTTATCTATTTAAGGTCATTGTCTTGCTGCATGACCCACTTTCAGCTTCAGTTCACAGCAGATACTCTGACATTTTCCTGTACAATTTTCTGGTACAATTCAGAGTTCATGGTTCCCATCCCAAATCCATTGATATCTCGTGGTCAATGATGGCAAGTTTCCCTAGTCCTCAAGAGGCAGAAAAGCAGATCCAAACCATGATACTACCTCCATCATGTTTCACAGATAGGATAAGGTTCTTATACTGGAATAGTGTTTGCCTTTTGTCAAACATAATACTTTTTATTCAAGCCAAAACTTTTCTATTTTAGTCTCATCTTTCTACAGAACACTCTTCCACATGGTATTTTGCAAACTGTAGATGGGCAGCAGTGTTCATTTTGGAGAGTAGTGGCTCTCTCCTTGCAATTGTTCCATACACACCATTGTTGTTCAGTGTTCTCCCAATGGGGGGTGTCTCATGATCACTGGCATTTGCCAATATGAGAGCGGCTTTTAGTTCCTTAGATCAGCGGTCCCCAACCTTTCCGAGTTGGCAGCCCGATGAAGTGGGGGAGGGCTCAGAGGGAACGGTTGTGTGTGAGGGATAGGTGCGTGCACGCACACAGCTTCATTTGTGTGTGCATGAGTGGGGCTGCTTGTGCAACCCAATTCTCAATGGGCTGTAATGCAGCCCAATAAAGGGCCACAGGCCAGGAGATTGGGGACCCCTGACTTAGATCTGGGGTTTCTTTGAAAGCTCCTGGAGTATTACACATTTTGTTCTTAGTGTGATCTTTGGGGGAGGGTAACATTGGTGTTGAATGGCCTCCATTTGTACATGATCTTCCTGATAGTGAACTGGTGGAGTCCAAACTCTTTGGAAATAGTTTTGTAACATTTTACAGCCTAGTGAGCCTCAATAGCTGTTTCCTCAGAAATGTGACTTTGTTAAAGTCACTCTTCTATATATCTGTATGGTGAAGATCAGACTTTGTTAATGAATAGCCAGAATTCTGTACTTTAAGTAAGGAAAAACTTTCCACACTCATACCTGCTGAACATGCAATTGATTGAAATGCCTGACTCTAATGTCTCCTTAAAATGAAGTCCTAAAGAAATGCAGGCAGACCAGCAGGGGCTGCAGATGGGCTGGCAGAGATTATGGGTGGGTATTAGGGAGCATAAACAGGTTGGTGAGGGCTGCAAGCAGAGAGATTGCTGCAGGTCAATGCATGGTATTAAGGGGAGGCTGGTGGAGTGGGTGCTATGGAGTACAAGATCTCTGGGACTTTGCATCTGAGAAGCCATCAGGGAAGGTTACCAATAGTGATCACATGATTGTGAGATGATGCAGCTGTAATAAGTGTAAACTGATTGCCAAATGCCTAAATCCGATCATTTGTCTATGTGAGTGCTGTGACATCCAAAATTTCAAGTACTGGCTTAAGTACCACTCATTCAGTGCCATCTTAACTTTGAACAGTCACTGAACTGGGGATAGCTGCATAACTTTGTATATTAATCATCTTTGTATATGTGATACTACCAAGATATCACTTTGTATATCTATTTTGTATATCTTGCATTATCAATTTCATTCATTATACATATTCAGATTTATTTATTTGTCCATTAAAAGAGTTTTGCTACATGAAAAGTCCTTTTCTACTTCCTGAGATGAAGCCATAAAATCTAATAAGTGCAGTTTCTTAAAAAACACATTTTAATGCTATCATTGCAATTTGGAAGCAGTGACGTCTGAGTGAACTTTAGAAAGCTATGTTAAAAAAATTGAACAAATAATGAAAATATAAGTAAAGAATCATAAATAGGGAAATAGCAAAGACTCAATTAAAATCTTCGCAGAATAAAAAAGGCTTCAAGCACAAGGGAAGGGGACCAAAGAGAATGTATGAAAATCATATTCTGTTTTATTACATTTTTCTAGATTCCTAGAGTTAATACATCTTAAGGAATTGTTTTGATCCAGATGGGATACTACTGAGTTTTAAGAAATGTTGAATGGGCAACTTGACTAAAATTAGAATAATTTGCTTAAGCATGCTTTTTTGAACTTACCTGTTTCATTAAAGAAGTTCTGGCCACCTGGAGCAGCAGATGGTTGCAACCAATTTTGCATACATTGGCTGACTTTGACGGGACAGATGGAATTTCCTGTCTTTTCCACTTTTACCTCACAGGCAAGGTCAATAAGCTTTCTGTTCTTCAGAAAATATTCAAATACATGCCAGCTTTTTAAAATCTTCCATTAATATCAGATTTACTTTTTGAAATCTAGCACTGGAAGTTTCTTTTCTAATGCTTTTGTTAATATGCCAGTTCATCTTGTTCTCTTAAATGTTAGATTTCATTGATACATAATTAAAAGACATAATCTTGACATGGATTGTGTGATCAAAATCACTCCATTTTTCAGGAAGTCACAAAGGCCAGGAAAGCATCCAGGGATTTTCAGGGTTAACTGATTAACTAGACTGTGGATTTGATTTGCAGAAGAACAGTAATTAAAAATAAGATTCATAGAAAATAGCAAGTGGAAGCCATAACTCACTAATGACAACATGGATACTATTCTGTAGTTTGCCATAAAGCACATAGATGACCCCATCCCTCATTTTTTTTTAAAATTAATGTTCCAGAATCAAAAGTAGAACCATTCAGACTATTCAGGTATCATTATGTCTGGCAGAAACCAAATATTTCAATAAAAATACATCTGTTAAGCGTGGAAGTGATATTGTCATGGTATATGAAATATGCTTTGCTGCCTCAGAACTGGTATAACCTGCCATCATTAAAGAAAGCATGAATATAAAGCATGAAGCTTTATAGTTCCACAAGATAATATTAAGTAGTGATCTGCTGTATTTTAAAGTTTGTGTTGATATGCTTTCCACATTTGTCATCACCTCCTTAAAGAAGCTCCATCTCTTCCTATGCTCTCACAGTATTGGCTTGATCACAGGAAAATATACTTTTGATTTAAGGATGCAATATTTCAAACACCTACTTTCCTAGGATCATAGTGTTACTATGCAAGGCAAGAAAAGGCACCACTTTTTAAAGGAAAGTATGACAAGTGTGGTATATGTGCATCAGCTCTTAAATGGATTTCTGGCTTAGAGCATAAACTTCCCTAATATCAACTAACCAATCATAAGCTAAAGCATACATGATTCATGCTCTGATTCCAGACATTCAAACAAGGCCGCAAGGGAACAAGAAAACAAATGGAGTGTTTTAGAATGACAAAGTCAGACTCCGGATCTAAAGTCCACAGAAAACTTAGTTCAGTAGTTTAAACTAGAAAATCGTCAAATGTAACACTGAATTTTGAAGAAATAAGCCAAAATCCTTACTTATCATAGAGTCTTGATAGGGAATCTCCTCTGCACTCATATTGTGCCAGTCACCCATATACCCTCCCTGCCCCACACAGCGCCTTTTTTGCACACCCTTGTGCACCTTCTATGATCTATGCCTTGCACATCCTCCTTGATCTATATGGTGTCTGGCGCACACTCTTGTGCATCACCGCATACCCTCCCTGACGTGTAGCACCTGTCATTCACTCCCTCGCATCTTCATGCACTTTCTCTTCCGTGATCCATGGCATACATCTTGCATACCCTTCTGGACCCTCACTATGCCTCACATGCTCCCTCACACATTCGCTTCGAATCACCCCATGCCTTTCTTGCTCCCCCTCACAATTTTGTGAATCCTAACCATGGCATGCCTCTCATGCATCTTGTCCTGGGACTTGCAACCTCCTGCAGGCTTCTCCACAGATTTTGATTGCAGGTTGCCAGGACGAAGTTGCCTCACCTAATAATACTAATGATGGCAACCAAGACTGCGATAATTGCCATTGCTAAGCAGATTTCATTGCTTAACAACAGAAAGTCCAATTCCATTGTAAGTCAATGATTATCTGTACTATGTCCAGCATTGTACTTACTCCCCTTTTATAACATCTTTATAGTTAGAGCCATGGTGGCACAGTGGTTAGAATGCCATATTACAGGCTAATTCTGCCAGCAGTTCAATTCTCACCAGCTCAAGGTTGGCTCAGCCTTCCATCCTTTCGAGGTCGATAGAATGAGGACCCAGATTGTTGGGGGCAATATGCTGACTCTCTAATCCGCTTAGAGAGGGCTGTAAAGCACTTTAAAACAGTATAGAAGTCTAAGTGCTATTTCTATTGCTAGTGTGCTGCGGTCAAGCACAAATCAAGTACGCAACTTAACATCTTACATTAGAATATATAGGATTCACATATTTCTCTGGGTAATTTGTTCATAGCTACTCTGAGTGTAAACTGCATTGAGCAAGAATAAACTGTGATACTTATAAAGTGTGATATAGTTTAGTACTTCAAGTATGTCTATTTAGAGGGATGAATCTGCTAAGATTCAGTTAGTTCATGCATGATCCTAAAGGACCAAATCTAATGGGTTATTTGTGATTTAGAGGAAACTATTATATCCAAAATATCACTCAAATTGCATACAGTACAGATTGTAGTACAATAATGAATACAGATAATCCTCAATTTATGACCAAAGTTATGACAACACTGAAAAAAGTGACCATTTAGCAATCATTTAAATTTACCATACCACTGGACAAGGAGACTTACTACCAGTCCTCGTAGTTGCAGTTATTGCAATGTCCCCACAGTCATGTGACAACAATTCAGATACTTGGCAACTGGCTCACAATTATAAAAGTCATAGTAGCATCCTGCAGTGACATCACCATCATTTGCAATTTTCAGTGCAAGCTTCCAGCAAGCAAAGTCAATTGAGAAGCTGGCAGGGGGTTGCAAATGGAGGTCATGTGATGCCACGCCTAATTAAGCCAGAATTAGCTTAACAATGACAACTGAAATTGCTCCAAGGCAGTTGTCCTTAACTATGGGGTTGCCAGTCCCAATTACCATTGCTAAGTGAAGACTACCCACATATGTATAAGCTGGTCAATCTAGATTTAAACTACTTTGTACATTAAAAGTATACACAACAGAACAGTAGTAACTGGTTGAACATTGATACTGATAAAATGTAATTCTTGCAATAAAAGTGTGACTTTACATACCTGAAAATATATATATGTATTCTTTTCTCTTTGCCCCAGTTTGTTGTGCTAATGTTTTGGAGCATCTATATCTATGACAGAGAACTTGTTTACCCCAAGCTTCTTGATAATTTTATACCAACTTGGCTGAATCATGGAATGGTAAGTATAAAACAGTGTTGTTTCTTTTAAAGAATATTAAGGGGGGGAAATCATTTTTTTTCATCTGTAGATAATGAAATACATAATATGAAATGTCCATAGATGTCTACAGCATAATAGCTGAAAAATGTCTGGTATTTTTTTAAAGGAGTAACTTCTCTACAACAGCTCATTGTCACTTACTATTAATATCAATAGGGAATTAGTTTTGCCAAAACTAAGGCCACAGACAAATATGAAATCACAAAGTTATTAGACAGCTGTTTAATCTCCCAAGTTTCAAACATGCTTATTTATAAAATATACATAATACATTAGTTCCCATTAATGACATTATTCCAATTTAGTGCTGCTGAAACAAGCACAAGTCCCATTAATGGTGACATTGAATAAACAACGTTTTTTTTTAAACAACTTCATTTCCCTTCCCTCCCAATTTTCTTAAAATTGTAGAAGAAAAGGCTGGATATTTCCCCCAGTGTTAAAATTTATGAAAACTTTATTTCTTTACTGAATATTTTTATTGTATTCATGATTTCATGTATAAACTGTCTGAAATGAATATCTTTACTCGATTTTGAAATACTTTTACGCTGTGTTTTGTTTCTCAATATTAAAAACTATTTAAGTTCTTAGTACAAATATTTAAAAATATGTTAACTTCTTACATAAGTATATATTTCTGCATAGTGTCTCATTCATAGAGACATGGAATTCCTTTTTTTTTTTGCCTTAATTCCTCCCACAAGAAGTTTTTGTGATTCAAAATATAATACAGGTAGTCCCAACTTACAACCATTCATTTAGCAACCATTCCGTTATAGTGGCACTGAAAAAAGTGTCTTACAACTAGTCCTCACGCTTACAACACTCACAGCATCCCCATGGTCACATGATCAATATTCAGGCACTTGGCATGTATTTACAATTGTTGTAGCATCCTGGAGTCATATGACCACTATTTATAATCTTAACTAGCTTCTGACAAGCTAAGTCAGTGTGGAGAGGAAAGCCAGATTCATTTAACAGTTGTGTGATACACTGTGATTTGCTTAACAACTCTGGCAAAAATCATAAAATTAGGTTCAATTCACTAAACAGCTGCCTTGCTTAACAATGGAAATGTTAGTCCCTTTTGTTATTGTAAGTCGCAAATTACAATCTTTATGTTAGGTAAGGCTTTGCAAAACACTCCAAGAGGATGCATTTTATTTATTTATATATTAAGTCAGCATTTAGAATGCCCCATCCCATCCTATAGAAATTGCAGAGATATTATATAGAAAGCCTTCATTTAACCAACCGTCCATTCAGTGACCATTTGAAATTACGACAACCATTGCAGCGCTCCCCACGGTTATTTGATTGTGATCTGGATATTTCGGTGCCCTGAAGTCAAGTGACGGGTATCTGCAATTTTTCCTACTGGCTTAACCAGAAAGAGCAGAGAAACTGGCAGGGAAGGTTGTAAGCCACTAGCCATCCTGAAATTTCATCCTTGGATTTCAGGACAGACATTTTTCAGTGATCCTTGATGAGAGCACTGCTTGGTAGAGAGAGTCTGCCTCACATGTCTGTCTGTCAGACATCAATTTTGCTCTCAAAGTGGTGGGGCAAAAGTCCCCTGCAAGGGTTAGGGTTATGATATTACTTCGGCTTTCCTTGCTTTACAGACCTGCAAAGTTAATAAATACAAGGATTAGTTGCTTTTTTCATCACGATCGTAATGCAAATGGTTGCTCTGTGAGGCTTTTGGTAAACAAGGACTATCAGTGGATGGAATGAAATCTTATTTTGGGATAAATCAAGTAAAACCATCCTGTTAGTGAAGCTCAATTCATGGTCTGTATGGTGCAGTCAGGTCGCAGGCAGGAGAGTAGTGTAGCAGTAAGAAAGAGCATCATTTTGACAAAAGCAACAAGATTATAGATGCCTATAGTCCAGTGATCAGTAAAGACTGATTTCTAATTACTGTATTTTACCATCCTAATATAAAAATAATTTAGATTAGAGCACCTTTCTGACTACTTTAAATTTACAGGTTGAAAGGCCTTGCTGGTTAATTAATTGCACTATTATGAGGGAAAAAGTAATATATGATCAGAGGATATGTGTTTATGTAGGCTTCAGTCTGAAAGTGTGACATTCCAAACATTTGTGGTGGGAATATAGATGTCTGACATAGCAATTTAACATGTTCATAATTTGTGAGGAGCAAGGAAATGCAATGGAAGGAAAATGGGTTTTTCTCTAGACTGGAGTTGTTAAAATAATTAGTATATAAAATAACTAGTTTTTCCCTTATTGTCCCCTCATACCCTGTTTCCCCCAAAATATAATCCAACCGGAAAATAAGCCCTAGCACAATTTTTCAGGGCGCTCGTAATATAAGCCCTATAAGCCCTACCCCAAAAATAAGCCCCAGTTAAGATTGTCAGCAGACAGAGGCATTTAGTACTGTGTTTCCCCCAAAATAAGACCTAACCAGAAAATAAGCCATAATGCGTCTTTTGGAGCAAAAATTAATATAAGACCCGGTCTTATTTTGGGGGAAACATGGTAACAAATAATGTGAACATTCTAATTGTCCATGTGGGTCTATTATTAATTTTTATATGCAACTCTGTACAAGGTCTTGCTAAAAAAAACTTTAAAGCAAATAGTCTTGTCAATTTTTGTTTTTTCAAGTGTTCCTCTGTCTGAGTCACTATGAAAGTATTTTGCTGTTGTGTTTCAGCACTGTCTAATGCTTTCTAATGCTTTAACCATAATATTATCTTTACTGTTGATTTTTATTTTAATTCACTCTGATTCTTTGTACATCATAGTAACCCATTTGAGAAAAGGGAAGGGAGGCGGGATTTCCTAACAGAGTGTTTTATTTTTAAAACATTAACATATTAACTCTTCGGAGAGTACCATGATTTTAGAGTGGACTTCAAGAACTTTCATTATATACTGTATGTTTTGAGATGAATTATAAATCTGAACATAATTTTACATGTGTCTAAGGGACAAATGTATGTATGTAAAAGATGACATGAATTCTATAATTAAAATAGATGTTTTGAGTGCTGCTAGAGTAGCTATTTTTAGTACTTTAAAAGTATCTCTTCAAATTTAGTGACAGGACCCCAAAATGGCAAATGCAAGTCAATGTCAGGAAGTGTAATGTATATTGAGCTAGGAATCCATGCTTCATTGACAAAATGTTGGGGACTGAACTGTCACAAGTCAACCAACAACAAGCAGATGTTTAAATCACTGGACTAGTTCAGTGAAATAATCTGCACAGTGTGCAGCAGCTGTAAAGAAGCAAATTCTATGGTACGGGTAGTTAGGAAAGGTATAATTTAAAACAAATGTAGATTTGAAGTGCTATTCTGGCTGATCTCCAAGAACTGTTTAGGCTTATGTGCTTGTTTAAACAGTTTATATGAAAGTAAATTTAGTTGATTTGCAAATATGCTGCCTTATCACCTAAATATTATTGCCATTCATAACTATTCAAGCAGAAAAAGATATTTCTCCAATAAGGCCCATCGTATATTTGTAATTTATGTTATTATAACCCAGAAATGCCTGCATGGAATTGATTAAAACCCATTGGCAATTCTTTGCTAGTAAATAAATGTGTTTTGTTTTCTACCAATTCTCCCTGGGATACTTCAGATGCTGCTGAGAGGGCTTCAGCTCTCCAATGCTGGTCTCCAAGAAGCACAGCATGAAGGAAGAAGATCCCCATCTCCCCTTCCAGTTTTAACAGTGCCCATGAATAGTACATTCATGCAGAAAATCTTTAATAAATTTGGACTTAATAAAACGTGGTTAAAATCAGAGGAATTAATATTTTAAATTGTGTTACCTTTTAAATGCTTTGAACTAAGCAAGCATTTATGTACTGCTCTATTGCTTAGTTTTCTAATCTTGCATAACAGGAAAAACAGAGTAAAATCGAAAAAATACATAAATAAGATACTGATTTTTTTAGAAATCCAGATAAGATTAATGAAAAAAATAAAATGAGCCCCAGTCTAGTTGAACGAGCGAACGCAATTCATTATTCATTCATTCTAATGCAATTTTATATACTTGGAGATGAAGTTTTAGATAAGTGAAGTTAAGAATTCACCATAATTATTCTTATATAGATTTATTTATCTGAAATACTTTCCATTCCCAAATGATGTTGTTGATAAAAATGAATAAGTCTGCATTGGTATTTAGTTTTTTTTTTTTTATTGTGATACAGCTAGGAACAACAAAACAGTAGAGAAAAAGATGGATTGGAAGAGGCAATGGAAGCACAAAAATAATTCCCTTCTATAAATTTTGACTTATCATTAAGAGTTTCAGACTCTCTTAAAGGAGTAGTATTGATTTTTGGAAGGGATTTTTTTTAAAAAAATGGAATAGTTGGAAGGAATTTGAAGCATAAAGGAAAACAAAACAGAATATGTGAAATTGTTTGAGAGTAGAAGACCTTTGGGCAGTTAAGGAAAGTAGTAATGAAAATGGCAGCCAATTATAATTATTGTAAATAGGTTAATATATGACAAAGAAAGGGTAGTTCATCTTGTGTGCTTGAAGAAAGTAAATGACAGGCTTCAGCAGGATCATTTTAAGAACATCCCTCACAGATCTTTTTGAGTACTCTTAAGAAAATATTAGATTGACAGCTGCTTGGAATGCTAAACTTTTGACTGCACCTAGTACTTCAATAAATAAATTATATGACCACTCTTCTTCTTCTTCTTCTTGTGCCATATCCGTCATCGGACATTGGCGATCATGTTGGCAATCCTATTTTTGTCAACAGCCGTATGAAAAAGTGCTGCTGAGTTTTGTCCAAACCAGTCCCTTAGGTTTTGAAGCCATGATGTTCTTCTTCTGCCTGGACCTCGTTTGCCTTCAATCTTTCCCTGGAGGATTAAGTGAAGGATGCTGTATTTTTCTGGGTGTCGCATCACATGTCCAAAATATTCTAACTTTCGCTTTTTAATGGCTTTGATTATTTCCCTTTGCTTTCCCAGGCAGCTTGTTACCTCCTCATTTGTGATTTTGTTAATCCAGTTTATACGTAACAGCCGTCTGTAAATCCACATTTCAAATGCTTCTAGTTTCTTCAAGTGGTTTTCTGTCGGAGACCAACTCTCTACTCCCTTGATGGCGAACCTATGACACAGGTGGCACACGAAGCCATATCAGTGGGCACGCGAGCGTTGCCGTTACCAGCTGGTTTTTGGACCATTTGGTCCCACTGGAAGTTGGGAAATGGGCTGTTTCCGGCCTCTGGGGGGGAGGCCGTTTTCACCCTCCCCAGGCTCTTAGAAAGCCTCTGGAGCCTGGAGAGGGTGAAAAACGGGCCTTCTGGGCCCACCATGCCATCACGTGCTAAAAACAGAGGGCACGCATGCGCAGGGGCGGGGCGCATTGGATTATGGGTGTGGGCACACATGTGGGTGACCTCCCCACACTCCCCCCCTGTTGGCACGACGGCAAAAAGGTTAGCCGTCACTGCTCTACTCCGTAGAGCAGGATAGAAAAGATGTAACATCTGACAAGCCTGATTTTCAGTCTTAGGCTTATGTTGTGACTGCAGAAGGCCTTTTTCATTTTGAAGAATGCTGTTCGAGTTTTCTCTATCCTTGTCTTTACTTCACTGATCATGTCCCAGCTTTCATGTAAATTAAAACCGAGGTACGTGATCCTTTCAAGTTTTTCTAATGGTATTCCTTCCAAATTTATCAGTGGTAAATTAATGGGTTGTTTGCTGACGACCATGTCTTGAACATGAACACTCACTGTTCCAGAAAGTTACAGGAACATAAGAACTGTATTGGATCAGGCATGCACATTCTTATCATTTTTCTTCAACTCTCCTATCTGTATAAATATCTACAGAAATCAGCACAATCCTATCTTCCCACTCATGGAAATCAGATCTCATAAAGCATAACAAATACATGCTGTCAATTTTCACATTTTTTCCAGTCATTTGTGCAAGCCTGATAACAATTTACTTGTTTTAGATGTCATATTAAGAGTTCTAAACACCAGTGGAAATATTTAATTTTTCATACGTATATAGGATCCTAGTTTACTTGTTTATTGCATATTTTGCAAATCATAGAACTGTGAACAATTATAATGTTTTAGTGCATTTTACAGCTAAGCTATATAGAAATGGCCAGGAAGGCCATTACTGGAATTATGCAGAAAGAAAATAAAATCCCTTGTGGGAAAATGCCCTACTGCAAATGTAGCCCTAGAAACTTGATAATAATAGGAATTATATGTCAGTGTATTATATACAATTTGATCCTCTCTTTGTAGTTTATATGCTTGTTTTCTTGCAAATTTTGTTTTGCTTTCTTCAAGAAGCACAGTAACTCAAAAACAATCTTAAAACCTTTATTGGAATTTAGGCACATAAATGGCCATATGGTCATGTTTTGCACAGAAGAGTAAACAGGCAGGCTTCTGCACACATGGTTTTTGTACATGTATTTTCATTTGATTGTTTTTAAGATTTGAGACTAAGAATTCAGAGTGTGATGTATTCAGATTACACATGCAGCTAACATTATTGCTTATGGTCATCAAATTTTACACATTTAATAAATGAAGAAAAACCATGCTAAGAAAAATCTGAATTCACCACTATACCATCACTAAAAATGTTTTAGATTAAATTTAATATAGTAGCAATATATAAACAATATTCTTGCTACTCCTAAGATAAAATTCAGTCATTAGATAAACCAAACCATGACTCATAAGGGAATTAATTTGGGGTAATGGTGGCTGCATCTGTGCTACTGGTTGATGTGGTCATGTGATCTTCATTTTCATTTTCAATGTTCCAAGACAGTTTCTCACCAATCTTGCAATCTCTCCCTCCTTCCCAACCCAGCTGTACCTGTCTGCTGAAAAGGGAAAGGAAGGAGGAAGAAATCCCTGTCCATCTTTCTAGGCCCATGATATATCCCAGTATGCTCCTCCTAACCTGTGTTGCTTCCCGTGCACTTCCCATGACCTCCACACCCCTTCTTGACCCCTACTGCACTTCTCGCCCTTCCTGCCCACCCACATGCACTCCCTGATCCACGTGACACCTCTCAGGCAGCCCCATGTACCATTCCTGACCTGTACCCCCTGCCACTTAGTTTTGAACTTGCAACTTCCTGCTGGTTTCCCCAGAGGTTTCTTCCTCCAAGCTTCCTACCAGCAAAGCAAATGGGGAAGCCAGCAGGAATTCTAGGAAGGGAGGGGGGAAAGAAAGGAAGATAATGATAGAAAAGGAGGGAGGGAGGGAGGAAGGAACTATCCATTTCCCACCAGAAAACTCAATGAAGAAGCCATCAATAACTCAGAAGTTGCTCCCACTTCATTGCTTTTTTGCCTACCGTGGTCACTATTTCTCTGTTTAGGTAAGGAACTATCTCTGAAATGATGAGCAAATGGCACAGGTTTTCTAATTATAAATAATCATATATACTTAAATTGCAAAGGAGAATTGAAGAAGTGTAGGATAAGAAGTCTCTTGGGCCAGTTGGTGGCCATCACTGTGTTGTATGATACAATTAGAAAATCCTCAAGTTCTATTGTATTTCTCTCTTATTTGTTTTTGCCTGAACTAAAGATCTATGTTTTGTAACCTTTTTTGATAAAACAATAATATTTTGGCTGCATATTTCGTAATATTGCCAGCTAGAACTGCAGTATATTTTTTGAGATGAAGAAACAAAAACACACATAATATTGAAATGTGGTTACGCATCAGTGGTGAAATTTGAACCGGTTTACTATTGGTTTGCTGGCCGCGCATGCGCACCATGAGCCAAATGTGTGCTGTGTGCATGCAGCCGTAGTGTGCACCAAATTCAAGCTATGCACACACATGCGCAGTGCGCACCAAACGGAGGCTTGGGAAGGTAAGTAGAACAGCACAGGGGGGTAATCAGCTGTGGTGCGCATAGGAACCTTTTAAAAAACTTTTTAAAAGCTTTTTTTACTACCGGCTCGGGCAAATAGGTAGTAAAAAAAATGCTTTAAAAAAAGTTTTAAAAAGGCTCTGGCGATCGTGCGGCACATCTGTGATTGTTGGAGCCTTTTTTTTTTACTTTTTTTACTACCTATTCGCCCGAACTGGTAGTAAAAAAATGCCTTAAAAAGTAAAAAAAAAAATGCCTTAAAAAGTAAAAAAAAAAAAAAAAGCATTTTTTACTACCAACCCAAACGGGTAGCATTTCACTCCTGTTACACATGAAATATAAATGGAGGGGGTTTGCAGCTGCTAATACTAGGTCAACATTTTTATTGAGCTGTTTAACACTGGCCAGGCATGCCAACTTAGAACCCATAACCTTTTATGTGAATTTTAGCTCACTGGAGATCATTTACAGTACTTTACATTGTGTTCCGTTTGCCATTTTATTCCCCAATTACCTATTTTAATTTTTTTCATAATTTTTTCAAAAATTTGCAAATTTTTTAATCATTTTGGTTAATTTGACTGCAATAACAGCAGCAAACTTGGTCTTTACTCCTAATTTAATTTATGATCAGTTAGGAACAAAGTACCGTATTTTTTGCTCCCCACGCACTTTTTTCTCCCCACAAAAAGGTGAACGGTGCTGGTCCTTTGGTGAATAGCAGCCGGGCCGCGGCAACAGGCTCCTTTTACAGAGCTGAACCCTGCCTCTTCTGTCTCTTTTTTGCAGTGCAGGAGTCAATAGGCAGAGCTGGCACATGAGAGGACACCTGTGGTTCTCACAGGCTTCACCTGATATTTTTTTTCTTGGTTTCCTCCTCTAAACCTAGGTGTGTCTTATGGTCCGGTGCATCCTATGGAGCGAAAAATACGGTAGTTCATGACTGTCTCAGTCACTAAATATTAATATATATCCTTGGGAAAAAAAACAAAGTTACATTTCTGAACCATTGTGAATGCATTTTATGAAGAACAGGGAAATACAATTTAAATAAGTAAATAAGATTAGAATACTGAGTCTTGTTATAATTCTAAGAATCCTGACATTAAACAATGGCTATGTCAAAAGACATCATATGATAGAATTGAGACGCAGTCAGATTTAAATTCTACTTTTCTGCAACACAGCTGCAAGAAATATTTGGATGTTATCTGCTATCCTTTTTATTAACTCTAAATTTTTTCTGAATCTGATAAATTCTGTTTAATTTATTGTATTTTTTAAATATAATCTATCATCACATTATGTTGGCTTGTTTTAAAAATTGTAGTTTAATTAGAACTTAGCATTCAGATATAATTTTAACATTCACATAAGTGGAGGAGGAGGAATACCAGGGAACATATGTGAGTTGAAGATTTGTATGATTTATTATCACAACTATAATTTGTGTATTTATTATCACAACCAACCATAATTTTTTATAATATCTAAATGGAGCTATTAGTAGTTTATTATTAAACATGAAGTAATCAGTACAGGTTCACAATATATAAAATCCAGATCTAGCTGTTTTTAATTGAAGACATGATTCATTTAAGTATCGGTATAAGTAACTTACGTTCCGCGAGCAAAACTAGTGAATTGAAGATGGCAGGGTAGAATTAATGATGGGTAACTTTATAGCAGCAAATGTCCAGTAGAAAGGAGGGGGGGATCAAAGTTTACTGATATGTTGTATTTTGGTCTAAGGGACCTTTATGTTTTAAGTCAGTGTTTCTCAACCTTGGCCGCCGGACGATGTGTGGACTTGAAATCCACACATCGTCCAGCAGCCAAGGTTGAGAAACACTGTTTTAAGTTCTTCAAAACGATCAAGAATCTTGATATTCTGTGACTCTGTATGGCCTAAAAGTAGTATTGTATTTTTTTATTGTTTAAAATAAAGCAGGAATTGAGAAATTTTTTGTTCAGGGTAGTGCTGTAACCTTCTAGTTACATTGACCATCAGGAGTCATCATGTTACCAATTTCACCCTTACTGGGAATGTCAGGTTTGCATCTGACGATTCCCAATAAGGATGAGACTGGTAACACAGTGCCTCCTGGTGGTCTATATACTGACCAATACTATAAAAGACACTAAAAATAGAGAAAGTAGAAGTCCTGTAAAACCCCAAACACAGGGCATAATATAACATCTGTATCTCACTGCTTTTTGAGACTTTAAGGGATGATGGACTTCTCTGAGAATAGTCAGTTCACCATTACAGTTTTGCAGAAAACGGTAAGTGGATGGAGTAAGAGTTCCAGCATTTTAAGACTATACACTTCTTTTCTCCTCCTTCCCAACCCTTCCCTTTTCATAGTCTCTTTTCGTTTCATTTATGCAAGCACAATACACAAAACTTAGAAGAAAGCACTATACATCTGCAGGTGGAAGTGCTTTTGAAATATAGTATCAAAAGGTGATTAGAAAATTATACTTTTTGTGAAATTTCAAAAACATTACAAATAAATTTTTGCTAACTAATACTTTTGTCACACACAAAGTCCTCCTAAACTAAAACCTGCTTATTTAAAATTCACTGTGTCTTAATCAGACCACAAATATTTCTTTTTAAGCATTCCAAAGTATTTCATTTATTTGTTTAATTTGCTGCTATAGCAACTGAATTCCATCACGTTTAGCATATTGTTGGTGGTGGAGTGTTTTTTTTTTTCAAAATCACAACTGTGCAGTATGATCAAGTTGGTTTAGGCTTGGCAAGGAACATTTCTTTCAATTGAAGACATGTGCAAAAAAATTCAGCAATCCCCATAAAAATCCTCTGTAATATAATAAGAATTATTTTATAGACTAGTGATGTTTAAATTGCCTTAGTTACACCTGGCTGAGAAACTAAACAAGGTTAGATGTGGGCAGTTATACTTATATTGGAGATATACATGATTAGATTAGGAAATTGAAATATCTTAGAAAAGGTGAATAGCAAACCACTTCTATATATTTGGTGGGGAAATTGCATTTACAAAACTGGGAGACTACTTTTTAAAACTCAAATTAATGCATGATTTTTGGGGGGATAATGGTAAATTAGAACATTTTTCTGGTTTTTGGAATGTTTCTTGGGAATACATATATTCTGTATAAACAGGACTGCATTCAAATATTAAAGAAATTTGAGATGCCCTTGATTCTGCCCCTATCCAGTTTCTAATCCTCACTGTTTCTGCGAAGTGCTTGAACTGGCTTGACATTGATCATATTTTCATGAACTACAGGTAGTCCTCAACCTACGACCACAATGGAGCCTGAAATTTCAGTAGTAAGTCATTGTGGCCATGAGTTGAGATACCACATGACTGGATTCAATGTTATAATTATCTTTACAATGGTCATAAAGTAAGGCACCATAGTTGTAAAGTGAATCACATGGTCGTTAAAGAATTTATGCCATTGTTCTGTGAAGCCATTCTTTCAAATGGTCATTTTTTAAAATGAGAAACTGGAAAATCATTATTGGAAAAACACTGCAAATCATGACTACAGGATGCTGTAACCAGTTGTAAATGAGAGCTGGTTGCCTGTTACCCAAAATGCAATCATGTGATTCTAGAAAGGAGGGTGTAGCAGTTGTAACTCCGAGGATGGGTTGTAAGTAGCTTTTTTAAAATATCTTCAAATGGTGGTTAAGTGGTTGGTCATAAGTTGAGGACTCCCTATAATGTTTCTGCCCTCACAAGCCTTTCATTTCACAACTTCTTTTTCCTTTGAAATAAATTTTATTTACTAGTCAAGATCTCTGTCTTTCCTTCTTTCTTTTGTCCTCTGCAGAGAACAAAAGTCAATGACAGCAGCTGCAATTTTTTATTTAATAGGAAGTCAGGGGTTTGGGCAGATATTTTCATAATCTAGTACTCATTAGTATCATGTTGATCAAGAAGGGCCTCAGGAAGTTGTTCACAGATGGGCTACCAACATTGAAAGGCTGGAGGTCAGAATATACAATAGCAGAAAGTTAGTACTCTCTATCAAGTAAAGGAAGTCTGTATACGTTTTGCATTCGGAGTCAATGTAGATGATGAATGGAACAGCTTACTGCCATGGATCCATCTGTGGGTCTGATGGTTTGTTCTCACTAAATCTTGTATAATTCAGTTGGGGCATTCCCAGTTTCAGCATATTTACATTCCCTTCATATCTTATGAAGAAGAAATCATCTATAAGACAGATAATCTCTTTTAGAGTTTTTAAAGTCTTACATTTACACTGGTATAGAAAGACTCCTTTTTGATGAGTAATAAATTAATCAGTGAATTCTGGGTATCATTTTGAAATAAGATAGATGCTTTTTGGATGAAAAGGATGAATGTAAAAAGAAAAATTCTGTATTAATTAATTTATTATTTATTAATTAAGCTTATATGCCGCCCTCTCTCCAAAAAGGACTCAGGGCGGCTCACAGCAATAAAATAGACAAATCAATATTAGATGTTAAAAACCATTAAAACTCCCCTTAAAAACCTCTTCAGTCCAATCCAGCCTGGTAAAATAACCATGTCTTAAAGTCACGGCGGAAAGAGCGCAGGTCAGGGGCCACCCGGAGCTCCAAGGGGAGTTGATTCCATAAGGTAGGTGCGCCCACAGAGAAGGCCCATTCCCTAGGAGTCGCCAGACGACATTGCCTGGCCGACCGCACTCCAAGGAGGCCCTCTCTGGGAACGCACCGGGCGATGGGGAGCTGTCGCTGGCCGCAGATGGTCCTTCAGGTACCCTGGGCCTAAGCCATGTAGGGCTTTATAGGTGATAACCAGCACCTTGAATCTCACCTGGAGGGCAACCGGTAGTCAATGCAGGTCGCGAGGAGGGGTGTAACATGAGAGTGTCGGGACACTCACATCACTACCCGTGCGGCCGCATTCTGCACCAGCTGAAGCCTCCAAGTGGTCTTCACGGGCCGCCCCATGTAGAGATTGATTTTACATACTATACTAGTTGATTTAACAATTAGTATTTTTGTATACAGAAATATATAACAAAATTATGCCCTGGTGGTAAGAGTGAAGCAGAAATAATGCTGCCCATTTGTGAAACTTTAATAAAATTTCAGTGTTTTTCATGAGTTTCATGAGGCTGTTCCATAAAAATTAATAAATTACTAGCTAATTTTTTTTTATTGGAAATTTGACTGGTTCATGGTGCTAGAACGTTTTAATGATGTAGATTTCTGCATTGTATACAATTTTATACAGTGAAACTAAAAAAAAAAGCGACATGAAACATATCCTATCTAACGTAGCCCAAGATGTTAATTGTGCCTTTAAATTCCAAGTGGTAGTTTAAATAATATTTCTTTGGGAGTTCAATAGTTTTATGTTCTCTTGAAATTGTTTATCTATTTGCTGTAAATTAAATTTCTTCTATCATAACCAAATAAAATTTTGTGGCTTCTTTTGGATTATTATGAGGCATTTATAAGAAAGATTGAATATGTATGTATAGTTATAATTCTTTGGAGAAAAAGAAGGAATATACAGTAGGTTTTTCATTATATTCATACTGTGTTTCATGAAGGGGGAGAAAAGCCTCAAAATCTCCATTTTCATTTTTACTTGAATTGTTAAAAATGCTCATTAGATAAGGGCTAGGAAAGCAGACTTTATGAATAAGTCAATGTCTTTCAAAAGTGAAGGGGGAAGTTTAGGGGGCAAACTAATTAATCCAAAGAAAAAGTATCAAGAGTAATAGCAGTGACATCAAATTTTAGTGCTTTAATCTCAAAATAATCTTCTTTAAAACCAAAGAAAAGAGAATTGTGACCTGGAGTAATATTTTTCTTTCTTTTTTTATAAAATAAATATGTAGTTAATCTCAGCAATATATTATGCTTCTTTCAGTCAAAGTTAATTCTCACTCCAATTCTTTTGGCTGCCATGGTTTAGCATTATGATGTGCTCTGAAGATAGCCCCCTCTTTCATCTAGATCTGAAATAAGGATTCACATAAATATTACCAAAAAAAAGTTTCTTACCTTTTCAATAATAGTGAAAAGTAAAATATAAACTCAATTAAGTGCTTAAATAATATACAGTTTGAAGACATTGTACACGATGTATTACACTATTCTTTGACTATTGTGTTGTTTTGTAATAGTCTTGCAAGTCTTGTTAAGCTTCAACTTTTCCTTTTCTTATTCTCATATAGATTAGAGGTGTCTGAGACATTTACACATACCGAACCTTCTTGTCTTGAACTCAAATTGTGAAAACATTCATCAACTTTGGGGGTGATAAATTGAAGTCATAAAAATAATGTCAGTTATAAAAATAATGTCAGTTATAAAAGTTTACATCTACTTTGAAAAATACCCCTTTTCAGATAAGACAGTGTTTATTAGTTATTTCTCAAATGTGGCTTAGTTGGCATAATTACAAATATTCACAGCTGTAAAAATGATATTACTGAGATCACAACAGTAGTCATGGATACCTGCATAGTTTATTACTATATTAATGTCAGATTCATTTTTCTGGAAATAACATTACTGTATAGGAAAATGAAAGGAAGTTCCAGTGGTAGTATTTTAAATTTGAGAGCAAGTGTTAACAGAATAAGCTTTTATGTAATTTATGGGTAATATCACTTATATTGCAGGGACAGCAATATGTCAAATGAAAAAGGACCTTCAAAGTTCTTTGTTGTTTTCATTTGATGACTTATCATTAGAAAAATAGGTTGTATAAATTTTTTAACACCAAAGCAACCTACATTTCACCCATTTGATTTCCTGTGTCTTTGAATTGTATTTTCTTCCACTTCCTTTCTATGCTCTCCTCTAGTTCTTTCATTTTTAAATGCTTTTTGGAAAAATATCCTATAAATGAAACTTAGTTTTTAGTGTTACAACTTTAATTTCTTTAAAGTTAATCTAGAATCAAATAAGGATCCATTAAGCTCTAACACAGAAGAAATAAATTACCATATTTTAGCTAGCTGGATGTTGGGAACGTTATCAATGCATATAAATTGTATTATATTTTTTAAATTAACTATAAAAATTGTCTTTTTTGTCCTTAATTTTCTGAATTCTTAATTTATCCCATAAGGATTGAGTTTGGCATTTTCAGTTAATTTACTGCCACTGTCCACTGTCAACTATAGATTTCAGTTCTTGCTTGATGTGTAAAACAATCATTTTATGATGAAATGCACAAAGAGGTGTGGATCTTAGCTGATGGGCCACATAGAGGTTGACAATGTATCTTACTTAATGAATAGTAAGTAGAGATGGGCAACGTATAAAAAACAAAACTAAACTAATAAATTAAAAAAAATAGTGTCAAAGGGACAGAACCAGTAGAAAAGAATGGTATATCAATACCACTTGGAAAGAGAAGTTGTTGGCTCTTTTCTTCGTTTACATCTGTCATAATTATGTTCTAGATTCATTTTGTTATTGAAATATCAACAAAATGTTGTGTTACAAAAAGGGCATTTGAAAACTAGCTCAGCAACATTGCACAATGTTTTTGCTGTTGATTTTGAAATCTCTGTGATCAAGTATACTAAGAATAAAAAGAGAGTTTGGTTATTGAAGAGGAAAGAGGAATGATTATTCTTTGGCACATATTTGTCAAAGGTGTTGCCTTTATCAACAAACCTTCAATGATATTTTGAAGTTAATATTCCAAGCCTTGAACCAAGAAGGCTCTTTGTTTGTCTTTCACATTCAGACTCCAAAGTCATGAGCTAATCAATGACTTTGGCCATCCTCTGCTTTTAATCAAGGAATGCTCTCAAAATGCATGATGTGATATAATGTGATGTAATGACCAACGGGGTTATACACATTTCAGTCAGAAAAAGCAGCATAACTTAGTGTCCGCTTTCATGCTTCAGATTTAGTTAGACCTGTGCAATACCAAATGAAATATATGACCACCTGTCCACAATTCCCAGACATCTTGTGCAGTTGCTGGCAGTAGGAAGAATAGGGGGAGGAAGGGAATTTCCTCTGAACTTGCTGCCACTGAGCGTGGGTGGCAGGGAGATTCTTGATTGCAGTCTGTTTCATAACTCCGATCTTTCACTGCCTTATGTTGCTTTTTGATTTGTATCTTTATTTCTGTCTCTTGTATTTATGAATACACCTATATTTTTAAGATTATTTGTAGTATAATTTGTCATATATTGTACTGATCTGAAAAATCTTTTTCTTCAATAGATTCCCTGTGTGCCTGATGTGATTCTTATTTATTTATTTATTTTATTTGTTTGTCGAACAAGATAACAAGTATAGGTATGAACATAAACATGAACAAAGGAAGTAATACAGATAAATGGGGACAGTAAGACAGGGACGGTAGGCACACTGGTGCGCTTATGCATTCTCATCAATTTAACCATTTATTTATTTGCATCTTTGGATTCCATCTTTCTATTGTAGGTATTTCAGGAAGTTAAAAAGTATTTATCTTTTAAAAGTCATTTACCAAATTAAGATCTTTCACTAAAATTGACAGTTCAGTTCTGGTATAGCACTTTTGTCATCCAACTATACACTCAATCTTAGCTCATAGGCATCCCGAGAGGGAGGGGGCTGGATGATACAAACTCTGCCTGTTTTGTATGTCCCTAGTGAAATTACACACAAGGCAGAGCTTGAATTGCAACATTGTTTCGTTTTTGTTACATAACCTGTTAGGATTCTATATGATGTATATAATGTTAGAACCAGTTGTTCAG
>WNWU01000005.1:7950734-7979234 GCA_012654045.1 Ptyas mucosa
TGCAGTTACTCTGCTGGTTGGTAAAACAACATCAATATCCTTAACATAACCGTTGGATTTTGCAGATATCCATGAACCCAATTGTTCTATAGCCTTACATTAAGCATAGTAGTAAAATCAGGTTATCATGAACCTGGATACCAATTAAGTATAGGTGTATGTTGGGCTGTGGAACAGTCCATATCCTGCTTAGCAAGTACTTCTATTTTTTCTATACATTTCAGGAGCTGCATGCAAAGTTGGTCTACTATCTGCCCAAACTAGGCTTTGAAGAATATTCACTCCTAAGGACTACTTTTTTTGATTCTCCAAAGCTTTGGTTGCCAACTGTCATATATTTCTCCTGTTCCTTGACTTTCATTTAGCTCAGGGTGTGGGCAGGGAAAAAAAAAACCAGGATTAATTAATCAATTTAAATAAAACTTTTCTAATGAAATATGAGATAAGATCATTCATCAGAGCACCCCAAAGATTTTGCCTGCGCTAATCCAGTTTATTTTAGATATCAAGGAATTGTGATAGTAAATATAATAGAATTTTCTGTGTCTGGGAGGATAGTTTGCAAAGTATTGCAAGGCAGACAATCTGCATTGCTTTCTTATCAGGGAAATGGGTGGCAACATTTCCCTTGCATGAAGAGGCAATCAGGCAGAGAATGAGTGAGACCGAAAAGACCCCTCCTTGAAATACTTACTGATTAATGGAGTGCTAAAATTTAAATATCCAGTTTACTAATCTCTTTTGTTTTTAATAAATATGACTAGTGAGAATCTTTGAGAAACTTATCTCATAGTGCACCTTGTTTCTCTTAAGGAGCTCTAGAAAATGGGAAGAAGACTCAGCATCTGTCAACACCTACCAAGCAACTGTTTGAGAGGGGTGACCTATTCCCTGTTGAGAAAGTCAGTTGCAAGGAATTTAGAGGACCTAGATTATCTATACCCATTTCAGTCATATTTCAGGCCAGGGTAAAATATGAGTACAGTGTAGGTCAAGCAATCCTTCATATTTTGGTTCAGAATGGGCCAACTCACCACAGCCAACCTGTTGTAGCCAACTTGCTGCAGGACAACTAGTTTAACTTTTGTTATTACTCATTTCATTCAGTTTCTTTTATTTTTGTTGATCAAATTTTCGTTAAAATTATTTTAGCTCTTGTATTTTTTGATTCAGTTTTAGATTTATTTTCACTATTTTATTATTGGCGATGGTTCCATCGAAATCAATTTAAGTTATATAGTTCACGTTTTCAGTTAGTTTTCTAATGGAAAATGTCCCAGATTGAGTACCCAGATTGTGGGGGCAATAAGCTGACTTTGTATAAATATACAAAAGTATGAAGGCTATTGCCTAACACATTGTAAGCCGCCCTGAGTCTCCGGAGAAGGGCAGCATATAAATCAATTTTTTAAAAAAATTACATTTTCTTGTTTTATGTTTTTTAATTTTAATCTTTATTCTTTGATTGTATGTGGTTTTTATTACTTATGCAAACAACTTTTGGTTTAACTTATCAATAGAGCAGAGAACCAGTTTTATGTAATGGTTAATGATGTCATGATTAAAGGCACTAAGCTAGAAATTCTTTACTTCTTTAGACCCAAAGCCAGCTGGGTGACTTTGGGATAGCCTTTTCTCTCACTCTAGGACAGGGGTCTGCAAGCTTAAACACTCAAAGAGCCATTTGGACCCGTTTCCCACAGAAAAGAAAACACCGGGAGCCACAAAACCTGGGTGGGCGTGGCCAACTTGACATCACTCACTCCCACCCAGTCACATGACCCTCCCAGCCACACCTACCCAGGTTTTGTGGCTCCCGGTGTTTTCTGTGGGAAACTGGTATCTCTCTCAGTGGTGAAATGTAAAATTTGTTAGTATCGGTTCTGTGGGCGTGGCTTGGGGGGGGTAATGTGACTCGGTGGGCATGGCCAACTTTTTTTTTTTACTTTTAAAAACATTTTTTCTACAACCTCTTCGGCCACACAGCTAGGGCCGTGTGGGGGCAGCGGAGGTGTCAGAAGGCGCACTCCCACATCCCCCCAACATGTTTCCAGCACGTGCTCCACTGCCCCAAAGTGGGTTTTAGTGGGGGGTAGCGGGAAGCGAGCAGGGACCTGGGGGAAGAGTAGGGGGATTTCTAGGAGGAGAAGCCCGGGTGGCTTTCTTTTTGGCATGGGTCGATTGGTCGCTCCCATCATTCCTGAGTTGTGCCATTAAAGAAAGTTTGGGCACTTGGTCCCTAAAAGGTTCGCCATCACTGGACTAGGGGATTCATGATATTTCTATTGGTTTGTTGTTCTGTTAGGTATACCTTTGGCAAATAGTACTCTTAAGTTGTTGTTTTTTTACATTACTAACATTTTGGTAATTCAGATAAGACAGTCATGAAATAAATAACAACAATACCTTCTTGTGACCAATTACCTACTTTTTAAAAAGCGCTGTCAATTTATGTTCATACCTTGCAATACGCAAACTTCTGTATATAAGCTAATAATCTTTTTGTTTTCTTCAGATATCATAAATTGTGTTCATCAGTATCTATGTGTTTGCCTGCCTGCCTGCCTGCCTGCCTGCCTATCTATCTCTACATCAGAGGTGGGAAATAAAGGCCCTTTTATAGCTTGTGTTCTTCAACTCCCAGAATTCCTGACCCAGGAATTGAAGCCCACAAGTCATATAGGGGCGATTGTTCCCCACCTCTGATCTACATGGTGTCTCTTAAGCAATCACATGAAAGGGTGCTAAAAACATTTCAGTTGAAAGCTCCTACAGAAGTGGAAACGGGTGCACTCATTTTTTTTTCCTGAATAGCCAGTATTTCTGCTGGTGCCTGAAGTATTTTACCAAACATGATGTGGAACAAAGTTCTAATGCAGTTCTGAGTCTTCTTGCTGAATTTGGATGTGTGGCTGGATCTTGCTCTCTAGCTCATCCTTAACAACTGAGAAAATATTTACACTGCTTAGTACAGAAAAGTATAATTTTTTCCAAAGTATTATACAAGATCGGAGTTAGAAAATAGACAATGAATATTTTTAAAGAGTTTGGATTTATGCATCAATAATTTTATTGAATCGTTTTCCAGGGACTCATTAGAACAGAGCATCAGTCTGCACCATATTGTACTTTGGTTAAAAGGCAAGAATTAAAGAGTTGTCACTATGAGATAACTATCTCATTTGGTATGAGCTTCATATAAACTACAAAATATGAATATATACCAGCATATAAACCTAAAAAAAAGGAAAAGGTATTTGACATATGTTTCAAATTTTGTAATATAACTTAATAAGTAATATGAGCAATGGAAAAGGTTATGTAAATAGGACAAAATGCATTCTGTCACTTCGCAGTCAATGCATCTTTGTAGGACATAATGCAGGCTGCTGAAAGATACATAAACACTTCCATCATAATTCCAAAAGTGTAGCATATTTCTAAATTTTATGCATAGTTTTTAAATGGCAATATAATACATTTATATTGAGAAAGTCTCATCTCATGTAATTTGTGTATCATATACTGTAAATGGCTATGAAACTGAGCTATTCATTTTGAAATTCTTTGTTCATCTTTTTTTGTCTCTATACTTTCACACAAACAGGTTCTCTGTACACAGTGCAGCCTTTCATCATCCACTGCATAAGTCTCCTGTCATCTTCTTTTACAGGTGCCTAACAGTAGATAAATGCATTCTCACTCAGTAATTATATTTCTTCACTTTCCGTAAATGTCTATGTCTCAGGCTACATCTTCAGGGAACAGGTGCACATTTACAGCTACAGTGCTTTTGATTTATAGTCCTGAAGTCAGCCTTCAGAAAGTGGATGTGCTGTGATACCAAATTATTCCCCTTTGATGGATGCTACTTCTGTCTTTTGTGTCTGGCAAAGGACCCATAGTAGGTGCATAAGCTAACTGTTGCCCGGCAGTTGTTGGCAATACAAAATGACTACCTGATACAGGATTAAAGAGGGGAAAGGATTTCCTTTGAATGAGATGCTATTAATTGCTTAGAATTTTGAAGAAATCTTAATCCAGCAAAATGTCTGCCCCATGTTGTTCAGTATATCTAGTATATACTTATCAGAATACCATCAGCATTAAGCATTGTATTCCATGAGCCCTGCTGTAAAAGGGCAGATAAAGATCTGGTAGAACTTCTTAATTAACGCCATGATTTCCAAGAACACTGTTGAGATCTTCTTCAGCTTGATCCAAATGTTGTATGTTAGCTGGTTCTTCACAGCCCTGCCCTATCCTCCTCATCTGAGAATTCATCAGCACTAAGCAATCTTTAGCTTTGATCCAACCCATACATCAATCTCCCAATATTATTGAAATTAGATACACACACCCCATTGGTGCTGATCAGGGTGTTTTTTTCCCCTCCAACCATCACAGCATCCAGCAACAAGCTTTTATTTTGAATATTATTTCAGTACCAATTCTATTTGTGTTTTCTCCAGATATTCTCATAGGATGGGATGGAAACTATAGTTATTTCATTTCTCAATATAATCAGGATCACGATTTCTGGATCATCTGCTATGCAGCACTACAACTCAAAGGAAACTAAAACCATTTAGGATATGATATAGTTTAGTTCCACCCCACAGAAAATTGCAGGATATCTGATTAATCCATGCATCATTTTTTTTTTACAATTCTCAACTTCCCTATAAAATGCTGTTGCAATATAATTTGGCAGTAATTAGGACTTCATCACCATATCTTCCTCCTTGTAGAGAATTAATACGTCCTCAAGATTTTGTATGTCAAGATTTTGTACAATATAGTCCTTTCCCACTATTACCCTTCTTCACAAAGTCACTAGAACAAGTAACTTTAAAATTAATAAAATTATAATACTATGAATTCTACCCCTGATATTTCATAATTTTAAAATAGGACAGAGGCATCTATTTATGAGCTTTGTACCTCAGTTATTACATTGATATCCAACAGTTCCAGTTGGTGGCTCTCAAGTCCATCATCCCATTGCAGGATAGTGGTTTAATCTTAGTCCATCAGTGCATATACCCTAGTAGTGGCATATCTCCATCACCAGGGAACATGGGTGCTACCCTAAATGGACAAATTATTTCTTGTTTTCTCCAGAAGAACTCATCTGATAGGTAATTTCATTCAGGCTCTGCCATACTCTGTGCCTTTGTGTTCATAAACAATTTTATGTCTTACTCCCTCTCACACTGTCCAGTTATTTAGGGCTGTTCATATCCATATTTCATGAACACTTTGTTTATTCAAGAGGCTATTGTGAAGAAAACATTTCTGGAAATTCAAACGTCCAAGTAAATAATCACTTGATAAAGGTACAGTGATCAACATTGATATGTTTCACATGCCAGCAAAATAATAGAATCATCCAAAGCAGATTAGAGCCTTATGGAAAGGGAAGTTGTATGTTGGCTTTTAAAAAGGCTGAGGAACTAGATAATAGTACTGCTAGTGCATGCTGGATAATTCAGAAAGCCAAAGAATACAAAAAAGAATATATAGTCAATATACAATACGTTTCATTGACGATCGAAAGATTTTCACTTGTGTCAATTATGACAAACTTTGAATTATATTCTTAGAAAAATGGGAATATCAAGACATCCAAGTTTCCTTGTATGAAACTTATAGATAGGAAGCCACAGTCTGGACAAAACATGGCAAAGTAGTCTGGCTCCAAATTAGGAAAAGAATGATATAATCTAAGTTAAAATAAGGTATACTCCTATTTGTTCATCATATATGCTGAATACATATCGAAGGAAGCTAGATTGCAACAGAAAAAAAAAGACAAGCATGGTTTTAAAATTGAAGGAAGAAATATTAATAATTTTTGCTATAGTGAATCTACTGCTCAGCTGAAAATGGAAATCATCTTCAAGCTCTCATAATGAAAGACAACGAGCACAGTGGATAAAAAGGAACTAATGATAATAATTGCAGCCTTAGAATTGACAATGCCTTAGAATTGACAATGAACATATTGAAGCGATAGATGTGATTGCCTTTTAGGATCAACTATCAATCTAAAAGAAACAATGCACTCAAAAGAACAGGCATTAAGTCTTTAGAAAACATAATTAGATGCCATGATGTGTCTGTACTTAACAAGGGTCAGAAATCTGTAGGCAACAATTTTCTCTCTGACACTGCATAGAAGTGACAGTTGATTTTGTGGTAGCAGGATAGCAAGGATATTGATGATTTTCAACTTTGGTGTTGGAGAAAATTCCGGGAATACTATCAAGTCAAGAAAACAAACAATGGGATTTAGAATAAATCCATAGTTTTCATTTAAGGCATAAATGACCTGGCTCAGATTTTCATATTTTGACATATTACGTGAAGACCCAGTTCCCTTGAGAAGTTCGTAATTCTGGGAAAAGTGGAAAAAAAGAGGACAACTAGCAGCAAGGGGATAGACTCAGTTATGGTGATCCTTGGGAGACAAATCTTCCTGAAGAAGATATACTTAGATGCTCACAAAGAATTAATCCTAACGTGGTATCTCCTAATCATTTTTTAAAAAAAACTAGATATGTTAGATTATTAAAATAAAATTGTTACAAAAAAATAAGATTTTTATCAGTCTTTTGCATTCATTGATAATGAGTATTAAATAATCTTTCTTAGGATTTTAAGTCTTTTGCAGACTACATTTTTATGTCTCTGGATTATTTTAGTGCAAAATATTAAAGATATCTCTAAATATGATAAGCAATTTTATTAAGTTTTCCCATTCCCAGATTAGTTCAGAAATAACTAGTTATTCAAGTCTTATGGTTTACAACCAAATAAGTTATTTGGGGTTTTTGATTTTTTAATAATGTTCTGGCAAAATATAGTCATTGCATTTGAATGCTCTGAAGTCATATAATATTGTTCCTCTTGCTTGAACTAAAAAAAATAATATTTTCCTTGCTGCCATTCTAAGGAACAAAATAAAAGTCAAATGAGGTTTGTATAGTGGTTTAGAAAGCTTTTTCCAAAAAAAACCCCCCAAACAACACTAACGAGAGTGATGTAATTTTGTGGCTTTGAATGATTGTCTTTTGCAAAGCTAGTGCAGCTTTAGCAGCAGGCTGCAAAAAGGCAGCAGCTTTTACGTTTTTTAATAAAGTTTAGAGTTTCAATAAAGGCTTCCGTGATCAGATATATGATAGATATATATTATGAATATCACATTTAGAAGATAGGGAGGCTGACACAGATAATAGATGATTAAAAAAATAGAATTGCAAAATAGATGGCATTGTATCTTTTTAACGAATCAGTGTTTGTACTATTGGTATAAATAATTTTTCTGATTATGATTAATGACAAGGCTTTAAAATTTATTTATAGGTGAGCAATGAGATATGTGAAGAGAATTTTTGTTATAATATTAGAGAAGGTTGTAAATTTTGAAATTGTATTTGTCTTGATGAAGGGAGGATTCATTTCTTCATATATCTTTTTCCTTTTTATTGGTTTTTTATTATTTACTATTTTTAATTTTTCTTTTTAAATATTTTTCTGTACTTTTTAGTTTTCTTAGTTCTACTAGTTTTTTATTTTTATATTTGTAAATGTTAATAAAAAATATTGTAAAAAAGAAACAATGGTTATAAGGATAGAAATTTGGATCATATCTACTATAATATCTTTTAAAAACTAAGCCAGTTTTACCTTTTGAGCATTCCTTCCCCAGAAATTTGCCACTTGTGATTTATTTCACCAATGAGTCTTTTGGAAAATCAGTTAAAGATAATGGATATATGAAATCAGGATTCTCTATCATTTTCTCTTCCTGCTATTTAGAGACATATACCCCCAAATCAAAAAATTTTCTAAATTACATGTGCCATATAAACTATTTTTACCTGCGATTGCTTTTAGTATTGATTCCTAATATCTGCTTCCTAAGATATGCCCATTTTTGTGAAGGGTTTTTAGAACCACTTTGTTGCTTTATGTGAAGAGCCAGTAAAAAAGCAGTTTGTACAGGTAGACTTCAATTTATGATAATAATTGGGGTTGTAATCTCAGCCGGTGAGCGAAGCGGTCATGCATGAAGGAGAAATCCAGCTCCCATCCTTCCCCTCCGCTTGCATTCTTTTCTGCCAGCTTTCCCATTGACTTTTCTGTGGAAGGTGGCAGAGAAAATTGCAAATGGCGATCACATGATTGTGGGCACTTGGCAATCATTTATAAATATGAGCCAGTTGCCAAGCACCCTAAATGCAGTCACACTAGAATTGCTTTACAATTCTTAAATTGAGGACAGCCTATAAACGATACTAGTAATTTAAGCGGATTTATGCTGTTCCTTACCACCGTCTCTTCTGTCCGCTCATGGTCTGTTAGATATACCTTAAGCTAAGCTAGTTTGGCAGCCATACATTCCATCTCTGTAGTTTCCAGCAGCAGGAAGCATCAGTTCATTCTGGCATCCTTAAGCCATCTGTTCCAGGCTACATCCTTTCATGAACACGCTGTTTATTTTTTTAAAAGAAAAGTGATTATTGCCAAATAAAATATAAACTACACTGAGGTTTTCTGTGGTGTAATACATTGGAACAGTATTAGAAAGGGTGGCGATGTTTATTACCATTCCATTATCATTCTCCTCAGATTTTACTATTTCTTAGAGCTTCTCTGATTAATCATTCTTCTCCAATAATTTACAGAATAATAATTCTGTAAATTTGAGTTGTATAGGTAAGAAAAATCTAAAATGTAAAGTTGAATGGTGATTTTAGGACGATTTGCCATTTTAAAATGTAGCAAATTATGCAGTAGATTCTGGCTAAATGTTCATCTATATTGACTGGGCAACATTTTAGTGGAAAGAAAAGAATATTTGGGATGGTAATAGCCACAGTATTTAGGCCAATGCCATGCAGTGAGCAGGATCTCAAGATAGATTTCATGCAGCTTGATTTGAAATTTCTGCCCTCCTTTTTAAAAAATTCATACATAATGGTTTTATATTTTATTGTCTACTTTATTATTTATTTTTATGACAGATTGTTTTTTTAGTGAATGATTGCTTTTTTTAGAGTTGTGCCAACTTCAGGATCAAAGAACGCTCACAGCTGAAAACTGTTTGCAAGCCAGGGCCATGAGTTGTCTGACTCTTTACCTATTATCAAATACATTTGAGTTTAATTTAGACTACTTCTTAGAATATTTGAAATCCTTGGAATAAAGGAAAATGTAAGAAATCATGTAGTAAATATATTAGAAATCATGAACATAATATCACATATTAGCAGACTATATATATATATATATTCCTCTAGATTCTCTCTAGCAACTGTAGCACATGGCACTTTGAGAATGTAAAGAATAAGGACTCTTTTTAAAAAAACTGGAAGCTTTATATGGACTTCTTACCGAAAGAAGATGGAACTGATGATTTATGGCTTTGGGGATTAGGGTTAAAGAGAAAGGGAAAAGAGTATGATTGCAATTACTTGACAGAAAGAAAAGCAGAAGTTAAAATTGGGGGGGGGGGTTGTTCACTTCTTTTCTTTTTTTCTTCTTTCCTACCTTTTTCCTTTTATTTTGTTTGTTTAATATGTTATACACTACATCATTTATTCTGTCATAGAATTCTAATAAAATATGAGAGGGAGAGAGAGAGTGTGCACAGGATTGGGGTGGGCCTTGTCTGCAACACATACTCAAGTTACAGTTTCTGGCCTGTACTCAAATTTCTTTCTTTGTTTTTGTTGTGGTTCTTCCACCTGTTCTCAAAGTTATCCCTTCTTCCCATTATATAACCCAAAGCTTAAAATTTATTTTATTTTTTATTTATTTCCAATTTATATACCGCCCTTCTCCCTGAGGACTCAGGGCGGTGTACAGCCAGACATAAAAAACATAAAATATAAATATTAAGACATTTAAAATATATATATAATTTGGCTACAAAATTTAAAACTCACAGACCAATTAAAATATTAAAAATATTTAAAATTTCTTCTTAAGCCAGCCCGGCTTGTTGGAAAAAATGTGTTTTTAGGGCACGGCGGAAGGCACTGAGGTCATGAATTCTCCTAATCTCCGGGGGCAACTGGTTCCAGAGGGTGGGTGCCCCCACAGAGAAGGCTCTCCCCCTGGGAGTCACCAGCCTACATTGTTTGGCTGATGGCACCCTGAGGAGGCCCTCTCTGTGGGAGCGCACGGGTCGATGGGAGGTCATCGGTGACAGCAGGCGGTCTCGGAGATAACTAGGCCCTATGCCATGGAGCGCTTTAAAGGTGATCACCAACACCTTGAAGCGCACCCGGAAGACCACCGGAAGCCAGTGCAGCTCGCGCAGGAGCGGTGTTATGTGGGAGCGCCACGCTGCTCCCGTCACTACCCGCGCGGCCGCATTTTGGACCAGTTGGAGCCTCCGGGTGCTCTTCAAGGGGAGCCCCATGTAGAGAGCATTACAGTAGTCTAGGCGGGAAGTGACAAGGGCGTGAGTGACTGTGCACAGGGAATCCCGATCAAGAAAGGGCCGCAACTGGCGAATCAGGCGAACCTGACAAAAGGTCCCCCTGGCTACAGCTGTCAGATGTTCCTCCAAGGACAGCTGCCTATCCAGGAGGACTCCCAGATTGCGAGCCCTTTCTGCGGGGGCTAAAGACTCGCCCCCGATAGTCAGTGATGGAGTCAACTGACTATATCGGGATGCCGGGAACCACAGCCACTCCGTCTTGGACGGGTTGAGCTTGAGTTTGTTTCTCCCCATCCAGATCCGCACGGCTTCCAGGCACTGGGACATCACTTCGAGGGCATCATTGGGGTGGCCTGGGGTGGAGATGTACAGCTGGGTGTCATCAGCGTACTGATGGTATCTCACCCCAAAGCCACGGATGATCTCACCCAGCGGCTTCACATAAATGTTGAACAGAAGGGGCGAGAGGACCGACCCCTGCGGCACTCCACAAACGAGAGGCCTCGAGGTCGACCTCTGCCCCCCTGTCAACACAAACTGCGACCGGTCGGAGAGAAAGGAGGAGAACCACTGTAATACAGTGCCCCCCACCCCCAACTCTTCCAGCCGGTGCAGCATGATACCATGGTCGATGGTATCAAAAGCCGCTGAGAGATCTAATAGGGCTAGGACAGAGGAACATCCCCTGTCCCGAGCCCTCCAGAGATCATCAACCAACGCGACCAATGCCGTCTCTGTGCTGTGCCCAGACCAAAATCATCTAATGAGGCCCTTCTCCCTGTCACCTCATCAAAGAGATGAGGTGGGCTTTTGTGGGGGAAGTTTTTCTGCAGTAGCATCCTATTTATGGAATTTTGTCCCCAGAGTGGCTTGACTGGCACCCATAGTAGCATAATTTTGGCACTAAGTAAAAACTTTTCTATTATCCCAGCCTTTGTTCCTGGTTTTTAATTGTACTTTAATTATGGTTTTAGTTTTGGATGGTAGCCTCACATTCACCTAGTTTATTTGGTGTTGATTTTATGCACTGTGTTTTTATTCAAATAGTTTTAGTGTACTTTATTGTAGAGAGCTTCATTTATTGGGTGGTTTAAAAATGTAAATAGAAAACTTCTACCTTAATAGTTTGTGCATCTAAAGAGGCAGTTTGCCTGATTTCTTATTTACAATAATTTGATGTTAGGTTAACTTGCCAAAATTCTTCTCTAGACCCGGGAGCCTATTTGGGGATTTCATCTGGGAACACATGTGACATAGAGTCATTCCTGGGGCATTTAAGAAAAGCAACTGCTTGATCGTACATTATACAGCCAGAGAGATGAGATCATATGGGGCTGAGCTAAAAGGAATGTGAAATCCAGATGAAGCCAAATCAGAATTACTGCTTTGTTCAGTCATCTGCACCTGTGAATATGGAGGTGGGGAGTTACGAAGCTACTGGACAAGCTCAGGAATGTTCTAGTAATCTTCCTTCTTCCCACCACTTCTTTGCCATTCCTTCCAGCATCCAATCTCTTACTCCTGTATATTTTCATCTTTGAGAAACCTGAAAAAAAATTTAATTTTACATTCAATCTGATGACTAATTACTGATAGGTACTTGCCTAATACAAGTCCTAGTAGTTGTGGGGGGGAGGGAGGTTCATGTTTCCTTCTACTGCAGTTCTGTTGTTGATCGTCGCAGTTTAATGATCCTAAACTGTTATGCTTTCTGCTATCTTTGGTTCTTTGGAATGAAAGACGTGGCATACCATATGTATTCCCAAAAACGTTGTCCTCAGTCCACCTTATGGTGATTTTTGAGACTACATTATCATAAAATCAACCTCAAGTAGTTGTTTATGGTCTGAATTATATATATATATATATAGCTTTAAAAGGTGGAAATACAGTGTTTTTTCAAATAATGAATTAACATTTTCTGACAATTTTGAATTGTTATGTTGGAAGTCCCTAAACTTGAACCACCAGTTCCTTATTCTGCCTACTCTGTAGCAACTGATCTAAAAAAAGTATTTTAAATATTCAAGATGTTACATATAGAAACCCAGATGTAGTTTTGTTGCACTAGTAAGCACATTTCACACATTATATATAACAGGATGGTACTTATGACATCATACTGCTTTTGTCATTTTGATAAAAGCCTATACAGAAGTAATCCTTCAGATGCCTTTAACAGCAGTAAATATAGTGTCCTGTTGCTTATTTTGTCTATGCCGGCTCCTGCCCTAAACAAGAGTACTGCTTTAGCTCTCAAACCATCTGTTCATGGTTTGTTAATGGTAAAATGTCTTTCAAACACAACTTGTGTACAAATCTTAGTAGCAACAAACCCTAAATAAAATAAATACAATAGACTCTGAGTGGCTTATAAAATCCAAATGCATATTGTGTCATTTAAACATCTTACTCTGCATTTAATCTCTCCAATTCTTCCTTCCCTATATACTAACATTTGTACCAGAGATTTGGATATCGTGCTAAATCACTCTTTGACTTGTTAGATTTAGTTTTGAGGCTGTGAATCCAGGAAGCTTGGGTTTATTAAACAAATAAACAAATTAGCATGATGTTTGATGATCTCAAGTCCTGTAGTGCTGCTTCACTGTGAAGAAGGATGTTCCTAGGAGAGATGAGTGAAGAATGCTGGTGGGATATTTTCCCAGCAGGTTCATACAAGGTGTGAAGCAGTAGTGGGTTCCCCCGGTTTGGACCGGTTCGCAAGAACCAGTAGTAAAACCAGTGGGAGGCCCTGCCCACCGCCCGGATGTCATCATCGGCAGTCTGTGCATGCACAGAAGCTTCTGCGCAGAAGCAAGGCGCGCACGATCCCGTTGCGAACCGGTAGTAAAGATATGTAAGAACCTACCCCTGGTGTGAAGGTCATCCTATCTTCAAACTAAAGCAACTAGACTTCTACATAGGGCAGTAGGGATCTAGGAAGATGTGGATGATCACTTTTGAGACAGTGACAAAAGCTTAATTTCATACTGAGCAAAAGAATCCAATGATAAACGATTCCTGTATTTTATCAAAAAAATACTACAGACAGGAAATATAAAGTTATTAAAATGGCATTCAACATGCTACTAAGGAAGAGCTGGGGATCTTTTGCAATAAAAATGGTATTTATTTTATTATACAGTATGTATAATTTTATCAAGAATTTTAATTATAATAGTAAAATCTAATACAGGGCTGTCAAACTTGCAGCCCGCAGGCCAGATGGGTCACACGCTGGCCATGCCCACACCCAGTTTAGCGAAGAGGGGAAAAGTTGCGATACATCACGTGACACCACCGTGACGATGTGAGTTTGACACCCCTGATCTAATACAACTAAAAGAAAAAACAATAGAAAGGAGTAAAAAGTTAAAGAAAAAAGAACAGAAGAAAGAAAAAAACTAAGAATGTAATAAAGATAAAAGAAATATATAAAGATCATTTCCAAACTTCATCACAAGTATAAACAAATTTAGTAACACTCTGTTACACGGTTCAAAACAAGGAAAGTGGAAAATTGGATTTACCTGATTTGAAATTGTATTTTATAGCTTGTTTTTTGGTTTGAATAAGAGTGGATATTGCTGAGAAAAAGAAGACTTTCAGAGATAGAAGGATATGACCTGAGATTTGATTGGCATGGATATACCATAAATTTGTGGTACAATAAATTCAAGGTTAATATAGATTTCAGAAATCATTATGGTAAATGTATTATACTGAGAATATGGAATAATGGGCAAACACAGATGGTTAATATATCACGAGATGCTAGAATTCTGTCAAAGGGAATGTAAAAGAACATCAAGAGAGCAACTGATGGCATAGCTAATGATTTTCTTATGACAGTTATCAGAAAGATTTAAAGTATATAAATCAATGTTCAGTGTTGAACATTGTAAAATTGATTTTGAAAAAGAATTGTATACAAATGATGAACATGTGATTGCTAAAATGATAAAATATAATGATTGCTACAATTTTGATTGAAATTTGAAAGAAGAACAAGTTAGGGAAGGTATGATAAAGTAGGCTAAAATAGTTGATTCTAGAAGATATTCCTTACTTATTTAGTATTAAAAGTTAGATCCATACCCCAGTCATTACCAAATCCGAAAGTTGCAGGGACAGATGGAATATATACAGAAAGCAAGCAACAGAAGACGAATCATTAAAAATTGTTACCAAACTATGGCAGTAAATTTGGAGAATGCAACAGTGGTCAATGAACTGGAAGAAGTCAGTCTATATAATACCAAAAAAGGAGATTTAACACAGTATGTAAACTATCACACAATGTCCTTAATTACACATGCTAGCAAAATAATCCATAGGGCCATTAAATATAGATTATAGGTTTACATAGAAAGGGAAATGCCAGGTATTAAAGCTAGTTTTAAAAAAAGCCAAAGAAGAGGCAACTTTATTGTTGATGCTTACTGGATAATTGGGAAAAAAAGAATATAAGAAAGAAGTCAGTATGTATTTCATTGATTATAGAATAACTTTTGATTGCTCTGACCATTTCAAATTGTGGAATGTGCTTAGGAAAATCGGAATTTCAGAACAACTCACTGTTCTCATGCAATATCTATGCATAAATCAGGAAGTCATAATCTGGGAGGAACACAGCAAAACAGTTTGGCAAAGGAGGGAAACAAAGCTGTATTACTGTCCTCCTATTTATTCAGTCTTTATGCAAAATATATATTGGGGAAACTGAATTGGAAGAATATGAAGAAGTTTTATTGTTATGGCTGTTTTTCAGTGAAATCTATCATATTTTATGTGCAAATGCACAGCCTTGGGAATGGGGTTAATATGGTCAGTAGACAATAGACAATAAATTTATTTTAGTAGCTTCATTCAGAATTTATTGAACGCAAGTAATGTCAGCAGAAAAGGTCAGCAAGGACAATGCTGCATTAGCCTTGCCAAAGGCCACTTGAATGTTAGAAAAAGCTTCCTAATGGTAACAATAGTTTGTCAGTGAAATAAAGATTGTAGAATCTTCTTTGCTGGATGTGTTCAAGGAGAGACTGGGCAGGGAGTTGGACTTTCTCTCTTAGGCATTTTCTGACTCCTTGATTTTTGTAAATGCAAGTAAGTGTTTTCTCCCATTCTGATTCTCTTATATGAGTTTGCTAATTATAACACTGTTCCTATTTGGCAGTGATAGTTATTAAAGGAATAGAATATCATTCTGGCAGAAGTAATAATACATGCTCCTAGATTAGTTTGCATCAGTGTTTGCACCTGAAGCCAATGGCCTTATTGCTAAGCATATTAAATTTCTATTTAACAGGTGGTATTTTCATATTAAAATACATATTGTGTAATTTAGGCTGGTTGCACAAGAGTGACCAAGAAGACTTGATGTTTATCTGGAGTATTAAATTTTCAATTGGCAATTAAGAAGTATTCATAACAAACAAGAATCAAAAACTCTAAATCAGGATTCTGACTTGATGAACAGAAAACTTCTTTGCTGAATTGAGTTTAAGAATTTTGCCTTGATGAACCAAAAATCTCTGCCAAATCAAGGTTAAGATGATTTTGTGAGTAACTAAAAATACGTTTAAGCCATTGTAAACTCACAACATAGGAGTATAACTTGTATTGACAATTTCCACATTTGGTTAAATTAGCTTCTATGTGCAAACCATTCCAGGAACTTCTTTGGAAGGTGTTGTAAATATTGTTACACTACATTAAATTTGTAGTTGCTTTTTACAATATGTTTAGGGGGTTCTGTACATGTATAGATGTGAGGGGATCTAAGTTGACATATGCGACACAATACTAGTTAAAAAGAAAACTAGTATTTAAACAGTCCATTCATTCAGCAACTGTTAAAAATTGCAATGGTTCTGAACAAAGAGATTTACCTGACCTGTACCTGAAGTTTGCAGGTGCTGCACCACCCGTGCAGTTATGTGAACAAAATTCAGGCCCTTGGCAATCCGCCTGCATTTATGACTGACTGCAGGGCTGCTGCTGTGGTCCTACTACTGTCACACTCAGCCGAGTCCTTTGGACCCATCTTTCACCCAGCTGGGTCCCCATGGGTCTTGGGCCTGCTTCCTGCCCCAGTGAGTCCCACATCTTTGAGCCTCCTCCCCCCCCCCTTTGCCTCTCTTCACTTATCTTTTCTGAAGATCACTTTTGGGAAGGAGAACTGATTGATCTGCATACAGCCTTCATATCCAGAGGGGCATGATGACATCCTTTAAGTAGATGCCATTTTGGGAGTGGCAGAGGTCTCTTCATGACTTTCTAGAGTGGACTGACCACAAATGCAATCTTACAACTGTTATCTTTCTGCCTTTTTGTTCCTGCATGGAATTAAATGTTAACAGTTATTTTTAAATACAAAATAAATGTCAATTTTAGGAAAATATGCAAGGGTACTTAAAGAATAAAAAATATCTACTTTGTTTGATATCCAGTTCATAGGTTGCCTAACTATTTAATCTAATAATTTGCTTTTGTCGCTAAAAGTATTAGTCAGTTCATAATGAAGGCTAATTCTCAGATTCACTTTTTTAATTTAATTGCTTTCTGTTTTATATGGAAATATAGCAGGCCCAACAGTACATATAATGAATAATAATTGCCTAAATTAAAGTGAAATATCATAATAGCTAAATCTATTATAATCGTAAAAACACAATAATAATAAATCAAACAAGTACAAAGCTAAAATGAGCCCCAATAAGATTTCTGTGATAAGCAAATATTAACATTACTCCATCATGTTTAATATAACACTTTTCTATACAAAGCTTGCTATATACATGTCAGTGTAAGTCAATGTATCTTTAACAATAATGGAAGTAGTTGTTTATGGCCAAAAATGAATGTAGATTGATTATGTTTATGAGTTATATTTCTAGCATTGGTGCATGCAGATATATACTTTTTTTCTGTAGTAGAACCAGAAACTAATATCTTCCTTCCCCTTAGTACCAAATTAATAAAAATGAATGCAACTAAAGAAAATTTATTATTTGGATCTTTTGTTAAGTTCAAACGCTATTCTACCATCTTACAGTAACTGGGATCCTAAACCATTTTTGGACCAGATTCTTATACTAAATTGCATAGGCTCTGCCAAGATGATCATTATTATTCATGTTGTTATTGGAAAACATTTAATTTAAGCCTTCACAAATATCTCCCAAGTGTCTCATATTATGAACAATGTTAAAACATTTGGCAAAGTTATTTGTTTTGTAAAATCTTGATGGGATTGAGAAAAAGAGACAGAATTATTCTCAGTAGTCTTCAAAGATAATGGAAACCCAGAAAAACATTTTTTGGTATACAGTCCAAATGAATGTATATAAAAAATAATACTGATCAGGGCCAACACCCTATTGATGCATAAAAGAATGAACTGAAGACATATGATAAAGCTTTACTCCAGAAGTTTTTTTTAAAGTTCTAGCTGCCAAAAAATTGTCATCATTTGACAATTTCTGTAAACTACTTAAGGATGAAATTATCTTTCAAATTTTTATTTAGCGTTATAGTACCATAAAGTTGAAAAGTGCTATTTAGATATCAAATCCATCCCCCTGTTCACTGTGGGCATCCAGATTAAAGCAACTCCAATATACAATTTTCCAGTCCTTATATGAAAACATCTAATGAAAGGGAGCCAAACACTTTCTGATCATTGGTTCTAGTGCCCATCTGCCATTTCGCTTAGGTAGTTTTTCTAATAGTTGGTCAAAATTTACCTTGTTATAACTTAAATTCATTATTTCTTGTCCATTATTTCTTCTGGAACAAAAGAAAAAAGGTCTTGATTTTCTTATATGTGACTTCCTGACAGATACTAGTACTTCCTATGTTTATCTGGTTTTACACCATGGCCCATATGGTCACCATTTAGATGCAACCAGATCAAAAATTACTGCCCTTGATAGACTTAAAAACAGAAAGAAAGAATGTTAAAACAAGGTCTATGTAGACCTATGAACCAGAAAAATACTATGCTAGGAAAACACCAATTACTGTTGCTTGAAATAAAACATTAATTCATCATATAAAATTATTTTAACCATGCTTATTTTTTTAAAATATCATAATAGATACAATATATAATGTTCAGGTGAATGTCTGTAGCAAGGGTGTCAAACTGGATTTCTTTGAGGGCTGGACCAGCATTGTAGTTCTCCACAGGCTGGCCGGTGGGGTGGGGAGACAGGACGGACACCTCCTGCAGCACTTTACCGGCCAAAACGGGCCACGGAGGTCTGCATGTCCTTTGAACAGACCAAAAAAGTTAAGGTGTAATCCAATTCCAATTTTACATAGGCATCCAGTAATGTAATGGTACTAGATAAATTGGAAATGCTTATAAATCCATTTGGGATTGTGGTTGGACTGATACTATTTCAGAAGTAGGCTTTGACAATAACATGTAGAAAGCATTCCATTGAAATGACTGGTTGTCATGCTAGTCATTGGCATGGCGCTTGACTGCCCATCTGTTCTTCTCTGGAATCTTCATCTGTCAAATAAAAAATAATCATCCTTTTCTTTGTTTCATAGGAGAACTACTTAGAAATGAGCATTGGACAATGGGTACATGGCATTTTGGGGAGCTTTACAAAAACGTTGGGTTTTTTTTATATATCTTATGTACTATATGTATATGTGATGCATGATATGTGTATTACAGTATACTATATATAAAATAACCTACCAATATGGAACATGGGGAAGGGAATTATTAATGTTAATAATACAACATTAATGTTTTTATTGTGGTTTGTTTAACATACTGTCCCAGTCTTGTGATTCTGCGCGTATATTATATAGCATTGCATATGTTTAGTTCTCTTCTGTCATATTCTCATAAAATGCTAAATAATAATTAATAATTAGCACTGTATAAAATATTACTTAACATTTAATTCTTTGAATGAATATACTTCATGTTGCTGCAATCTTATAGTATATATATAATTTTACATAATGATATTTGTAATAGGTATGTTATCCTCTGAAAATTGGTCCCCTTATTTATCTGCTTTTGATTATGCTCAGAGCATACCGAAAAACTCCTGTACTAATTTTGTCCAAAACTGAAGCCACGTAGTTCATGCATGAGACTGTTAGACATGAGTAGTTGCAGATGTCAGTGCGTCAGTGGCAAGGAGCCAGGAAGATGGATTAAGGCTTAGTCACTGAAAAATGCATGCCAGCACATCTGAGGCACCAACACTGCGCCACCTCATAAGGAAAATGTGTCATGACCAGAAATCGATAACCTCTTGGAGGCAATATATTTGATTAATTATACTGGTGCATGCTTGGCAGTGTAGCTTCATCTAGCATTAACTTAATACTGTTTGCATGAGGCAGTATTCTAACCACATTCATAAGTCAAAAATAATTTTGCTTTTAAAAGTTCAGCGCATAGATATAATAACGTCTCTGTTGCAGGTTTTATTGCATATATTGATAATTGCATGTTTTTTACTTATGAGCTACAATAGCATTCATTTAACTAGGATAAAATGGTTGCTTTCTAGAATAAAGATGCTGTAATAAAACAAGAACAAAAACATACCATAAAACAAGTTCAGATTGAAGGAATAGCTAGTCTCGCAAGGGAACATCTGTCCATAGTGGACAGCCAGCTAGCAGGTAGCAAGGAGAAGTCCACTCCTGCTTGCATTTTCCATCATAGTTATTCTGAAGTTAAGAAGAGAACCACCGGAATGGCTCTTTATTAAGCACTAAACTTTCCGTTTTTCATTCTTTTTTTACTCTGACATTTCTGTTTCATTTGATAGCTTATAAAATAAATCGTAGGTGTTCCATGTTTCAATTTTAGAAATTGAAACATGGAACACCTGAAGCCTTGGGTTACTTCTAGAGATTGGATGAGAGTTGAACAAAGTGTGGCAATTTATAATATAATTTATCTTGAGATCTGGAAGGCAGGAATTCTGGTTGATGGCATTTGTTTATACTTTTCCCCATGTAAACTTCTGTTAAGTATTGAAAACAATTTGCAGCATGCACCATTATATAAGTCAAAACTTGGCTATTTTGGAGGATATGCTGTTTCCTGGACAAATGCTTGATTTTGGGGCAGGCGGTGGAAAGCATGAGGTTTGAGAAGTTGCTGAACATTGACAAAGGATGATGGCAGGAATGCCTGTAGGAGATGTCCAGAAAGTCAATAAAGAATAGAATTAAAAGGGATCTTGGATGTCTTCTAATTCAATCCTCTGCTCAAGCAGGAGACATTTTGAACAAATAGTTGTCCAATCTCTTCTTGAAAATCTCCAGTGATGGAGCACCCCCACAATCATTCAATTAAATAATTGTTTTCACTAACAGGAAATTTCTCCCTAGGTTGGATCTCTCTTTACTGATCTTTCACCCATTACTTCTTGTCCTGCCCTCAAGTGCTTTGGAATATAGGTTGACTCCTTTTCTCTGACATCCTGTGAAATATTGGAAGACTGCTATCGTGTTGCCCTTCAGCTTTCCCTGTGATAGGCTAGATATACTAATTCTCTTAACCATTCAGCTTCCTAAACCCTTATCGTCTTTGTTGCTCTTCTCTGCACTCTTTCTAGGGCCTCAGCATCTTTTTCGTATTGTGTCAGTCAGAACTGGACTCTGTATTCCAAGTATAGCCTCACCAGTACAGTATAGAGGGTATTATCACTTCTTGCAGTATTGATGCTATCCCTTTGTTGATGCATCCTAGGATTGCATTGGCAATTTTAAGAGCTGCAGCACACCTCTGGCTCCAGGATGGATACTTCTGTGTGATCAAAGTCCATTCTGAGGAAATGTATTTATATTTAACAGAGTTCTCTTTCAGAGGTTTGTTTTAAGCAGACTACCTACTTTACAGTGTGGAATTTGAATTTTGTACTGATAATTGTATCTATTACAGAAAGAGACAAACAGGATTTCTTCCTGCTGCTCATAATCAAACTTTCATATCTCATTCTGAAGCAGACTAACCTATAGTTGGTCTGCTGTTGATTACTACAATATTTGGTCATCAGCTGATGGGAAAAGTCTATTAATGTAAGTATAGGAAGTGAAAGTAGATAAATTGTGAACTGTTCATTCTCTGCTTGCCCATCTAGTGTAGCAGCTCAGATATCATTAGGAATTATATACAGCATTCTAAATGATATCATTATGTATCAATTAGAAAAGGACACCTAAATAAAATTGCTATGAATGGATTCTAGATCTGTTCCATTTCTGATATATTAGTAACAAGAGCTATTTAGAAAAATAGAAATTTTGTTAGTATAAATAACAAAAGAATAATGACTTTCCAATGAAGCAAAATAACTCAGCAAAATATTTTATAACTTATACTGCATGAATCTATAATATTGGGATCTTGGAGTCCTAGTGGACAATCACTTAAATATGAGCCAGCAGTGTGCTGCAGCTGCCAAAAAAGCCAACACAGTTCTAGGCTGCATAAACAAAGGGATAGAATCATGATCATGTGAAATGTTAATACCATTTTATAATGCCTTGGTAAGGCCACACTTGGAATACTGCATCCAATTTTGGTCGCCACAATGTAAAAAAGATGTTGAGACTCTAGAAAGAGTGTAGAGAAGAGCAATAAAGATGATTAGGGAACTCGAGGCTAAAACATATAAAGAACGGTTGCTGGAACGGGATATGTCTAGTGTTACGAAAAGAAGGACTAGGGGTGACATGATAGCAGTGTTCCGATATCTCAGGAATTGCCACAAAGAAGAGGGAGTCAAACTATTCTCCAAAGCACCTGAGGGTAGAACAAGAAGCAATGGGTGGAAACTAATCAAGGAGAGAAGCAACTTAGAACTAAGGAGAAATTTCCTGACAGTTAGAACAATTAATCAGTGGAATAACTTGTCTCCAGAAGTTGTAAATGGTCCAGCACTGGAAGTTTTTAAGATGATGTTGGGTAACCATTTGTTTGAAGTGGTGTAGGATTTCTTGCCTAAGTAGGAAGTTGGACTAGAAGACCTCCAAGGTCCCTTCCAACTCTTCTATTCTATTCTAATCTAAACACTTAATTTATGGATTTCTGGAAGCATACATAGAAATCAAATGTACTTAACATTCTCAGTAGAAACAAGTATTTGTACAATTATTATTAAAGATATACAGACATCAGTGATATCTGTTGATAGCTTTATCCTTTATGAGTATGTCCTACCATCTTTTATCCTATCCAAATACTGCCTATAATGATCTCTTTGTTTGACAAATCACATTAACTGTCACCTATGAGAAAAATACTTCTGTTCTGAATATCTATGATTAGCTAATCAGAAGAATTTGGATTTTAGTATTATATGAAAAAGGTATATATGTGTCTATTCATTTTCTCCAGATGCATATTGTATTTATACACTTCTGCCATATTCTCACTTTTTTTCTCTTAAACTATAAAACTACAAATATTGTCATTCATCATAGAGAAAACATTTTGATGTTTTTCTGCAACTTTTCTATCTCTACAGGTAACATTTTTCACACAATATTTCAAGTGTGCTCACACCATAAGATTTGTTAAAAATTATATTGACAGTATTATTTTAATTCCTTGTTAATCCTCAATGTGAAACTTGTAACTGCTCAACACTCCACTTTATGTGTTTTCACTGAGCAATTGGGGGTGGGGGGGCAGGGTTGTCGTAATACCCATTGATATTTACCACCTGCGTCTTGTTTTTTTTATAATCAGCTACCAATGAACCAGAGGACACTTTTCCTCTGATCCCATATATGCTTAATTTATGCATATATGGGATAACAGTAACCCTTTGATTCTTGTTTACTATCTTTTCTTTCCAGTGAGTTTGTTTCTACTGCTACTTCATACTGCCAATTCTTGCAGTTGAATCTGTATTTATACAGATTTTTATTTGGTTGTCAACTGTGAGTCTAAACGTCACTTAAAACTTAATGCTCCTGTATATAATAATTAACAAATCACACCATGAAACTTAACATTCTATTTAGGCTCAGTCTTTACAAAAAAAAGTAGTGATTATGAAGCAGTGTATATAAAATAGAAACATAATTGTTCTTTAGTTTATGTTACTTATTGCATTGTTACCACCAGCACTTTTAAGAGCTGGTGAGTAATTCTATTATATTAAATAACAGGTGTTATTTCTAAAAAGTCACTTAACTGCAGCCTATGGTTGCAGAAAGCTGGACATTGAGAAAGAGCAAGGAAAAGAAGTTACAGTAATTAATTTCAAGAAGGCCAAATGATCAGCATGTAAAAATTTATATACTTTGGAAAGTTGATGGGAATAGATAATGGAATAGAAGAATGCTTGGCAAGGTTGAAGGAAGTTGAACAAGGGTAAACAATAAATAAAATGAATAGCTGGAACTAAAGGGACCATTGCAATGTTCTTGAGAGAGCTAATTATTATTACTAATTCAATAATGCTTAATAAATAAATTTATAGAAAACGCTTGCATGAATTGTTTTCTCCTATCTTGCTTTCATTGTAGCATACAACTGTTTTACCCTTTATATTAATTGAGATGAGAACGACCCATCATGAATATCCCAGCAGGACCTACGGACTCATTGCTGTGTGCACTGTTTCAGTTTGCTACATATTATGGTAAGGAATGCATTTTCACGTTGTGTAATCTAATCACTGCTATCTCAGTCTTACCAAGCAGGATTTGATAAAAAGTTTCACACTGGTTTTTCTGATACTATATGGCATATATTTTTAGGGACTCCTCCCCTTTTCCATAATTTAGGAATTTGTTCTATGCCCCTTTCTTTTTCCAGCCAACGCAATTAAAAATAACTTTTCTATTTCTCTCATCAATTTTTACCATTCGGTTTCACAAAAGTGAAGTGTATTCAAGTAAAGGTGGATGCAGACCACAAGAGTTAGCTTGGGTCTCAATGTGAGGATTTATGCAGAAGGGCACTTTACCTCAAAGCAAATAAAACATTGCCCAATTCAAGATGGTATCTGAATCTGAAACAGGATTAAGAAGCCCAAAGTTTTGATCTTCTGTATTGATTAAAATAGGAAAATACAAATTGTAACCTTTGTAAGGCTTTTCAGAAGAGATGAAATCATCAGAGAATAGATGAAAAAAAAACCCTTCTAATCTTTAAATGAGAATATTAAGTATTGCATTTTTCATCTCTGACATAATTAGATGACATATGGAAGCAAAACTGTGCCTTCTGAGGAGATTTATTGGCCAGTTTCGAGCTAATAGATGCAAATTGGGGGATTGCAAAAGGGCGTCTTCGGTCTTCACAGTTTGGCTGAGGAACTTTTTGTTAATTCCTTTTGTTGCTTAACTGCTGAGGTCTGTAAATGGTGGAAGGAAGGAAGGGGAGGAAGGAAGGAAAGGAAGGAAGGAAGGAAGGAAGGAAACCTTCCTTGGAAGAAGGATGATCTATAGAATCAGGAAGAAGTATAAATAATGCAAGATCACAATTTTGCCCCATTCTACCCAAAGCTAAATCAGATCTGCGAGAATACTAGTTCCAGAGCTATAACTTCTACTTTCTACTTTCTACTTTCAGATTCTGAAACCATAGTATTTCAGCATGTAGGTTTTGTTGCCTTACTTGCCAAAAAGCATTTCTTTTTAGGCCAAGACTATTTTCACAAATCAGGGAATAATCCAGTAGCAAAGTAGGTTTCTTGAATATTTGAAAACAGTTTGCAGTGTTAGTAAATGTTGTTAGTCTATAAGCAAAAGTTGAAATTGCTATGATTTCTCTTTTACAAAGAAACAAGAATTTCATTTTGTGTTCCCATATTAAAAGTGAAATATGTGCATTTAAATTCTTTTTTCCCCTTTTTCCTCTTTGCTTACCTTGACTAGAAATTCAGACCATTTCTCCCCCCCCCCCCCCCGGCATATTCAGCATTAAATTGCCTGTTATTTTATAAGACCGGAAAGTGGTAGGGACTCAACCAAATGGCTACAGCATGGGACTCTAAAATGAATTTTAATGCATGTTCCATTCTGCTTATCTAATAATAAGCAGTACAACAATTGTACTGTTGAAGGCATTCATTAGAGTTAATAACAAATAATCTTGTATGGAAGCTTTATGCCTAAGGTTGATCAAGCCATTATTGTGTAGTATTGAGTTAGCATGCATTCAAGGAGGAAAGAACTCCTCAACAGAGGCCATCAGGTAATGTTTCCATGACAGCAGCACTACCTTTTGCAATTCTCTACATAGACATTGCAAGAATACTGCTAATGCCACTCTTCCAGAGAAGAGAAAGATAGTGAGACTAATTGTATACAGAAGATCTTAGCTGGTCTAACTGGCTAGTCATAGATAGTTCTGTCTTTATATTTGATGTAGAATTTAAGTCAATTATTTTTTCATTGTTAATATGATCTTTCACTTATTTGTGATGTTGCTTTGAGGGCAACAGTGACAATTTATTCAAGGATATAGATTACAGGGTTCAAAGGCTCTAGGATTAATCCTGTACTGCTTCCAGCTAGAAATCTATTCCAAATTCTGTTGAAAAATTGTTCGTAGAGACAATGTTAATTAGAGAATAAGATTACTATATCTTAAAGAAGTGTTCCAAAAAATGAATTCACTATCCTTCATCCCTTCAAAATAAGTGCTATTACCGTATATACTCGAATATAAGCCGAGTTTTTCAGTCCGTTTTTCAGCCTGAAAAACGGCCCCTCGGCTTATATTCGGGTCACAAAAAAAAATGCCTTTTTCCCTGCAACCGTTTTGGCTCCCGGGGTTGCAGGGAGGCTTCCTAAAGCCAAAATGGGGTGTGGGGGGGTGCGGTGCCCCTCCCCTGCGCCCCTTTTTGGCTGTAGGGGTCAGGGAGGCTTGCGCCAGCAAAGCGCCCCCGGCATGGCTGGCTGCTCGCTGGCAGCGCCTTCTGCTCCTCTTTTGCCCCTCAGCGGCTCCCAGCAACTGAGCAGAGAGGCGGCCGATGCCTAACGAGCGGAAGCCAAAGCACCGCCGCAGCATGTTGCTGGGAGTTGCTGGGAGTCACTGAGGGGCAAAAGAGGAGCAGAAGGCGCTGCCGGCGAGCAAGCGAGCAGCCAGCCATGCCGGGGGCGCTTTGGCCGCCGGGCCTGCCCACCGCGGCTGGAGCTCGCCACTCACCAAATTTGGCCTCGGTCGCAGCCGCGGCTCCAGTGCTGAAGAGGGTCGGTGTCGGGCGACGAAGAAGAGCAGAAGCAGCTGCTGCCAGGCAAGCGGGAGCCGAACGACCGTATGGTCATGTGTGGCCCATGGCAAGTGCCCGCAGCTGCCTGGTACTGGCCCCGAATACCAGCGCCGTCCCTCGCCCGCCTCAGCTCCCCGCTCTTTCCTTCCCCCCACAGGCGCCTCCTCCCTTTCCTCGCCCCGAATGGCCAGCGGGCGAGGCTGCTCCGGTCGCCATGAGGCTGCCCGAAGTGTTCCTTTCTGAGGGGCTTCTCGGCACCCGTGCCTCAAATTCAGTTCAGCCGGCGGAGGGAAGCGGGGAGTTGAGGCGGGGTGGGGGACATGCGCCCCTCTCCCTCTCCCATATTGGAAAGGAACTTTCCACTTAAGCTCCCCGCTTCCGAGAAGCCCCTCGGAAAGGAACGCTTTGGGCAGCCTTGCCTGCCGGCCGTTCGGGGCGAGGAAAGGGAGGAGGAAAAAAAGGGGCGAGAAAAAAGTTTCCCAAAGTTTCTTTTTCAGCGAACGCTTCCCTTAACCCTAACCCCGCCCGCTGCCTTCTCTTCTCTTGCTGGGAGTTGCTGGGAGTTGCTCCGAGCACGGAGGGGAAGCGTTCGCTGAAAAAGAATGGGGTGAGAAAAAAGTTTCCCAAAGTTTTAACAGGCGAGAAAGCTGAGAAAGGGTGAGAGCCTCCGCTGGAAGAGCAAGGGAGATGCTAACTCCGCGCTCGGAGCAACTCCCAGCAACTCCCAGCAACATCCAAAGTCATCCTTTTTTCTCACCCCTTTTTTTCCTCCTCCCTTTCCTCGCCCCGAACGGCCGGCAGGCGAGGCTGCCCGAAGCATTCCTTTCCGAGGGGCTTCTCGGAAGCGGGGAGCTGAAACGGAAAGTTCCTTTCCAATGTGGGAGAGGGAGAGGGGCGCAGGTCCCCCACCCCGCCTCAACTCCCCGCTTCCCTCCCCCGGCTGAACTGAATTTGAGGCGCGGGTGCCGAGAAGCCCCTCGGAAAGGAACGCTTTGGGCAGCCTCGGGCTACCAGAGCAGCCTCGCCCGCCGGCCGTTCAGGGCGAGGAAAGGGAGGAGGAAAAAAAAGGGGCGAGAAAAGTTTCCCAAAGTTTCTTCTCCTCTCGCCCCCCCGCCCTCTGGGCCTCTGGCTTCCCCCCCCCCCACACTCAGCCTTCCCCCCCTCCACACGTTCATGCACACATACACACTCACCGACACACGCAGCCACACACCTGCACACAGACAGCTGGGCTAGCCAGCACTAAACAGAGTCAGATGTTCTCCGGAGCTGAGCAGATCTGCAAGGGGATCTGCTTTGGGATCCCCTCGGGCTGTTCCTGTCACTTTCTATAACTAAAACTTGGGGGGTGGGGAAGTCCCTGCTGGGATGAAGGAAAGAAAAGAAGGAAGGAAAAAATGAAGGAAAGAATGAAGAAGGAAAGAAGGAAGGAAAGAAAAGAAGGAAGGAAGGAAAGAAAGAAAGAAAGAAGGAAAGAAAAAAAGAAGGAAGAAAGAAGGCAAGAAGGAAGAAAGAAAGAAGGAAGGAAAGAAGAAAGAAAGATTTCTTTCGTTCTTCTTTCGTTCTTTCGCCTTCCTACCTTCCTTCCCCTTCTTCCCAACAGGGACTCTCCCCTACTCCCCGAAGTTTTTAGTTGGTTTCAAAGAATTCAACAGCTGGAATGCAAGCGGAGGGGAGGGGAGAGAGAAAGAGAGAATGAGAGAGGCAGAGTGGGGGAGAGAGAGAGAAAGAGGTGGAGAGAGAAAGAGAATGAGAAAGAGTGAGAGTGACAAGATAGGGCAAAAACGTAAAATGTGAGGACAGTCGTAAGTT
>WNWU01000005.1:7979244-8002825 GCA_012654045.1 Ptyas mucosa
TCAAAAATTACTTTTTCAGCCCTCTGAGTAGTCCATATGCACAAAAGGACTACCCAGAGGGCTGAAAAAGGTGATTTCTGACAGGTCCTCGCACTTTTGACCGGTCTTTTTTTATTTTGAAATTTAACAGTAGCCGCTGCATTTCCCACCCTCGGCTTATACTCCAGTCAATAAGTTTTCCCACTTTTTGGGGGTAAAATTGGGGGGGTCGGCTTATATTCGGGTCAGCTTATACTCGAGTATATACGGTAATCAGAATATTCACATACAAAACTTCTGCAGTAAAACTTAACAAATTGGTAAGTATCAATTTCTGCTATTGGAAATATAATATCTAAGATAAGAGATGTAGTTTCTGTTGATAACAGCACAATTAAAGAGTTGAGAAATTTTCTATTGATTTCAATAATGCTTTTTCGAAAATACGCTTAGCACATCTATCTTGATTTATTAGGGAGTATGAAACAGATGGAAACATTTTCTGAGAGTTTCTCATACAAAGCATTTTGGGACACACCACACTATTTTCCCCCCAAAAAACCCCATATTTAAGGAACATAGTTTCACCTTAAATTTGGTCAGGCTAACTGTTCACTTATCTCTCTATTGTCTAATCCAAAAGTTGTGAATGTGCAATTCCAAACTTGTTTTTTAAACAACAGAGTTACCCTGACCAATTGCAAACTGGTGTGTAGTCTAAAATACAATAAAATAGGTCATTCTATGCAGCTTCAGGCTGGTTTCCAGATTTATTTTCTCATTATGAACTTTTTGTGAACTGATTCTGTTACACCAAAGAAGGGATCAGGCAGGGAAAAAAAGACACAAAAAGTTATGTGTGGTGGCGCAGTGGTTAAAATGCAGTATTTCAGGTAATTCTGTCCACAGCCAGGAGTTTGATCCTGACTGACTCAAGGTGACTCAACTTTTCATCCTTCCGAGGTCAGTAAAATGAAGACTCAGTTTGTTGGGGGTAATATGATGACAGTGTAAACTGCTCAGAGAGTGCTGTAAAGCACTGTGGAGCGGTATATAAATCTAAGTGTTTTTGCTATTGCTAATTTTGTTTCTATCCATAGAATCTACCACCCACCCATCCATCCATCTATCTATCTATCACTATCTATCTTGTTTTAGTTGCTTGAATTCTTTCATTATAGCTTCCTAACTTTTTTCAGTAAAGAAGTAAAGATTACTTATTCAAATTCTAATGAGCTTATGTAAATAATTTCTTTAGTTCCTTTTTGAATGAAGCATGGATGCATGGATAGAAAGAAATGGAGACCACCGATCTCTGCCGTGCTTTGGCTTCAAAGGCAAAAATAGGTTTTAGAGCCTGAAGGAAGTTGCACTCTCTGAAATCAGATAGCTTTGCTCAGAGCTCAGTGCTGAGAAAAAAATGCAGCTGCTTTATGGAATTGCAGACAGGTGTTACACAAGCACCCACACACACGTTTTGGGCTTCAAATCTGAATATATCAGTGTTGCACAGGCCTGATATAGACTGTTCTAACCCAGCCTTAGCAGAAGCAATAAACAGATTCCTTGTCCCGAAAAAACCCTCTTTATTTAACTACTGTGAATTCATGGCATTCACACACAGAAAAGTCCAGGCAATAATCTTTCCAAGGGTTAATTGTAATAAAAGACCTTATCAGTCCTTGGATAAAGGCCAGACAGAGAGCTTCCAGTCGCAAAGCTGTAAATTAATTCCTGGCAAGAAGTCTCTGAGGCAGGAACCACGATAAGCAAATCTTCCAAAAGAAATAAGAACTGTTGTCTCCTGCAACCACCACTCTCCTTTTGCTTCTATTTTTTCCCCAGCCAGGGAGAGGCCATTCAGTATCCACGTGTGCCTTTCTTCCCGAGTTGGCCCCTGTTCCTCAGTTGTTCTCCTCTCCTGACAGTTCTGCGCATACGCACATCTGAAACAGGCCCCAGCTGTTGTTCTTCCCCACTCTGATTCCGAAGGCAGCTGGGAAATGTCGGACAGCCAATGTCTATCTCTGCTTCCGATGCAGAGCATCCATCAGAGCCTTCGCCAGACTCCAGGACTGGCCCAAGTTCCTCCCCAACCTCCTCATCGTCTGAGTCTGGCGGGCCACAACATAGACAATAACTTTGAAAATGTGTCAGTCTGTCAAGAATCAACTTCATGGGGAGGCTAAAACTATTTTTATTGAGAGTGGCTATAAACAGAATTTTTGAATTTAATTGTGCTGTTTCTCTTCCTCTTTTTATACTCCAATGTATTAGGGAGGTGTCTGGGCCATATATATTGGTTCTGTACTTAACTTATGTTCTTCTCTTTGATGTTTTCGTAACGAATCAAACCTATCTCTGTTGTGATTATCTTCCTTGCGTTCTACAGATATCTCACTTTTAGTTGCCTTTGATTGTAAGTAATGTTAAATATATTGATTGGAAATCAAACAGTATTACAATTGATGCATGGAGTGGGTTAGGTCTAAAGGTCCTTCTCTGGAGGAAGAGAATCATTGTCTCCTACTCAGGATAGGGTCTATGAAGGCTGTAATCCTATACTAATTTAATTGGGAATAAACCCCATTGTGTGAATTGTTTCTGAGCAATCGTGCATTGGATTGAGCCCTTAGGAAAACAAGTGAATTATTTATTTTGTTTTTAACTGAATACTTCATTATTAATAGTATTTTCTGTATGTGTTTTTTCTTAGGGTCTGTTGGATATATCATGTGACTGGGGTTTGGGTATATCCTCTTCTGGATTACCTTGGTTCAACTGCTAAAATTGTCTTTTTTGCCACTGTAACTGTAGTGATAAATATCTTTTACTTGCTGGGTGAAATACTAAACAACTGCATATGGGATACACAAAAATGTGAGTATCAGATTTAGATACAAAATCGTACTTTAGTTACTTTTATTATATGTCATACTTTTATTATTACTGTTTAAATATTTTTGCAAAGTAACTCCAATATTTCTTTAAATGTAAATATGATAATTATTTCACATATTATTATTACAAACAGGATTGGACAGTAAATGAGGTATTTAATGCTAGCTCGTAGCTAAAAGCATCTGCCTGATTAGCCTTTTTCCCTTTTTGTTGATTTCTTAACTGATGCTGTCTATGTTCATAGAAATACTAAATCTAATTATTGAATTAACCTTTTTACTGGGTTTGATCAATACTCAACCAGATCCCCTGGATATATATAATATAACAAAGTCATACTCACCCCATCCCATCCATAAAGTAGAATAGGAGTAGGCTGTATGAAGCCATTTAAGCGTGTTCTGAAGATCTCAAAAGCAAATATAAACATTGGTTTATTTTGGTTGATTGTAATTATAAAAGAAGTAGCAAAGTCTCTCAGTAGGTGGCAGAATCTTGCTGGGCTTAAGAAGGTAAACATGATTGATAGAAGACTTCCATGAAGTAGTAGGGAATAATTTGTCTAAGTATGCAAGAGGAAGAGAGGAGCAAACAACATTTCTATTGTTGCTAATAAAATGACATGAATGTACCCATGAATACACTCAGTTAAGCAGTATCCTAATCGCATCAGTGAAGAGACTGCTTAACTGTATTAACTTTGTATTAACTGTATTAACTTTGGGGACTGATGTAAAATATTGGGAAAATATTCATCAATATCTTCTTGCAGATCACACAGAAAGAAGGTTCAAAAATAAACATGTCAGATAGTGTTTTAAATAGTTTGTAAGTTCCTAACGTATCTTAAAATAATGCAGTATGTACATGCCAGATGTAGGAAACGAGATGACAAAAATAAGAATTCCACAAATGGAAATTCTTAATCTGAACATTTTTTTTCTTTTTCAAGAGTTGTATTTAAATACCAGAACAGAATAAATTGCAGTTGGTTTTTCCAAAGTAAACCACTAACGTGAGCAAAATAAAAAATAAAAATGCCCTCTTCTCCAGCCCAGATTTGATTCACAAGCCTGGATGCTAGGATTTTGAACACTGGATCCATCCGCAATGAAATATTTTTCAACGAAGCTTAGATGACCTTTTTATAAAAGGCAAATAAAATTGTGGATATTTAAATCACTCAGTGGAAAATGTTCCTCCAGCTGCAAAGAAAACAGAAGACCAGAAATCGGCACAACTGTAGTAGCCAAAGCCAAAATGTGTTCTTAGAGCCATGCTGTTGTTTGTTTTCTTAAACCTTTGACTGCAATTTGATTGTTTCGAGTTTGTCAGCAATACACAGCTCACTGTATTTAAACTATTGGTTTTAACCAACCTCAGTTGTTTCCTTATTATGTATTTCATTACTATCAGATTCCCTTGCATGCCTGCTATAATCAAAAACAGAATACGAACATCTTTAAAAAGAGCCCATAGTTACTTAGAATTTTAAGGTAGCCAGCTCTCCACACCTAGCAATTAAAAGGGTAAAGAAAGGGTCACATTTCCTTGCATATTACGGTATAATAATGGCAGACTCTAGATGATCATTTTTATAATTATTGGGATTTTTTTAACTCAATAAAATTATACAAAAAAAGTAAAAAGAAAGAATAGCATATTAAAATGAATTAGGCTTCATACTATAGCTGCATTTCTATACATATTTATTTCAGAGAAAGCCTCCTGAATAAACATTTCTAGAGTTAGCAAGAAGCCCTGAAATGGAGGACAATTTGGATCAAGGATTTAACTATATCAACTATTTGCTGAATGTTTCTTTGCAGATAAAAGTATGTTGTAGTATTCTAACTTAAAAGAATAGCAGAAAATGTACTTATTGTTTGTTAATTGTATATAATAAGATATAAAGATATATCTTTTTATAAGATATAAGAACATTACTTTTTTTTTACTTTTTAGAAAAATACATTGTTAACTTTTAAAATCTGAATAAAATGTAGCTTGTTCACAAACGAACCATTTTAAGTCTTACCATTGTACCTCAAACTGTTTCCAAGGGATGCAGGTTAATATATGAAAGAAATATTTTTATTGAAATTTATCAATATAAATATTTGGTTGGAACCTTTGTATTTTGTTAACATTCAAAAATCAGAGTCTTGGTAGGCACCTTTTTAGATCAACAATTTGATTTGATAAAGTGAACTAAAAAACTTCTGCCTTTTAATAAACTATGTGACTCTAAATGAACTATCAGACTCCTCCTGATTTTTGTTTACCATAGATCAGGAGTGACAAACCAAGGCCCGCGTGCGGTCCCCCAAGCTCTGTTTTCGCTGGCAGACGGTTGCAAGAAGCTGTCGCAGCCGAAAACGGAGCTTGTGAGGGCTGCACACAGTACTCCCGAGCTCCATTTTTGCTGGCAGAGGGTTGCAGGAGGCTTTCACAGCCAAAAACGGAGCTTGGGATCCCGTTTTCACTGGCAGAGCACTCGGGCTATTACAGGCGCCCCCGACACGAATGATGTCAAGGTGGCCATGCCCACCCTGGCCCCTCCCACCCCAGACCCCCAAAGTCAAACACAACCCCGATGCGGCCCTCAATGAAATTGAGTTTGACACCCCTACGATAGACTAACATAGCTCTCCTCATTTATTGGGAAGACCAGTAAATTAAAAACAATTTATGCAGAAGAAAAATAACAATATGCACTTTCTTGTTTACAAAAGCATTTCAAAAGCTGTTCTTTTGTTGTTGTTGTGATCAGGTATAGAAGAAGGAAAAGGAAAACCTAAATCAGACTGAACACAGGATAAAAGAAGAAAATAGAAGACCTGCTGTTATATGAACGGCATCTCATAACATCAAAAGAAATTTCAAAGAGGCATTTATATTAACAGTGCATTCAAAATACTTTGTTTTTTAAAATGGGATGTTGATTTTATAATCTTCTTGATACCTTTGCTACAACATTGGAGGAATTGGGAAATGGGTATACCTCATGAGCTGAATATGACATTATTTATACAGAGAGAGGGTGTGAGTGTGTGTGGGTCTTTCCAGCAACTGCTTTAAGAATGAAGAAATATCTATTTTGTCTTAGACTTGGAAACATTAAAAAAGTCAAACTTGAATCATTTGGGTTAAGTCATAAAGCTGCATCTGTGAAAGGATGGATAAGCCCCTTTGAACAAATTCAGGACTTTTGATTACGAATCAAAGAGTTCTGAGTTGCTGCCAATACATCTGGATACAGTGGTATGTACCTGAAGCATAGGGCATTCAGGTGTGGGGTTTGTCTGTGAAAGATTTATGAAGAAAGATCAATGAAAGATTCCCCTGAGAGTTATAAAACAAAAAGGGAGCACCCTTAATTTTTTAGAACCTCTTTAAATAATTCATTGAAGAATAATGTAACTTCTTCAAGACAAGGAGTTGGTTTAACTCATGATACCAATGATTATATCGTCTGAAAAAGCCACTTGTAATTGAAACATATGCATATTATTTCTTGCATATTAATAAAGAACACATTCCTTTCTCCCGCTACCTAATGGCCAAATGTTTTTCTCTATTTAGGTTTTTATAGACAGTGTCAGGTATCTTGATGAGCTTCCACCATATCAAGAAATGACAAAGTCCATGCTCATGACACTTTTTTTCATTAAAACTTTTCCTAAATGAAAAATAACTCATGAGATACTGCTATATAGTAGTTATTTATAACTTGGTTTATAATCCATATTACACAAAGAAAAATGGAATGGAGATGCATCTAATAGGAACAACTGAATTAATACTGGTTCTGGTGCCCAAATGATTCAGAATGACAGAGGGAGCATTGAGCAGGCAGTGTGAGAAGTGAACAGTACAGTACAAAAAATTTGGGATGCCTGTGTTGTGACCCAGGCTCACTTAGTCATTACAGGACACAATTATTCCCAAACAAAAAACTATTTTATTATAACATCTGAGAATTACTTCATTCCCAGCTTAGTCCAAATTAATTCCAAAACAAGTCCTTCAGAAAAAGTCCTTCGGGCTTATCACAAACCTTTATCTTCTTTGGCACTCTGCCAAAGGCCTTTCTTGGAAAACCTCATGAAGTTCAGAAACGCAGATTGGAAAACAGATTTAGCAACGTTGCTTTCCTACAAAGAGCCCAAGAGTCTTTGCTGCTCTTTTAAGCCTTCTAGGAGGGGCCAATGATCTCCTGGCCTTACTCCTGAGTCGTCCTTTTTGCTTTAGCTGCTCTTGCCTTCTGGAAGCTCTGTGCATGCGCGCACTAGGAACAGGCTCTTCCTGTTCCTCTGCCTCTCTGCTGTCTGACTCTGGAGGCTCCAGAGTCTGTGCGTCACTCCCAGATGGCCCTAGCCCCATCTCTGCCTCTGATGCAGAGCCCTCGTCCGGGCCTTCCCCAGACTCCATGACTGGCCCATGTTCCTCCCCAGCCTCCTCACTGTCCTGCTAGCTCCGCAGGCTGCTGGCAGACCACAACAGCCTGCTGTAAGATCCCAGGAGAAAAACAGGCAATTTTTATAGTGTTGTACACTAGAGAATCGGTTGAAATGTTCCAATTGTGCAGAAGTATTGTCCTTGAAATGGACTGCATGTTGATTCAAATTAGTATTAATAACTTCACAATTGTAAAACAGGCCACTTCCAACACCCAAGCAGCACGTGTGTGTGTGTGTGTGTGTGTGTGTGTGTGTGTGTAACGTTTGAATGTAATGTTTGAAAGTACAGGTAGTCCTCAACAACAGTTCACATAGTGATGTTCAAAGCTTTAACAGCACTGAAAAAAGTGACTTATGAGCGTTTTTCACACTTACGACTGTTACGGCATCCTGGTCACATGATCAAAATTCAGATGCTTGCAACTGACTCATATTTATGACACTTGCAGTGTCCCAAGGTCATGTAATCCCCTTTTGCGACCTTCTGACAAGCAAAGTCAATGGGAAGGCCAGATTCACTTAACAACCTTGTTACTAACTTAACAACTGCAGTGATTCACTTAACAACTGTGGCAAGAAAGGTCATAAAATGGGGCAAAATTCACTTAATAACTGTCGCTTAGCAATAGAAATATATGTGTTTTACTTGCCAAGGAAATTTTGTGGAAAATTCTGATGAGACCAATACAATTTGGTGTGACAATAGTGAGGAAAGTAGTGGCAACTCTGATAAACGATCACATTTGCCAACATTCCTATTACAATATAATGATTTTTCATCTAAGGGCATCCCCTGAAAAGATTATAGTAAATCATTGGAATGATTCTCCTAGGCCTTTTGAGCTAGAAAAATATTTAGCAACCATAGCTCTAAACAAAATTCATGGTGGACTAGAAAAGAACTAATAAAGTACTGAAACATAACATCCTGAAATAAAAGGAAATAGTCAGAAAGAGCAACTTTGAAATACATGCTTTTAAAGACAAAAATGAAAGAAGAAGCAAGTAACACTAAACAAGATGGGAAGAGCATCTTGTGTACCAAAAATGAAGGGTTGGTACAGTTAATGGAAAAGCTTTAAAATGAGTAACCAAATATATACCATAATACAGTTTTTCCCATATAACTGAGGGATTTATGATGTAAACCTATTTATGTCTAAGTGAGAGATCGGAATACTGTATTGAGGCTTGTTCCTTGGTAAGTGGCTTATGACTGCATTTACTATTTGCAACGGCTAAAAGAACTCAGTTGAATCACATATTGTTTATCAGGAAATATTTACAGATGCTGTAAATTGAAGATATATAACACTTCACTGGTACAATGTAAATTAAGGCTTCGTTGTCAACAATGTAAATACAACTTGATAAAAAATAAATGCCTGCAGTTTTGTTAATAGTACTCAAGCATGTTCATATGGCAAGGCTTATATAACTCATTTTTTTGCTGCTGGTACTTTAAGTCTGTATTTCTCATTCTCATTGTTTTATTCATTAACTAATATTATCTTCTGAGTTCTTGTAAGCAACATCGCTCCTTCCTTTCTACTTCTTGTTTCCAAGGAAGTGACTGATGCCTAGAAACTACAGTGTGAATTCTTATTTCTGGCCTGAAGTCTCATGTTTATTTTGCTGATAAGGATTAATGTGAGGATAGGTCCTTAGTGTGCCACAGCTGACCAAAGGATGTACAAATAGCCAGTTACAAATACCACCACCTGATAAGTGGGAAGGGTGGCCACCAGTGCCCCTCTCTTCAACAAAAGAACAGATTACAGCTATAATCTCGGTAAATTTAATAGCAAATCACTTGGGAACATTTTAAATATTAAGATTACAAAAAAGCTGGTACAAAGTAAAGAATTATGAATGAACTGGATATAAATTTCAATAGACCTATTTTTGTTTATAAACTGGACCTTTTTCTGATTTTAAAAACTGGTTCAGAATAGCTTGTTTTCTATGTTAAGGGGGAAAGTATTGGACTTCAGTAGCAAAACAATGTTTTCTGTTTTACAAAGATGCTTATGCTTTCTTACAAAATCTCTCAAAAATCAGTCCCGATACAAGTCTATAATTGTAGGGTCTTCTTCTAAAGATTTGTATAAAAATGTATGGTGATTTGGTCTGTCAAACATGCTAAAGTAATAGAGGTTTAGATTTAGTACCACTCTCCATGAACAGCAGCTTTTCAACAAAAAAGCAGGAACAAAATCTGGATCAAAAACATTCTTTTGCTGAGTTTTCCCAAGCTAAGACTAACCTTTGTACTTCTCATGTTTAGTCTGTAAATAATTGGCCAAGATTGAAATGGTTAATACAGATATGTGCAAATGTATCTTGTTTGTAAATTTCAGTTCAATGTGATAAGATTTTTTTAAAGTCTGTTTAGATACCACTTTAAGTAGAAATCATGTCATTTACACATATTTTTAAAACAGTTTATTAAAATGTTAAACCTTTACCACATGGGTAATATTGCCCAATCTTTCCGTTGCACAGCCCATAAGCAGAGAATGAACACAAGTCAAAGATTTTATGTTGAGGGTGACACTGACCTTCCATCATAATAAAATAATCTTTGCTATACTTTGTGCTTTCTAAATCGAAGTTTTTCATGTATCGATAATGTCTACATTTTCATTTTACAGTTCAGCATCAGTACCACTGAATTTTGACTAAAACAAGAACCAAGACCTTGCCATCATAGCAGATGTTTATGTAATAATCAGGGCTGGGATTCAAAACCCATCGCTACTGGTTCGCTTGTGGGTGTGCGCGTGCTTGCGCACACTGTTGCGCATGAACAGCATGCGCAGAAACATCCAGGCAGGTAGGTGGAGCCTCTCACCGCTGCCGCTACCGATCCAGGGTGAACCGGTAGCAACCCACCACTGGTAATAGTACCCATAAAGGTTCTGATTACTTGGATTCCCAAATAATTTATCAGTCTTTAAAGCTAGGGGCTGCATTCTCTTTTTTTATAGGTTTTTTGGTTTGTTTTCTTCTCTATTATTGTATGTTAAAGCATCTTTTTAAAAAGTAGTCAGAGACAAAAAGATTAGAAAATTAATACATTTGAAATATTAACAAGAGTTCCTGATTATTTCTTCAGAAATCCTTTTTTCCTTGCCTAATGCTCTAAAGTTTTAAGAATCTAGTGCTACATAGATCCTTATCACACATTTTTAGACTGAGTCCATTAGACTCTAATATTAGATAAACATCTGGGAAACTCCCTACAAAGCAGGTGTAAGAACAGTTCTTTTGTAGCATTGGATAGAAATAACTTCTTCATTATAGCAATTCTTTCTCTCCAACTCTTCCCCAAATGACCAAAGGAATGTACTCAGCATACTGATGACACCTCCCTCTATATGGCAATGGATGAGCTCACCCAGTTATTTTACATAGATATTGAATAAGAGAGAGTACCGATTTCTGTGGCATCACACAGGGTAGGTACCAGGAGTAGGATCCCTCCTCCCCAATCACCAACTGGAATCAACCCCAGAAATAAGAAATGAACCAGCACAACATCATGCCACCCAGCCCCAATCAAGAAGGATCCTGTGTGATGAATTGAAGGCTGTCGAGGGATGAAGTAAGGCAAGGATGGATGCACTACCACCATTCTGCCCATGCCCGATATCACACAAAAGTGTGACAAATACCATTTCTATTCCATACCCAGTTCTGAAACTTGACTGAAAAAAGATCCAGATAATCTGCTTCATCAGGATTTTCTGAAATTGCTGCACAACTACCTTCCCAAAAAGTTAATGAACTGTCTTACCAGAATTCTAAAATAAGGTAATCACAGTCTTACTAGAGTCCTGAGTGGTGCAGTGGACTAATTCACTGTTATTAAGATCAGCTGCCTGCAATTACTGCAAGTTCAAATCCCACCAGGCTCAAGGTTGACTCAGCCTTCCATCCTTTCTAAGGTAGGTAAAATGAGGACCCAGATTGTGGGGGCAATAAGCTGACTTTGTATAAAATATACAAAAGTATGAAGGCTATTGCTTAACGCATTGTAAGCCGCCCTGAGTCTCCGGAGAAGGGCAGCATATAAATCAAAATTTAAAAAAAGAAAAAAAAGTTGGCAGAAAGCCCAGAAGCAATTTTGCAGACATGAAGGAGACATGAACTAAAGTTGTTCTCTACAGCTTGTTGCAAGTGGCATTCCTTCTTAAGTAGGCTAAGGGAGTGGCCAATTAGCTCCAAGTCTTACTCTCGAGGAGACCTCCTCCTGAGGAGCCACTCCTGCCTTTTGGCAGCTCTGCGCGCCCGTGCATTGAGAAGAGGCTCCTCCTCTTCATCCTCTTCACTTAAAGGAGCTTCTGGAGGTTCTGAAGGCCCTGGCTGAATCCCTGCCTCTGACACCACATCTTCTACGGCCTCCTCACTGTCCGACTCGAGCGCCAGCATCAGCTACAATCTGCAGAGGCCGCTGACGAGCCACAACAGGTGGTTAGAATGCAGTACAGTGCAGGCTAACTCATTGCTCACCACCAGGAGTTTGATCTGGACTGGCTCAAGGTTGACTAAGCCTTCCATCCTTCCGTGGTCGGTAAAATGAGAATCCAGATTATTGGGGCCAATATGCTGTCTCTGTAAACCACTTAGGGAGGGCTGTAAAGCACTTTGAAGAGATATATAAGTCTAAATGCTCTTGCTCTTGCTCTAGGCTTCTCCTCTGAACCTGCAACAAGGCAAGCATCCAACTGCAAGGGAATCTGGAGCAATTCTGAGCAAATCCCTCCACACAGCCCTACAAACGTTTTCTCGGGGTCCCATAACCCAAGATGGCTCATATCACCTTAAAAAGAGTTGTAGGGTGGCCATCTGAAGATGCAATAAGGCTGGAGAAGTACTGCCCCAAGGTAGGCCATAATAGCATCTCTCACCCATATTCAGCCATGTTTGTCCTTTGTGAGCACCCTAGATATCTCTTCTCCTGTTACATCTCTCTCCGTAAACCATGGGAGTGACAAGATGCATAGGAGCAATCCAATCCAAAGCCTCAGCAGCCCTTTTTGTTCCAAGCACTATCAAGGATTTGCAACATCATGCAGCAGACCATCAGGAACAACACCCAGCTCTCTCTGGAACAGCAAATTAGCTGTTGTTTTTGCTAGAATATATAATTTATCAGTTGTAGAGGAGAAAATAAATTATCTGTGTAACCAAATCATGCATCTCTGGTCAGCATCAGACACTCAAATCAGAAGCGAAAGGTACTGTTCAAACACGGAAATACACACAGGTCCAGAATATTTCTGCCTTTCAAGGCTTTAAACTGAGTAAAAATTGTTTTAAGTTAGATGATGTAAAGGAAACTAATAGCAGTTTGGAAAATGTAAAGCAAATAGCACCAACTTTTGATTCTATGATATCTAAATTCTGATCAAGCCTGTCAATTGCTTTTTCAAAGATTCTTCCTATAGATTCTAGCGAGTATAGAAATGTTTCAATAAAAAAATGGTTGTTCAACACTCTTTCCAGGTAAATGCCATCAAGTTGGTAATTTAGGAAAAGGTAATTTAATACCCCCCAAAAAAGTCCAAATACAATTAGTTTATCTAAAACCTTATTGGGGGCAAAGATATATGAAATATTTGTGAATAAAAGTATCATTAAAGTTCAGCAACCAATCTGGTCCTGAATGGAAAAAAACTAATTGATGTATAATATTCAGAATAAAGCTAATAAACCCCAAGAAGCTAGAAATATGCCCTAGTAAAGCCTTGAGTTCCCAGCTCACCAAGACCCTCTTCACAGGCATACATGATTTCTCTTTCCAAATAAATCTTACATTAAAAAGAAATCCTTGTGTTCAAGCAATTATTCTGGGCCAAACTGTACATTAAAAGTTAGAATTTGAATGCTTAAAACATTTTATTTTCTGTCACTATCTTTTTGCTGAATATTATATGAGAAACCTGAATTTAATGTCTGCATCAATACTACCAAATGTCATCAGCTGCATTTTTATTTCTCCTAGTTAGTTGTTTCTAAAATTCCCCTATTCAACAGAACATGGTTAAAAACAGAAGGACCATGCATGGATTGTTTCAGCAACTTGTACTATGAATACAAACTATAATTGCATTTCATGTGCACCTCCACATTTTCCTTTGAAGTGTCAGCAATAGCATAATGCAAATGGTGAAAAGTATATTGCCCTAAGCAATTTTACTTAAAATGTTCAATTTCAGTTTAAATATTCATGCATTTAAAATAGTATAAGACGGGAATCTTCCGGGATGTATTTTGCATAATATGGGATTTCTGTCAAGAATTTGAAGTTGGAGATATGAGGGTGGCACAAACCACTGTCAAGATTTCAGCAGGGTGGAGATGAACCATGGAAAAAGAAGGGAAGATGCATTTATGGGTTTGATAACATAGTAACATGAGAACGTGAGAGAGAGAGAGAACATGTTACATGAGAACATGTAAATTCTTTGAACTACAGTATTCTCTTTTACATGCATAAATGCAGATGCTTACAATGTGCAAATTTGTGACATTGTGTGGGAGGCTTGTTCAATTGCATGTTCTCCTATATAGGTGCCAGGGGGAAAAATGTTGTCATGGTAATTGTTTCTTTTGCTGAATAATAAATAAATGGAAAAGCAAGACATTTTATATTAAAATAATATTATGCCAACCTCATTCAACCAAAATTGGTTAGGACATCAAGGCCAAAGTCCTGTTCCGCTCACTCGCTGGACTTTTGAGCAGCTGGAACTTCAAGGGTTGGTCTTTATCCTTCCTTTTTTTTTAATTTCATTTATATGCCGCCCTTCTGTGGAGACTCAGGACGGCTTACAATGTGTTAAGCAATAGCCTTCATACTTTTGTATATTTATACAAAGTCAGCTTATTGCCCCCACAATCTGGGTCCTCATTTTACCTACCTTAGAAAGGATGGAAGGCTGAATCAACCTTGAGCCTGGTGGGATTTGAACTTGCAGTAATTTGCCCTTATCACCACCAGCAGCCCACTGCTTCATTTGACCAGCAATCTGGGAAGACCAGATCATGCTTATGGCAATGCCAAAGCAATGATCTAGGAGAATTAAAAGCCTCCTGGCTTCTTCCTTTTACCCAAGGCCCCTTCTTTTAAGTTTCCTACCTTTCTTTTTCATCCAATCAAAACTGCTTGAGGAACATCTTTAGAAGAGGCTTCTTTATTGCTTTCATGCAACTGTGGCAGAGGTGGGTTTCAGCAGGTTCTGACCAGTTCTGAAGAACTGGTAGCTGAAATTTTGAATAGTTCGGAGAACTGGTAAATACCACCTCTGACTGGCCCCGCCCCCATCTATTCTATGCCTCCCGAGTCCCAGCTGTTTGGGAGAAAATGGGGATTTTGCAGTATCCTTTCCCTGGAGTGGGGAGGGAATGGAGATTTTACAGTATCCTTCGCCTGCCATGCCCTCCAAGCCACGCCCACCAAGCCATGCCATGCCACGCCCACCAACCTACGCCCACAGAACCGGTAGTAAAAAAAAATTAATCCCACCACTGAACTGTGGGTAGCAAAACACTGGTACTGCTTTTCCAAAAATAAAAAAATTGGCTTTGAGGGAGAAGTTTGGGAACACTTAAAGAGGCAGGATGCTTTCCCCACAACCTTTTCTCTGCTCTACCTCATCTCCAAGGATCTCTCTAGAAAAGGAATGAGCAACTATGGCCCCTTTATGACTATGAATTCCTGAGCTAGTCATGCTGGCTCTGGGATTCTGGGAGTTGAAGTCCACAGATTGTAAAGGGAGCATAGTTGCCCACCTCTCCTCTAGAATTCCAAATTTACTCTTTACCTGCTATTCCTATTTCTGGCAGATGTGCTGGATTATAGTACCCATATTCCTTATGTATTTAACACAGTGGCAAAGAATTGTAGTCCAAGATACTTAAAAGGCACATGTGCCTATTTGTCCTAGCATTTCTAACTCCAGTGGAGGGGAGAGGCTATAGATATGAACCATTTGGGAAATGGAGAAGGAAGCAGGAAAAGTACTAAGTTGCCCATTCTATATGTTTTAGAACTTAGAATTTTCTTCTATAAAAATGTTTAACGCTCCCAACACCTCTGATCTATTATTCAATATGATATAACTCCCTTAGGAACTCTGAATCAACCATACACATAATTCTGCTGCATTGAAAGGAGAAGTGTTTAATTTAGTCAAAAACAAATTGGGAGTCCTGGTGGCGCAGTGGACTAATTCACTGCTATTAAGATCAGCTGCTTGCAATTACTACAAGTTCAAATCCCACCAGGCTCAAGGTTGACTCAGCCTTCCATCCTTTCTAAAGTAGGTGAAATGAGGACCCAGATTGTGGGGGCAATAAGATGACTTTGTATAAATATACAAAAGTATGAAGGCTATTGCTTAACGCACTGTAAGCTACCCTGAGTCTCCGGAGAAGGGCGGCATATAAATCAAACTTTTTTTAAAAAATTCTAACCCACTGTTGCTAATGAAATGAGTCACAATTAGTTGTCAATAATTACAAAAACAACCATCTAGGTGGATGATAACCCTGAAGCCAGACCTAATGGTCCCATACAATACTGCATTTCCTTTAAAGCCCAATTAAGGTTTGGAAGTTTTGGAGAATCAGGCTGAGCTACATGAAAACTATTTTAAGGTTTTTTACAGACTTGTCTCAAAATAGCAATTTTCAACACATTTCTGAAGGAGCTTTTGACTACATCATCCTAATAAGCAGGGGATCTCCTACTCCCCCTCTCCTCCTATGCTGCAACCCATCATCCTTTTCTGCCAATCCCTGTCACATGGAAGAGGCAGTGTTGTGATACGGATGGTCATATAAATCACTTAAATAAAATAATGCAAAAAAAAAAGAGTTAATCCTAGACTACATAGCTCCTTTCTGAGTGGAAACCTCTTTCAGATGCATTGTCTTCTGGATCTTGCTGCTTCTGTCTTCTTTCTGTGCTTAAGAGCCTGATGTTCTGAAATAAGGCTGAAAGCAACAAGTAAAAAATATATATTTCTTGGCAAATATTTGAAGTACACTGGTGTTGATTACTGACGTTTTTTTAAAAAAACCTTAACAAAATACATACTGTGAAATCTCTCTTGAAATCAACATTGTTCTTGTTAATGTTCAAAGCTGTAATTGTGTGGATATTGCACAAATACTACAGACTAAGCAAAGCAACAAAACTGTTTTCCTTCTTCAATGATCTTGATGCTATTCCTGCAACTTTCTGGTTACAGCAGCATTTGTAATGTAAATGAACCAACAGGTGTTTAACATTTGCGCTATGCTTTGACCAAATCAAGACAGACTACACAACTCTGTGTGTTTGTTCAGTGATGTCCAGATGGCTGTCAATTGCAATCTGAACTCAGTGGGTGCCGTCTCTGAATAAACATCCTGACATTCACACATAGATGTGGAAACATCGTGGTGACTCCTCCTGAGGGAAATACGCCTCCTCAGGCGTCTTGTTTGAAACCAAAGTCACATTTGCTCTCCATAATGAGAATTCAGATTTTTTTACTTGCTTTTTTTTTTCTCTTATTGAATGCAAACAGTCCAAATGACAATTTTGCATTTGGTCATCAGCAGACTTACAGAACAACTCAAACCCAAGACAGGTTTTTAGACAGATCCTTCTTAAAGTTCAATCAAGGCAACCAAAGGAAAACAGTAAAACAGAAAAATGGGACCTGCCATCCTTACGCACATCATGTTTCAATAATTGTGGCAGATCACTCTGCTAACTTGTCGCTAAGGAAGGCCACCTTACTACCAGTCTGGGAAAACTGTAGCCGTCTGGATATTAGCATACTACAGCTGCAGAAAATCCCATTCAGCAAGGCTCATGGAAAGAAATGCAGTAGAATAAATGGGCACCAGCTATTGCTAGAGCATAAAAAATGATGCAAGGTGAATCCATGGGTCTGTTTATTGGATGTTCATGCTGCTTCATAGTCCTTGCAAGACTGCCTGTCGCAAATATTTCCCTCATAGAGCAACTCTGGGTGGTGTACAAATAAACTTAAAAGCAAAAGCCATCTATAAATAATCTAATTGAATAAAACACTTAAAAATAAGAATAAAATAATTAAAATTTTAAAGGTGTGAGTGGGGCTTCAGGATGCTAACCAGTCCCTCGGCAACATGCTCTTCTGTGGGCTCTAGCAAGTTAGCTGAGCCAGGTCTTCAAGCATTTACGGAAGGCCAAGAGAGTGGGGGCTCGCCTCACCTTTTTATGGTGGTGCGGGGAGGGAGAGGGAGCGAGGTTGAGGATATACAGGAACATTAGACTAAACTGTGGATTAAACTATTTTTTTTTCCTGTGCAGCAGCTTAAATATTCTCATCAGAACAATATGAGCAACTTAAAAACTCAGCAATGTAGTCATGGAAACAAGCACGAAGTCAGTAGTGGGGGGGAGGACTTGCAAGTGGCTGAGGCCAACAGCTGAATCATAAAAGGATAACTAAGAAACCTGTTACATTCTGAGGGAAGCTAAAACAAATCTGTCCAGATTCAGGTCTGTGGAAAGAAAACACACCCATTGCTGGTTATCTTCAGAGCTGTCAAGGAAGAGAAGAACGAAGATATGCTCAAAGGATTCTAGATGGCCAGAAATAATGGAGAAGATGCCCTGCAAATCACTGCACTGTATATGTGTTGCAACTATTAATTTTTTTTTCAAATAGAGTTTTTTATTATCTTCCCTGTGAAAATAGCAACTTTTGGAAACTCTTTAGACATTACCCCCATCTGCTGAATGAATGCTATTAATTTCAAAACCGGAAGGCAATTTTATGAGATGCTAGTTCCACAATATATGGTTTGGCACAAGGAGTGCATAACAACATAACATCAAGAATCTGGCTTAAGTGGAGACAAATACCATCACCTTGGAAATTGTAAAGTTAAGCTTATCGACTTGAAGTTCTCTGTTCTCGCTCGATACATTTTGGCATTACAGATGATAGATCTAGGTCAATTACTGAACCCTCCACAAGGCCTGGCCGAGCTCCATTTGACTCAATATTTTCAGGGAGGTAAAGAACGAATGGCCATTTTCATCTTGTCTGAGTTGCCATGGAAAAGTTCCAGCCCTTCAGAAGGTTACCGTAAGTCAGATGTTTCAAGGTCTTTTTTCAAAAATATCTGTGGCTGGAAAATGATATTTTTTTTCAAGAATTAATACAAACCATTCAGGACTTTAGCAGTATCACTATTGTGGTCCGCCAGCAGCCTGCGCAGCTGGCAGCGGAGTCGGACACTGAGGAGGCTGGGAAGAAACATGGGCCAGTCCTGGAGTCTGGGGAAGGCTCAGACAAGGGCTCTGCATCAGAGGCAGAGATGGGGCCAGGGCCACCTGGGAGTTATGCGCAGACTCCGGAGCCTCCAGAGTTGGACATCAGAGAGGCAGAGGAACAGGAGGAGCCTGTTCCTAGTGTTCGCATGCGCAGAGCTGCCAGAAGGCAAAAACAGTTAAAACAAAAGGGACGACTTGGGAGTAAGGCCTGGAGATGATCGGCCACTCCCATAAGGTTTAAAAGAGGAGCAAAGGCACGTGGGCCCTTTGCAGGAAAGCAACTTTGTTAATTCTGTTCCCAGTCGGCATCTCTGTTTAATTCTGGACTCCGTGTGGCTTTGCCAAGTAGGTCTTTGGCAGCGTGTCAAGGGAGATAAAGGTTGGTGATTATCCCGAAGAACTTCTCCCGAAGGACTTTTTGCAACTAATTGGGACTCACCTGTGAATGAACGTAATTCACAGCTGTTGCAATAAAAGAGGTTTTTGGGACTATCATGTGTTTTAATGACTCAGGAAGCTTGGATCACAACACTCATTTTCTTGCCTAAAACCATTGACATGCTGATCTTCTCATAGAATCTTGGAACAATGAAGAATCATTCTTAAGGCTACTTGTTCTTCTCATCTTTTTTTTATTAGGACTCCAAGTCTGTCTCATAATACTTTCCATGATTCAAGACAGTGTTTTAAGGCAATACTAGTTATGCAGGCAAGCAGCGTGTAGAAAGGAAATCATGAAAGTCTCTGTATGTAACTGAAATTCATTGCCTGCAAATAACACTGCTTTTGAGCTCATCTCCCTAATGAGAAAGCAACTTATGTAAATGATCATTGTAATATTCTAAACTGATACTCAGAAACATTTTTCCTCAACCTAATGCTCTCCAAGTTCACTGGACTACAACTCTCTAGTTATAACATTTCTGCCAAGGAGTTCTATCTGGGCATATCTGTTTAAATTTATATACTGCTGCATCTATTTTGACATGGTCTGATGCATAGGTTCTGTTTATATGGATACATCTAGACTTTATGATAGCCTTTGTGAGCCATAAGGATTTGATACTGAAGGGAAAAAAAGCAATAGCCAAACACAAATTTCTAGAATTTTTTTTACTGTATTACACATTCTATTTTTTTTTTTTGCAGTGTTAGTTACAAGTTACAATGGCACAGGGAAAAAAAAGTGAGTCCTTGCAGTTATAACTGTCAGACCATCCACATGATCATGTGATCAAACTTTGGGTGCTTGATGACATCATTAGTTTGTAGTTTCCTTCCCAAAGTTTTTGTCAATTGTCAACAACATATAAAGAAAACGTTTACAAAATGTTCTACAGATAGCATTTGCCACCAGCAAGAATGGCAAAGATGTTCCAAAACATTTCCAGAGTGCTGGAAATGTAAACAGATACCGGGTTCCTATTACCATATGTGGTGGACCTGTCCAATGGCAAAAAAATATTGGTTAAAGATAAAAAGGTGGTTAGAAGAAATGACAACACAACAAATAGATTTAAAACCAGAATTGTTCTTGCTAGGTATATTACTGGGAAAATATAATAAAAGAATTACATATTTAATATTACATGTGATAACAGCAGCAAGAATTATATACGCACAAAATTGGAAAAACAAAAATATACATATAGATGAAAATGTAATAAAGAAAATATTAGACTGCTGAAATGGAGAGTTTAACAATGAAAATTAAGGATAAAGAGGAAACAGAGTACTATCTAACTTGGGATCTATTTTATAAATGGTTAGAAAATAGAAGCAGAAGTTAGTAATTTATAATTAAGGACAATCAATAAAATAAAAGTAAATATATATCAATATTATCACTGGATTATACTAGATTATAGATTAAATAGTGTAGGGCAATAAGAAGGGAAGATTATATTGTATCTATTATGAGGAAAATGGTTATAATTATGGTGTGTATAAAACTATGTGTAATTAAAATAGATTTGATACAGACAATACAATGCTGTTGCAGAAATGGAAATGTTATGGAAAAGGAAAATGCATAATAAAAATAATTTACATTATGGAAACGTAAAAAATGCATAATAAAATATTTTTTTAAAAAAATGTGGGTGCTTGATGATTGGAAATTCTGGTCTCAGTTGTGGTTGTAAGTTGAAGACTACCTATATTGAATCTATCCTTGAGGACTACCTGATTAGTCCTCAAAGAACCCAGCATTCCTTAGAACAGAATTTGTAAGCCACTGGAAAAATATACATGAAATGCAAACAGATAATATAAATTAAAGCAGTACAACAGGAGTGTGCAATCTTGTCTTTAAATGGAACTCAACTCCTGATGAATTACATGAATAAATCCATGCATTTATATTTACAGTTGTCTTCCAGGATGGTGTGATTTTGTTGTTTACTTCCCAGTCTTCAATGCAAAAAGTCTATATTGAAACATGGAGAGGGAGCTTTGTGGCAGTTATCCATATAATATTACAGAAAATGTTCTACGAAGATCAAGAGATTAAACATTATTGATATCCTATTGGGTATCAGCCAAGAACTTCTAAAATCAAATATTCCACTCTTCTACCTTAGCAGGTGATCAGCACTGGCAAGAGCTAGCATCAATTATCTGTTTACCATAGAGATCTCCTTTTTCCCCCCAGATAAGTCCTGTGCAAATATATTTCAGATGGATTAGTCCAGGGGTGGGTTCTACTTACTTTTACTACCGGTTCGCAACGGGGCTGCATGAGCATGCTCACTTCGCTTGCATCCTCTCTTCTGCACAAGCACAGAAGCATTTTAATGACGTCAGGGTCAGTGGGTGGAGCCTCCCACCAGTTTTACTCCTATAGAACTGGTGCAAACCGGGGGCAGCCCACCACTGGATCAGTCCATGAAAAGTTGTTTTTAGAAGGCTACCATAAGTCACAATTCAGCTTAACATGGGGAGATTCCAGAGAAGAATTATGTGAGATACATTTACCATTCCTCCTTTCCCAAATTAACAACTGACAAGTTATGTTCTCTAGGGTTACCGGATCTCAGTTGACCACTAGCGGGAATTTCTGTATGTCTACTTTTGTCAAGCAATTGCCTGGCTTTTTCCAGCACAGATCTGCTACATCTACCATCCTGCTACTTTACACCTCAGTGTTTTCATAAACATTGAATATTGAATTGCCTATTAATTGTACATAATTGCATCATGGAAGCACAGTGATTTAAAAAAAAGAGGATAATAGGTTACAAGAAGTTTTCTTGGCAACAGTATGGAAATGATTGCCACTGTCACTTTCTGTGGGAAGGGTGTTTTTTTTTTGAGGGGGAGGGGGAGATTTCACAATCTAGCCAAAATTCCCAGGTTATCTCCCAGCCATGTCTGATCCTGATCAGTCCCCCAAAACAGCCAGTGTCCTCTCACAGATCAGTTGGGATCCCTTTGCCCTATAGAGACAATCTCTACTAGAAGCTACCACTGCTAAGTTAAGCCATTATAGGGTCTCAGCTGAGGAACTCTTGTGAATACACTTCAACTGTCCTCCCTGAGGGGAAAAAATAAAAACTGTTATAAAACCAACTGTTATTAAGTTTCAGCTCTCTGCAGGACAAAACCATCTAAGCCACCTGGGAGATACTTTCTCTCTCCCACTCCTGTGCATAATTATCCCCCTTTCCCTTTTTTTTTCCAGGCCAGTAATGAAGATAATGTACAAAATTTCAGGTTTATAAACTTCTGAATAGGCTTCTGAAAAATAACCTGAAACCTTTAATATCTCTGAAAAAAACAGCTTTACAAGTGTCTTTATATGAATTGAAATAATAGAATAACGTGGAACATTAAGCACTTAAGAGCCATTATCGGCTCTTCCTTGCTTTCAGCTGCTGTACTTGGGTTGATAAATATACTGCAAAGTATCATTGCTGATGTGTAAGGCAAGTATGACTTTTTCAGCATATTAAAATTAAAATTGGATGTTAGAAGCATCCATCTAGCTATGAGGATTAAAGAATTACGTTAAATAAAATTAGGACAAAGGAAGCATACTTGGGAGGTGTGAACAAGTTTGAGAGTTATTGCTAAAATCTTTTACTAAAAAATACACTCTGTTATTTGAAGCCACAGTTGGACTCTCCAACCCAAGATACTGAACTCTCTTAGAAAAGGAGAAATTTCACCTTGTTATGGTTACCAGACCTGAGATGCAAAATTCTGGATACCTATTAGCTGGCCACAAAAAAGAGATAGCCAATTCGAATTCTTTGCTGCCATTTTATATTTGTGGAGGAATTTTTGCAGTCCTGCTGTAACCTTCCTCCTCCTCATACCAAGAGAGGGAAAAAGAACCATCCAAATGATGTTTCTAACAAAAGGCAAACACAAAAGCAGAACAGCAGAGAGCAGCTGTATGAGTTCTGTTGTCTTTGAGAGTAGGAAGGAGAAATTTGTCCAAATGCAGCCCACGGGACTCTCAAAAGATGATGTTTACAATTTGCTTTTCAATGCAAGCTAGTTAAGACACAACCAAAGGCAGAATTAGCAGGAGGTCGTTTTGTCAACACTTTCCACCTAAGACTTTCTACCCTCCATATTTTCAGGGGTGTGGGTTAAGTGAGGATGCTCGCTTTAAATTGCAAGTGCCCCAGCTTTTCACAGGTCATGAGTTTTGTCGTTAAAAAAACCCCATGTGCATATCCCCATAGTTCTCTTTCTTTTTTTAATAACTCTTTTATAACTCTTTTCAAAACTCTTTCATAGTTTTCTTTCCTTTCTTTCTTTTATTTATGTACAGAGAGCATATTCATCAAGACAAATTCCTTGTGTGTCCAATTACACTTGGCCAATAAAGAATTCTATTCTATTCTATTCTATTCTATTCTATTCTATTCTATTCTATTCTATTCTATTCTATTCTATT
>WNWU01000005.1:8018336-8032675 GCA_012654045.1 Ptyas mucosa
TACTCTACTCTACTCTACTCTACTCTACTCTACTCTACTTTATTCCAACAAAATACTGGAGAGGAGGGAGGCAAGTTCAATACAACCCATAACATTAAAATCCAGGAGACACAGGCAAGTGCTTTATTATTGCCGAAAATTATTTATTTGCTCAGTAAGCACATTTTGGGAGAGCAAGACTTCCCTTCCAATCTTCCTGAACTATTCATTGCTGGAACACTGAGGTCCTCTTCTGGATGTGCCTCACAATACAACTAAAAATAATCCAATAAAGTTTTCAAGTGTGAGTTCTGAAACTTTGGCTTTGTGTTTCCTTGTTGCCCGTCAATCCTTTGATACGGGCCAGGTCAGGAAACAGACACTGCAAGGACTGTCAGAATTCTATTGTTGTAGAGTATAATAACAAAGTCTTGAAAGCTCTCAAAGTTACCCTCTGCTCCTTCTAACACCACCCAGAATCAAGGTGAGCTTTCACTCCCTCCTTTCCAAGGGATGATATTTATGGTCTTTAAAAAAAAAAGAAAAAAACTTTACAGTTCTGACATTCCTTCAGCATATTATCTCTATATTCCTCTACATCACCTCCATGGTCTGCCTTTTACAAGCTAGGATGTCTCATGTGAAATGACTACAGGCTCATTACCCCCATCCAAGCTTAGTGGTTCCCACTAAGGTCAACAGACAAATCTTACCGCACAGTCAGATGGAAAAACATCCCTGTATTTTCTTCTTGTTGCACAGCAACCAACCCTGGAGAGTATATCGTGGCAGAAAACAGGAAATTCCCTTCATCCTGGAATTTGTTTACTGGACCACCGATGACCTGCTGGGTCATCCTTTTAGAAAAAGATAGTGCAGCATGATGGAAGAGTAATTGTAGTGGCAAATGAACTTCAATAATACTTACCTAAAGAGATAAACAGAATGACCACAGGTGGCCAAAACAGCAGTGGGAAGTAGGAATGATTTCTAACTTCCTGTCAGCTTTCCCATTGATTTTGCTTGTAGGAAGCTGACAGGACGTGTCATAAATCAGGATCACATGGCCTCAGCTGATGGAAGAAGTACAGCAGGGCTACCTACATAACTATATAACCCTTCCAGAATTCTTGGTCTGAAGGTCCTTGAAATTTCCACTTCCACAGGAGTAATGGGTCCCAGAGTTTGTATGCCTTCTTTAAGGCAGCAGATTTGAGGTTATCTTGATTCAAAAATTATTTCACTATGATACACCATTTCAGCTAACTGAACTTGACAATTAATAGTAGAGTGTTTTAGTAGTATACACATTTAGTAGTGTATAGATAAAGCTATAGTATGTACTATATTTACATAGATAGTAGTATATAAATCTATACTATATAGATTTAGCAGGTCCTAGGGGCAGGGCTTGGGTGGGAATTTCACATGGAAATGATGTATATCTGACATAAGATATAGATATCTGCTGTGGTTTCCCATGACTTCTCAGATTCGGGGTAGCCCTTATGGTGAACCAAATATTCTAGGCCAGTGATGGCTAACCTTTTTGCCATCGAGTGCCAAAAGCAGGGGGAACGCGGGGAGGGGGTCACGCACACACGTGCCCACACCCATAATTCTATGTGCCCTACCCCCCCATGCATGCGTGCATGACCCCGCTGCGCTCCCTCCGCTTTTAGTACACAATGGCATGGTGGGCCAGGTGGGCCCCTTTTTCACCCTCCCCAAGCTCCAGAGGCTTTCTAGGAGCCTGGGGACAGCGAAAATGGCCTTTCCCACCCCCGGAGACCCTCTGGAGGCCAGAAACGGCCTGTTTCCTGACTTCCAGTGGGCTCAGAAGGCCCGAAAATCAGCTGGCCGGCACGCGCATGCACGCTGGAGCTGAGCTAGGACAACGCTCGCGTGCCCACAGATATGGCTCCGTGTGCCACCTGTGGCACGCGTGCCATAGGTTCGCCATCACGGTTCTAGGCATTTTCCCCCTGGACCTACAATGCAGAATGTGCCAGCTAAGATCTGGGCCCCTAGCTTAGTTAAATTAGATCTTTAATTATGAGACAAATAGTTCCTTCCTCCTCCCCAAAACATCAACAAACTCCACATGTTTTTTCTGGCATAGGGAAGGAGAATCGGAGAGCTGTGTAGAAGAGGGAGAAGGTATAAGAAGGAAGCTCAAAAATGGTGCTGTTGACAACAATGTATTCCTTCAGTAACATTACTTCTGCTGCCTTCTGTATGGTCCTTTTCCAAATATTGTATTTTGGCAATATAATTAACTTCCTATATAGTCATTATTAAAATGACTGAATTTAAGACTGGACAACACTAACATATTTGAATATAACTTCAACATTTCAGCTACCCATATGTTCAGGAAAGGTAGTCCTTACAAATAAGGTATTATTGTAAGTGAACACAGGTACACAAATCCTGTATTGGTAATTCATTCAATAAATTCCCTCAAGTTTACTATGACTCCTGGTGACTTCATGGTTACACCCATGTTATTTTCTCAGCAACATTACAGAAGTGGTTTTCTTTTGCCTTTTTTTTTTTCTGGAATGCTTTTTCAACTTTGCAGTCAGTCCAACAGTTCTGGAATTTCCAAAGAATAAACTATTCTGGCCCTGCTGAGCTTTTCAATACTGTCCAAGATCGGATAGATGCTGCTAACCTGAACAGCTTGCCTTCAATATTATAAGGAGTTTTCTATTGCAAACATATTAAAATATAACTAAATCAACTGATCCTTAATGGTGATTGCTATTACAACAGGAATTAATCTGAAGTATGTATGGCAGCAACTGATCAGGCATGAGTACAAGCCTTTCAATTCAGTTATCACAATATTAAGTTTAATAATGCCAAAATTTTCTACCAAGGTCTGAACGCTGTAGTCTCTAGGAAGATCTAAACTTGCCCTGTGATGCACTGAAGAAAATGGTACACATTAGACATTGTCAGATATTTATATGTATTTGGATTATTTCACTGAAAGAGTACATGGTTTTTATGCAGAAGGTCCCCTTCTTATCTTCGGTATTTCCAGTTGAATATATCACACATAGGAAATTACAGAAAAGCCTCTGTTAGTACTAGAACAGAGTCAACTAGATTAAAATGACTAAATACCTGGACTATATTATAGCGTAATAAAGTCCCAATACTAATCAGACTAGTTCCCAAGAGAAATTCCAATGTAGCAGGTGATCTGGAAAGCTTGATTCAGCATGTACAACTTAGTGAACAACTTAGCAAACTGGAAGATGACAGAGAGTTTTATACAGAGTTCTTATTCAAATAATTTACAAGACAATAGAAATCAGCAGGAGTCTGTACCTGCAAAGCATGCATTATCCTAATTAGCTGAACCTCTTGTCAAGTTCAAAATCAATAGTTGCAAGAGTTCAGCCTTAGCTGGTATTGTTCTTTCAATAATACCTTTCCAGTTGGCACCCAGGGGAAAACAAAGTAGACATTTTGACCCACAACTGTATTTGTTAATTTATTATAACTTATTATTATATTGAAGAGGGACAGGTATGTCATTTTCCACCTCCTGGAGCTAAATAATTTAGTCCAGCAAAGGTCAGCATTGTGAAGATCATTCAAGGATTTATTCTTCTTCTAGACTGGTTAACTTTACAACAACCTCTCATTTACTGAATTCCTTTTTCCGAACTTTTGATTTTGGTGCTGCCAAAAAGAAAAAAAAAACTGAGGTCACTAATATTCAAATCTATACACGTCTATACAGATTAAAATGCTGATATGAAGTTTTTACCATTTGGATTCTCTTGTCTGTAAAAGGTTTTCAGCATCTCCACAGCTTCTTCAGATCGATAACCGGCTATGCACTAAAGAAATTAAACATGTTGCTCACAAATGCATCTGAAATGAAGATACATCATCAGCAGAATTTTTTGGTTAAGACCAAAAAGTTCTTATTTTTAAGAACTCAAAAGTGGGAGTAACATAGCTTCTGTTGTTGCTATGCTGGGATGTTAGAATAAGACCAACCTATTAAACATTGTTTACTAGGTAACTTTTAAAGGCAGAGGAATGCATGTATGACTTTTGATTAGCACAAGAAGAAAGCACAGAACAAAAAAAGTGGGAGGAGGATATAGATGTTATCAGAAGAGAGTGTTTTTTTCCCAGTAGTTACATTTCATGGGAATTTAGGGTGACAATTTTGGGGGAAGGGTCATTTTTATAATCTTTTCCCCCTTCATTTGACTGGCACAAATTCTTAAAGAAGTCTTTTCAGAGTCCAGATAGCTATGATTGGAAATAAAACTATTTAAGTGGATATCTAACACCCTTCCCGCCGCCCACCCCCATGCATGCATGGCAGAGACCGAAAGACCAGGTGGCCAGTGTGAGGTGCATGCACATGCGCGGCGGAGCTGAACTGGGGCGACGGCTCACGTGCCCATAGAGAGGGCGCTGTGTGCCACTTCTGGTACGCGTGTCATAGGTTCGCCATCACGGTTCTAGAGCAAGCTCTTCATTACTATATCACTTTGATATATCACATTCTTATGAACATATAGACAGGCACCGTAATGAAGTACTCACTTGAAATGGTTCTCCTGTATCTGTTAAGGTAGCAGAAGAGATATTCAGAACTGAGCCGCAGCCTCCAAACCGTTCATTTTGGCAACCATATACAACCAACGGGATTTATGCAAATCAATTAAGGCATTAACTAGGTTAGATAAGAAATCCTACACAGATAGTATATAATATACAAATAGTAACAATCCTGTTTGATAGTCCAGCTATTTTGATATGCCAACTTTCCACCACTACCACCACCACCATCATCAATTCGTGAAATCACAGCTGCCAGTTTTTAGCTGGGCCTTCATACACACCGAGTTCTTCTTGAGGACCTAGGATATTGGACCATATTGGCATGGTAAATGTTCAGATCCAATCAGTGGCGTTTTTTTGTGATTGACAAATAGAAATTTTGACAATGCATAGATTTTCTAAATGCTATCCAAGATTTTTTTCGTATGCCAATAACCACTGAGAAATAAATAAACAGCTGGTTTATACCATAATCTTTCATCTTTGATTTTCAGATCTCAATAATCTTGTAACCTCCAGGTCCCTGTCTTCTATTCTACTATCTCCTAGTATTGCCATATCAATTTTCCAAATTTCCTTCTTTTCTACCACGGTTAAATCTGGTCTGTTATCAGCCAAGGCTTTATCAGTTTGCATTTGGAATTCCCAAAATATTTTAACTTGCTCATTTTTAGCAACTTTTTCAATTATATGTTCTCACCAATTTTTCATCAATCCTTTTCACGTGATTTTTAACCATTTGTGCTGTTATTAATACAATAGTTCTTCCATTTGATTTTTACTCAATCCATCTTCAAGTTCTTTTATCCATCCAGCATTTTTAATATAGTCTTTTTTGAGTTTCCCATAGGTCTTTCCAAAATTGGATTGTTTCATTTTTTGGTATTTCATTTTCAGAATTTCTATTGCTACTTATAATTTATATTATTATTAAATAATTATCATTATTATTTACATTTGTATATAGTACTGCCCAATGACCCCAAAATACAACATTACAAGCAAAAAGCAATGTAGTAATAATAATCTCCTTTCATTTACAATACATACATTCATCTTTTCTTTAGACATCTTATTACAAAAGTGATAACTTCCCCAGATAAAATATTTCTCATTTTCCCCTGCTTGGACAAAAGATAACTTCCACCCACAAACTGAGGACAAAAATATTGCTGAATTTCCTTCCTATACCTATCCAGATATTTAACAAAATGTTTTAAAGAAAAGAAGCTTAAATATGTATTCCTGTCGTAGGAAAATTCCAAAATTTCATATACCACACAAACACTTGCCCTGCCTGATTTGAACTTGACCCTAAATGTCACCTTCTTTTCTATCCTATCCATATCAACATTTGCTAATCAAAATTCAGAGTTCGTATGACTCCAAATACCAAATACCCAGTTGAAGAACAGTAGCATAGAGGACCTTCTTTCCGTGGTTCCCCAAGGTGGGAAACAGAATCCCGTATTAAGGATTAAGTGGTCAACATTTGGAGAAGGATACTCATCATTCGAAGCGCAGCTGCACACATAATACAGGGCTCAACTGTGACGTATAATACTGTGTGTGTAAAAACTTCCTCGGGTTGCTTCTTGTGTTGTTGACACCAATCTAAGACCTGATCAATTGCTACCATTTCTGCATGGCGAGTAGCCTATGGGAATAAAGAAAAAGAAAATCAGAATTGGTGCCACACAAAATGGGTTACTTTGCATATAAAGTAGCCTGATCTTCGGTAAAAGCCTCAAAACCTGGCATTGCCAATTGGCCTGGTGCTCCAATAGGGTCACATTGGAGGTGATGGATAGATTAATAAGAGATCCAAACACTCCCTCTGCCCATCCTACTCCCACCCTCCCCAACTTTTAGTTAGAGTTAATAATTTATGCTTTTATAGCATTTCATTCTTATTATATACATGCTTTGTATAGTTTTATCCTTTTTAATGTTGTAAGCCGCCAACTGCTACACTGTGATAAGATGGGCAGCAAACTAATTTAATAAAATAAGGAAAACACACATATAAGGAAAAATAACTCTTTATTTTTTAATAAAATTACAGGAACTACGGTTTGGACAAAATGGCCTAGGACAGTTTCCCTCAATTTACTGCCCTCTAGTGTATGGAGGTAAGCATTCTCAGTATTACAAGACAGTATGGCCACTAGTTGAGAAAGGTTAGTTGTCCTTAGCTCTGCAATTCTATTCTCCATGCTTGCCACACAGTTCCCAAAAGATGAAAACTGATGTGCTTGGTTCTGTTTGGATTAAGGCAATTAAAACAATTCACTGAAGCATGGAGTGAAATCCTGTCTTATGCTGAGGATGCTTGCTATATTGTATCAAGAGACAAGGGCAAGTTTATCACTCCATGTCTTTTAGAATTTGCTTTATAAGCAAAATAAAACAAAATAACACACATAAGACTGGCCCTTGTTGGAAATTTGTTACAATTTATTTATTTATTTGCTAGGTTTATATCCTGCCATTTCATCAGAAGCTCAAGATGGTCTACACAGCATCTTCTCCTTCAACAGTTTTTCACAATAGCCTTGTGAGGTAGGTTGAGCTGAGAGATGATAATTGGTTCCAAATTACCCAGGAAGCCTCCATGGCTGAGGGCAAATGCTGGTGTCAACCCAATGCCTTCAAAGGTATACTATGCTGGCTCTTTGACTGAAAGAGAACGACTGGCCAGGTCATTCAGGAAATTTTGGTGGCTGAGAGTAGACTTCAGCTTATGCTTCCCCAATCCTAGACTGTCACTCTAAGCCTTCTGGTTGTCATGTACCGTATTTTTCGGAGTATAAGGCACAGCTTTTTCCCTCCTAAAAGGGGGTGAAAATTTAGGTGTGTCTTATATACCGAATGTCGCGCCGTCCACGCCTGGCCCCTGCCCTTTGGCCTCTGCCTCGCAGCAGTTATCTCCTTGCAAGCAAACAGCAAGAAAAAACAGCTCCTTTCAGCTTCAGCACAGTCTAATTAGCACAAGTTGATTGGATTGGCCTTTTGACTCTCAGCTGATTTGCTCTCAGCTGTTTTGCGCAGGGCTCTGCTGCTTGCTGCAAAGAGATAAATTGCTGGAGCAGATTTTTTCCCCCTTGTGCTAATCGAGCTATGCTAAAAACGAAAATGAAAGTAAAGCAGGCTGTTTGCTGCAACGAGGCAAAATTGCTCAGAGGCAGAGGCAGATTTCTTTTTCTTCTTTTCCTCACCAAAAAAGGTAGGTGCATCTTATACTCCGGTGCACCTTATACTCCAAAAAATACGGTAAGTATTTTCATACTATCAAAGCAGCCTATCAGAATCCAGGCCTCAATAAAAAAAAACAAAAAAACAAAAGTCATCATAGAACAGAGCACAATATTTAAAACACCTACACAAACCAAACAGTTGCAGTGGTTGCAATTCTTTTTTATAATGCATTTTCAAAATTTCCACTGTAGGGTAGGGAAGGTCAATGACAACCAATATAGGTGAGGTCTTATTTCACCATACTGATGTTATTTTATACAGTGCCTTTTGTTTTTATTTTACTGGAGCAATTCCAAAAGCCAATCCCAGAACAGAACAAAAAAAAACCCTGCAAGAGCCACAGAAATTCAGTGTCAAAACAATAAAGATCATCAAAAAAAACCAAACAAAAACCAAAGGCATGGAGCCGTGTCTCTGCTTTGCTTTCTTTTCCTTCTCAGTGTCTGAAACAAGTAAGGGTAAAGAGGACAGGAGAAAAACAGCTGTTTGATCAAAAACAGGATTGACTACAAGCAAGCTTTTTCCTCTATCTGTCAGGGATTAAGTTCTATAGTATTTTCTATTTAATCTTTCCAACAATTAATGCAAAGAAAAAGATTGATCTACCAGTCATAAAAAGCAAATAGACAGCATAGGAAATGCTCTCATGAGCTTTATGCATGTTCATGGATTACATCACCTGTTTTTCCCCCAATTATGGCAGCATTTGGCACCAAAGCCTTTAAATGCATCGACTTTCATTTCTTTGCAATACTGTATAACCTACATCAGTGGTCCCTAATCTTTCTGGGTTGGCGGCCCAGCACAAGGGTGGGTGGGGAAGAGGGGATGGTTTTGTGTTAGGGGCAGGTCCGCGTACACACGCACACAGCTTCATTTGAGGTTGACAAGATTCTCAAAGCAGTTTATCAAGATAAAAACAGCAGTCATCATCACATCAAGAAAATAAAAAGCAGAGCAAGGGTAAAAATCATCAGTAAAATCTAGAATTTCCTGCAGCTTTACCTCCAGTGGCAGGAAGGATCTTAGAAAAAGTTTTGAAAATAATTGTAGTATTTGGTAGATTTAAGCAGGTGGAGGGAGCCCTGAAGGCATTCAGGAAAAAAGTTGTTTAAACAAATCACCTTTATGAATTGTGCCTGGTAACTAAGAGTTAGTTACCCAAAATTACATCATTTGATCAATGTATCACTTTCGAAGAAGGGTGATTTGTAATACCACTCTAAATGTTTTAATAAAACATATAGTTACAAAATAGGAAATGATTTTTGTTTAGCAAAGCATGCACAGTCTAGATATTTAAGATTCTACCCTTATTGTTTTTTTAAATAGCTTATATATTTCACAATATGCTTCATACTATAAATTTGTAAGTACAAATTGAAAACAATGGCTTAATTAATTCTTGGATATATCAAAGAATGCTATTCAATAAAAGGAACTGAACATATGTGATTGATAGCAAATGTGAAGCAAATAGAATGCATTTAGCTATAATCTATTGTTATAATACATCTTACAAATTAATTTTAATGTGAATAGTCCTTCAAGAGATTGTGCTTAGCAGGTGCCATAAATGCTATAACACACTCTAGGGTGCAACTACAATCGCTTCCTGAGAGCTGGCAGAATTGCTGACTTAAAATGCTCTCTGTTCTTATTAAGAACTGTTAAAATTCTCCCCTCATAAAATCAGTTAGATAGAGTTCATTGTTTTGAATGAATTGCCATGGACACCGAAGTTTTCATCATCTCCAACTATGCTGAAGACTTCTTAAGGGGCAGGGGTAGGGTTGTAGTTCATCATCATAAACAAACAAACAAACATGTATTCAAGCCAGGTTTGGCAATTGTTCTTATTGTTGTACTTGTTCTCTTCCCATTCCATGTAGATGAATAACCCCATAACGACCGAATCTGTACACTCTTTTGCAAGATTAGAATCTTCTTGTGAAATTCATGACATGTTTATTTCTGCATTGTACTTCCAAACTTTGGGAAAGTTGTGGCTACTGGCTGCTGTTCTGCTGCCACTGTGGTCACATGATCTTCATTGTCAACATTTTGTGAGTTTCCCAGGCAGTCTCACAATCCCTTGGTCCCTGCCTGATTCCCGTAAGGAAATTCAATGGTACAGTCAGTGCAAAGTCAGAAGTCACTCCCGCTCCCACTGTTTTTTGCCCACTGTTGGTCATTCTGTTTCTCTGTTTCAGTAAGGAAATATCTCTGAAATAATGACTCAATGGATCATGGGTTTCTAGTTTATTATGAAATACTGAAAGATTAACTTTTATTGTTTGAACTCTTTCAGTTTTTATTTCATTATACATGTAATATATATTGATGTAATATATCCACCAGTCTTTCTCAATCTTACTTTCTCAATTCAGTTCCCATGATCTTCAGCCAATGGCTATTCTGTCTGAGGTATTGTGGGAATTAAAATACATTCGAAAATTGGGGCACTTTGAAATATTATCTCTACATTTTGAAATTTGTCTTGTCTAGGTAACAGTAACAAAACAAAATGTGGAACATTTGATAAAAGAAAAAGAAAACAATCCACAAATAAAAAATACTAATAACTGAAGTTCACTAGCATTCAGAGGTCAACACAAAACATTTTTATTACAAAAAAGTTACCATGTCCCCTTAATTACAGGTAGACCTCAGAGTACAACAGTAACAGTCAAACTTTGAGGACCAGTCATGGGTACTCTTTATTCAAGACCAAGGCTACTTATAATATAAGAAAAATATAAAATGGTTTTCCAGAATTGAGTTTGGAGAATTGAGAATTGAGAAAAGAAAAATATATAATGGTTTTCCAGAATTGAGTTTGGATGTTGAGATATGTTTATAGAGAACACAGCATTTTTTCACCAGAATTTTAGAAAAAAGGAACTCAAAACATAAAAATTCCAAAACAGTAATTTGCTATACAATTCCCAAATTATACAAGGCAGGTTTTAAACACAGCTGAAGTAGAGGAATTTCTTGAGGATCTTTCTATTTATATATGCAGTGCAAAGGATAGGATTCTCACTTACATTTTTTGTTTCGTTAACTTCATTCCTTCCTTTCCCGATAATCTCATTATTGTAGACCATGAGGCAACCAACAGGTACTTCACCATTCTCAAGTGCATCTTTAGCCTATCAATACAAAGTAATTCGCAACAGCATTAGAATTGTTAAGAAGGATGCAGTGTCATATTTATCACAGATTGCAAATTCATGATTTGTTTAGTCTAGTGGTTAAGGCACCAGGCTAGAAACTGGGAGATTGTAAATTCTAGTCCCACTTTAGCCATGAAAATCAACTACGTGATTTTGGGCCAGTCATTTTTTTTCAGCTCAACCCACCTCACAGGTTGTGGGGAAAATAGGAGGAGGAAGGTGTGTTGGATATTTTCACCACCTGAGTTCTGTGAAGTTTCTGAAAGATGCCCTAATTAATTCATGAGCCAAACTTCAAAAGAAATACAGTCATTTATTAGGAGCACCATTCTGGCAATACTCTGATGGAGTCAGAACTGACCTCACATAAATTTATGGGCCCCCATGACCCTGTCTCCCCCCCCCCCCTTCCTGGCCTTCCATAAACCACATTCTCCAATTGACCACATTGGCAGGTTGTGAAATCCCGCTGACTCCAGTAACCTAGGACACAATCTATAGAAAGGCATTTGTGGAATGTAGTTTCAGTTAGTGTAATCAAGCAGCTCGGTCAGTTCTCTCTTCCCCCCTCCTCCTCTGCTCCTGCTTATGGCAACTTGAAAGCTTTACAAGTTGACAAGTTATTTATAAAATATTAAAGTGGGATAAAAATAAAATTAAATAAATAAAATACTTTAATAGATGTCGGAAGTAGACATACGGATAAAAGTTCTCAGGAAAGATAAACAGTTCCTTCTTCTAGAACAAAGCCTGTTTTGTAAGATTATTGGAAGTTGAGGTTCAATTGCTGAGGTTAAGAAACACTATCTTTGGGCAACATATATTAATAAGGAACTGAGGGCTGATATCTTAAATGAAATTTGGAGGCAGAATCATCTTTCCAGGGTAGGATCCTATTCATCTCATTAATGTTCACTCAAAGCCCTCTCAAATATACTTCTACTCATGTTGTCAGCCTGAAATTTTAGGCTTCATGGTTAGCTTTTCAATAAAGGTAATGTTAGCATTTTAGCATGCCTCCTGTTGAAGTTCAAGAAACTATGCTTTCCTTTTAGCCAAAATCATTTCTTTATTTTACTTGCAAAACCTAGCCTTTTGGTAACTAAACAATAGGAGGGGGTATTCTGGAAGTCATTGAATACAGTTGCAAGTTTCAAAAAAGATGCAAACCTGCTGGGAAAGAAAGTGATGCAATCCACAAATTTCCCACTTGTTGAATGTAAATCTAGAATCAAGGTTTTTCTATTGTTCAATGCTCCCATATAATCAATGTCTGATCACTTGCTTTCTGACATATCACAAATACTGAATGTATCATTTGTTTCTGTACCCCCGAGGTGGGTTTCAGCAGGTTCTGACCAGTTCTGGAGAACCGGTAGCGGAAATTTTGAGTAGTTCGGAGAACCGGTAAATACCACCTCTGACTGGCCCTGCCCCCATCTATTCTCTGCCTCCTGAGTCCCAGCTGATCAGGAGGAAATGGGGATTTTGCAGTAATCTTCACCTGGAGTGGGGAGGGAATGGAGATTTTACAGTATCCTTCCCCTGCCACGCCCACCAAGCCATACCCACAGAGCCAGTAGTAAAAATTTTTGAATCCCACCACTGCTGTATCCCATTTAAAAACTTGACCTCTCCCCATAAATGCTTTTTGTTTTGCCTGAATTATTTGGTGATTCATATTTTTGAGTGGATTAAGAAGCCCCTTTTGCAAAAGTAGAAATCATTCTCTCTCAAAATCAAATTCTTATCAGCTCCATGCCAAACCCTGGATGCTTGAGCTTCTAGGCAACAATGTCTGCCACTAGCTTTTCCCTATTAATATAGCTATGAGAGTTGGAACTGCACTCTCAAATACTTCTTCAGGTCAGATTCTTGCAGTTCTGTCTAAGGAAATGCTGGGGAAATTGGTTATATAAATACAATAATTGATAGATGAGGGGTCCTCCGTGCTCTCTGAGTTTGGTTGTTTTCTTGCAGATGTTTCATTACCCAAACTAGGTAACATCATCATCGCTGCTGGCTGGGGGATTCTGGGAGTTGAAATCCACCCATCTTCAAGCTACCAAGGTTGAGAAACACTGGCCTACAAGATCCCTTCCAACTCTGTTAATCTGTTAAATATGTTAACAGGTAAACTCCCAAACAATTCACGGGCGTGGATGTCGCCCATTAAATACGTTACTCTTTTTTCCCCCACTATCTCCCAAGTTCCAAAAGGCTCGCAACCCCGAAACCCGTTTCTTTGTTTTCCTTCTATCTTTCTTTTTCTTGCGGGACGACCGCCCTTCTTACAACAACCCCTTTCGGTTGCTTCTCTGCGAGAGCGCCGCCCTCACCATATCTACAGCTCTGTCCATCCAGGCTTCCGTTTCCCCCGCGCTCACCCGCCACCTCTTCGCCGCTTCCATCATCTCTGGAAAGGAAAAAGCCTCGCTTGCGTACGGAACGAAAAGTGAAGGGGGAAAAAGATCCGAGGGGGAAAGAAATGAATGGAGAACCAAGCTGCCGGGGGGGGGGGGGGGGGGGGGGGGGGGGGGGGGGGGGGGGGCCTCTAATGGAGGGGTGGACCGTGGGCCGAACGAAGCCGGCGTCGGAGACGATGGGCGGGGCTTCCTGCGGCGTGCGGGGGCCGGGTGGGCGGAGCGGCGGCTCGACTGAGAATCCTCATCTGCCGCCGCCGCCGCCGCCGCGATGCTGCTGGCCGTGTGGGGCTTCCTGAAGCGTCACAAAAAGAAATGCGTCTTCTTGGGCGCTTTTCTGGGTGGTGAGTTTCTCTTCTCCCCCCCCCCCCCGCCCAACCCGGGCATTTCCCGGACCTTCGCTTGCTGGGCTTTGCTGCCCAGAAACAGCTGTTAAACAAGCATCCCCCCCCACCTGATCCCGAGCGCCTTCCTGCTGCTCCAAATCCAGAAGCGTCCGCCCCCTAAAATCTACAGGACGTTTCCTGCTCGCCCCCTTTTTAAGTTTTGCTTCGTTTTATCTATGCCGAGTGAGCTTGCTCCCAAAGATGGGTGCATGCATGAGGATTGCCACCTTAACCCCTGATTAATTTACCGATTTTCTTCTTAGTTCTCTGTAGGGTCACCTAGGTTGGCTAAAAATCCCATCATCATCACCCCATTCCTAAGAGGTCTGTAGGGGCCTGCATAAGTGCACCAGCGTGCCTACCGACCCTGTCCTAATATTCCTTTCTACTTACTCTTTTCATGTATTCAGATTATACTGTTATCTTATATATGCTTGACAAAATAAATAAATAAATATTGCTTAATGCATTGGAAGCCGCCCTGAGTCTCCGGAGAAGGGCGGCATATAAAT
>WNWU01000005.1:8033075-8053283 GCA_012654045.1 Ptyas mucosa
CTAATTAATAAATCTTGCAGGAGATATGGGGAGAGTGACCCCACTTTATATATATATATATATATATATATATATATATATATATATATATATAAAATTAATAAATCTTGCAGAATGGATATGGAGAGAGTGACCCCACTTACTGACCCCACTTTCCTCCTTTCGAGACGGTCTTTCTTGCTCCTTGTTGTACATACCTTGATATTTCTGCCTTTTTCCCAATGGATAATCTAAATAAATATACTACCGTGACTTTATTTACGTAGCATTGGTTACAACAAACCAAGTTAAAATAAACTCAAAGCAGTAATGAACAGGAGGAAAGAAGTTTCAAGCATATGCTTTACCTGAGCTCTTATTTGCTAGCTTGGAACAATTTTCCCTTTAGATAAGAGTTACGAACCAGGCAAATTTAGCTGTAATTCCAAGGGCATTATCTTTAGTAGAAGAGGGAAAACATAATTTTCTGTTGCTCTGAAAAATAAGTGACAGGTGGTTGTTGTTTTTTTTACCTGGGACAAATAGGACAATGAAGGAAAGGAAGATAGAGAGCTACAGTCACATTTGCTGGGCCTAGATGAAGGTGTGGATTAAAGGCAGTGTTTCAAAATCTGTCTTGAAGCACTGTTAATGGTAGTATTTGCTTTTGCAACTGAGTTTAAAATCTCTCTCACTAGAAGATTCTGGATTCATAAATATGTTTCATTGAATGGGGATTTGTAATTAAAGGAAACCAAGTTGCCAGTTTACAATAAATAAATCATGAAATGGAAACTGATACATAGTACATCGGGAGAGTGCTTGGTTAAGGACTGCTTAGTTAAGAATTTATCTTGCCTGAGAAGTTCCCCCAATGGAGATGTAGATCCTACTGATGAAAGAGGTTCAAGTTCAGACAGATTCTTTAATTAGTTCACATGTTCTGCATCAACCTCCTTCTTCATTCACAATTGCATGAACAGACATGTACAATACTTTCCTGTTCCAAGTGTATCTTGTCACCCACTTGAGAAAGTATCATTTTTTTTTCTAAATACAGAAGCTTCACCACTTCACCACTAAATACAGAAGCTTTGGTCTTGACAAATGCAGTTCTTTGTTTAATGACGAATATTATTCTTGGGCTGATCAACCATATCCCAAATTGTCAGTAGCTTGGTATTTCAGAGATATGAAGTGTGATATGTATGTGTGTATGTCTTTTGTAGGGGTTTATGTACTTGGAAAATATGGCCAGAAAAAAATGAAAGAAATTCAAGAAAGAGAAGCAGCAGAATATATAGCACAAGCAAGAAGGCAATATCATTTTGAAAGTAATCAGAGGACTTGCAACATGACAGGTAAGGTGGTACTGTAGCTATTTTGTTTGTCAAAGAGACCAAAGTCTGAAACTCGCTTTCAAATTCCCTTTTTTTTTGCTACTTGTTTTAACATCTAACTCCTGTTTCTTTAATGAAACAATTGCTACAGATGAAATAATGCTTAGAACAATGTTTGCTAACTCAGGCAGGTCATCAAAACATAACTACCATAAATACAAATAGATTTGTAATCTATTTTTTATATTTCTAAATTGTTAGTTGACTATAAATCATAACTGAGCAATTTAACATGCAAAACATAATTAGCCTTAACAGTAGTTCGGTACTATGTGTGAACTACATTAGTATAGTTAGTCATGCTAATATGGACAAGTTAGTATAATAAATAGGATTCAGAAAGTTGTATATCTAGTTCTGCATTTTCACGAGGGCTCTTTTTTTTTACCAATATTGTGTAATCTCACACAGCAGATTCTGTTTGAAACTAATGGGCTGTCAGTGATCCTTACATTTATTGTTTTCTAAAGGTTATTTTAAATAAGCCTTAAATATTTTCCCAATGTTAGATTTATGTTATAGAGATCTTTACATTCAGTTCTACAGTAACATTCTCACTATTACACTCAAGTTATTATTTTTACTTTGTTGATGATGCTCCGTGCCTTCAAACAATTCTTCCTATCATCTACTTTTTAGTACTATCAATGCTTCCAACTTTAAGAGACACTTTGATGTATCAGCTGAATTCTGAGAGTCTCACTTCCCTGCTGAAAAACAAGTAAGCATAAATTATCAAGAGATTATTATTGTTTGTTTTGAATGTCTGTCCTTTAGATTTTGGTAGTGTGTATGTACATAACGTTAACATGGACAAAACTATTTGTTTTCTGTTAACACTCTATTGACTTGCCAAAGTCATGTAAGATTTAAGTAGCTTAGCATGTACTAAATGAATTGACTTTAGGAGAGGAAAACTTTGCCATTGAAGTGTCTGAATCCTTTTTTCATGCTATTGTTTTATGCATGAAATTCATAGATGATTCTGCATTCTGGTTAAATTACTTTTTTTACATGTCTTCTGAAATACTGATTACCAAGGCAACCTACGGCTACACATTTGTATTTTTTTCAGTATCACAAAAAAATTGTGATTTATTCCAGTGCTATATGAGCAATCGTGCTTATGCAGTTGAACTTCCTGTTCCTTTCCAATGTGTGCAGAAGAATGGGTAGGATTAAGAATCCATTCTGTTGATAGAACAGTTTCTCTCAACTGAATGGCATCATTGCATAAGTTCCTGTGCTTTGCAAGCATTCTCCTTATTACAGTATTACTTTCCAAAATCCCAGCATTTTTCTCTATCATATTTTTATGTTTGATTTTTTTGTTTTGTTTGATGTGCATGCTCTTCACATGTGATGGAACTCTTCAATTAATTATAAATGTGTTTATTCTACTCTTTCTGTAGGCCAGCCAATAAATTAGAAATATGGGAAGAATTGAAGATTATAAGTAAGTCAAATGAACCATTGTGGTTGTGATCCATTGAGCCTCTTTAGGTGTACATAGAATGAGACTTTTCTTTGTTCATTATTGGCTATTGTGCTTCAAACACTATCCCAATAAACATTATAATTTGTCATGAAGAAAGCATATTTATTCAAAAGTAAGCCTTTTGTTAAGTGGAACTCTGTTGAATTAACTTTGAATTCTCATAATGGCCATAGTTATCTCTCCTGAATAAGGGATTTCTACCCTTAGATCAGAGGAAAATCCAGCAGGTTCTGGAGAACTGATAGCAGAAATTTTCAGTTCGGAGAACCGGTAGCAGAAATTTTGAGCAGTTCAGAGAACTGGTAGCGGAAATTTTGAGTAGTTTGGAGAACCAGCAAATGCCACCTCTGGCTGGCTCCAGAGTGGGTGGGAATGGAGATTTTGTAGTATCCTTCCCCTGGAGTGGGGTGGGAATGGAGATTTTGCAGTATCCTTCCCCTGCCATGCCCACCAAGCCATGCCCACCAAGCCATGTCCACAGAACCGGTAGTAAAAAAAATTGGATTTGGCCACTGCCTTAGATGTGTAGTTATTTTCCACCTTATTTTATTTTCTCTAATTTTAAACTTTGTTTGTAATGTTGTTTTTTTTAAAAAATCCTCTCTCTCACTTCAGCTTTTACCACATAGAATCATTTAAAATTAAGTAGGAATCTCAGCTCACCAATACAAAGCACAATTGAAATTTTAATTGTGTCCTTCGAACTCTTTCTTCACACTATTGTCAAGAGCAGTTGGGATGGTAGCTTGGCTGAGTGGAAAACAGTCATTGCCAAAGACTTGTAATAAGCAGGTGGTGTTTGGTGTTAGAGATATTGTCCCAAGATGTACCCTGTAGCAAATAAAGTTGCCTTTTGCAATTGACTGATGGTAATTTTATCAGTGCTGCTGGTGTTCAGTGGTGCACCAGATGTTTTGAGATTACATCCAAGGTGCCTCTTACTATTGGTAGTATCTTTGCTTTCTTTTGCCACAGTCGTTCTACTTGTATTTGCAGGTGTTTGTATTTTGTGATTTTCTCCAGTTCTTTCTTCTTCTGTTCTGCTGTCTCCAGGTACTGCAACATCCAAACTTTTTGTCTTTCTTATCAACAATTTTAAGTCTGGGGTGTTATGTATTATTATTATTATTCTTGTTTAATATAGCTGCTTGCTCCGAGACACTCTTGCCATGTCTTTGTCTTGTTCTTTTGTAAAAGCCTGCTTACATTAAGTGACCATCACCAGGATGTGGCAAGGACTTGAACTCCAGCTGCTACACCCTCTGTGTATTATGTTAGAAGCTGTGGCCAACCTTGGTGTTGCTTTGTCCTCGCTGTGGTCCTAGTGGCCAGTGTGCCTTTCATCCAAAATTACAGGAAGAAGAGCTTATTAGTGACTTAGCCTTTCTTTGTGCTAGGCATTTGGGGGCTTTTCTGCTTGACCTTTGTCTTCAAGATTTTTCAACATGTGCTTCATGATGCTTCCTCTTTGGTGTCATCTTTGCTACCTGTGTCTCCTGCCTGGACACACATATTTTCAGTCTCAACAAGTCATCAGATTCAATTATTATTTCACACCAAAACTCTCTTTCCTTCAGCTTATATTATACATCTAGTTGTGATGTTTAAAGATAGTTTTGTTCCATCAGCTACTATCCAATAGAAGCAATCTTATCAGGAATCCCCTTAACACATGAACATGATGATATTATATTTACCTCAGTTCAAAAGGATGTATTGCAATAGTAAAAGCACAATTTATGGTTGTCATAATTAATTAGAAATGTGTCATAATAGTGAGAATAATGTTACATAGAATAATGTAAAATTTTTAAAATTTTTCCCTTTGCAATCCTTTTGGGAATTGTGGATTTTTTGTTTCCTCCATTTTTTACATTTTAAGTAAAATCTTCTTTTTTTAAGCCTATTGCTTCAGTAAATCCATGGATATAATAGCTTTTATTTAGCTAAATCTAGTGCTTTGATTAGCTTGAGATTCAAATTATTCTGTTCCTTTAAAGAGATTTTTAGAAAAATAAATAAAATGGAAATTTGCCCTCCAAATAATTTATAGAAGTATAGCCCTGATTTAAGTCTCTAAAAAGTACCATTACAATTTGATGTTATTAATGAAATATATTATTTTTAAATATAAGTTCAGAATTTCATAGTAATTTTTTTGTTTTATTAAAGGTTTTACAAGGAGTATTGTAGCAGTATACAGCACATGCATGCTTGTAGTTCTTCTCCGAGTCCAATTAAATATTATTGGTGGATACATTTACTTAGACAATGCAGCAGTTTGCAAAAATGGCACTGTAAGTAGATTGTTTTCAAATAGATAAAATTTCTGGGTTGAAAACTCAGAAAGGAAATTATACTTTGAATACGCTAGTATATTTTTATTCTTGCTTAAATCTCATTGAAACAGACCCATGCTGAAAATACTTATGATTACTGAAATGAAACTATGTAAGATGGAAATTTAATTTTTTAAAAATGGAATGATGACCAAAAAGCATGGAATACCAATATTAAAATACCTTCAAAAGACTATATTGTAACCTGGCACTAATCACCCTTTATATCTGGGAACTGCTTTTAAACAGTTTTTCAGGAGGACTGCAGAGGATATGGTTGTGATGCCATGGCACCATTAAAGAGATGTGACTACAATTTTCAGCTCTTTTTCATCATTTGGACCAGGAGTGGGAGAGGCGGGAGGAGAGAAATCAAGATTTATTGTAAAGTAAAAGAAACCTGTCAGAGGATAGGCTTTTTGTATGCAGCATTTTATACCTCTGGCAGGTGCCTAGACAAATCCCTGTTTTCTGGTAACATTTTGAGAAGTGGTTTGCCATTGCCTTTTGCCTAGGATTGAGAGACCTCGACTGGCTCAAAGTCACAGGACTGGAATTTGCCATCTCCTGATTTTTAGCCCGATGCCTTAAACCATTACACCAATCTGGTTTTCATTGGAGGTTTAATACACCAATTTTACTTGTAAAAAAAAAGTGCCATTGTTCTTCAGTTTGCTACCAAATTTTGGCAGCATAATCTTGGGCATTCAGTGGCTACAAGAACCCCAGGAAGGCTATGGATTGCCTGCCTTTGATCTAGCTGTGCTTCCAAGATAGCTTTCATGTAGTTTTTAAGGGGGATGGGGGAGGCGCGGAGGGGGAATGAATTGTTCCGTTCTACTTTAAAAGACGACAAGAGTCCTTTAAGAAGTTTTTAGCAGCGACTGAAGAGGTAAAGGAAGAAGTCTGTGTTCCGATTTACTGCAAGATATGCAGGGCAGTAGTGTTCCTTAGGTAGCAGAAATGATACAGAATATCTTTCTTCTTGCAGACACTTTTAGCTCCCCCAGAAGTTCAACAGCAATATTTATCAAGTATTCAACACCTCCTAGGAGATGGTAAGTTATCTATAAAATAATTTTACCTAAAATTATATTATGACGTTTGAACTAGTGGGAATTGATCTTCAATCATTGTTCCTCTTCTGCCGTAGGCTTGACTGAATTAATAAGCGTGATTAAGAAGACTGTGCAGAATGTATTTGAGAGGTATAATAGGGTCTTTTAAAAATCTAAACTACTTGGTTTGAATGCACACTACTAAGTTTAACTCTTCTCCTTGCAGTGTTTCTCTCAAGCATGCCCTTTCCCTCTTGGAACTGGAACAGAAGCTAAGAGAAATTAGACAGATAATTGAACAGCCTGAAAATTCTGCATCTGAAGAAACTGCATCACAATCCAAGCTATGTCATTACATGATGCCGGATGAAGAGAATCCTTTAGCTTTCCAGGTATTTTGCATGTTATTAACAGCAGGGAATCGGTCTGACTCTGAACTACAATTCCGGGTTGGTTCTGTATGTTTTTCATAGAATTGGAACTTATCTTGAATCTAACATCTTTTATTTGACTTTAGCTTTTCCAAATTAGGATAAGGGGAAAAAACATTACGGTGTGCAATGGTTTACCAATAATTTCCTCATCTGTCACAATGTCTTTGGCAACATCACGTATAGACTAGGGCTGTCAAACTCGTGGCCCATGGGCCGGAAGTGTCATGAGCTGGCCACGCCCATGCCTGGTTTAGCGAAGGGATTGACAACGTGAGTTTGACACCTCTGGTATAGACAGTAAATTCTACTCCGGTACAGCTCTTGAGTAGGGTCACAACAATCATGGTGGAATTCAAGGCAGATAAAGTCAGTTACACTAATTGTGGAAACATTCAGGTTGCCTTTATTCTCTGTCTTTCTAGGCTAATGAACTGACAGAAAAAGATGTTGCTACCATTAAGTTACTTAATGAAACAAGAGATATGTTAGAAAGGTAAGTAGCCAAAGTTTGAGGACTTGAACCTGAGTTAATGCTAAACATCCTATGACAAACAAGAAGAAATGGAAATGTTAATGAATTGAAATTTGGATATTTTCAGCATTTAAGACGTTAGTAGTTTTAACGGTATTTTCTATTAATCTTTACAAATGAAAGATCCATTTATACAAATAACAGACAATAATTTTAAGACTTCAAGAGAGAAATCCAGTAACCTTTGTGCCTTACATCCCCTTCATGCCCTCAGATACTTTAATTTTCACTTCTGGGTTGAGCAAATTAGTATCATCATGGACAAGGGGTGTGGATGGAGATCAGATTTACATCAGCAGCATTGCAGACCCTTCATTGCAAATTGCACAAATGATCCAAAATGCAGGTTCCTCTGGATGTTGCTGGGCGAAACCATAATTATTATTGTAACCAAATGGCCTGCAATTTGGTTACTGAAACAACTTGTTTATTATTGTCTGAGTGACAAGCAAACTGATTCATACAGTAAAACTGAGGAGAAATGTGTATAGTTGTTGGACATGAAAAGTCAAACAATTGCTTTAATTGGCATTTTGTGCTGATAAATGAAGTGGACGTTTCTCTATGAGTTTACTGGCAAGTATCGTTTTGAACTATGGTGTTGAGTTTTTTTCCTTTATTATGTGCGGTAGGAGGGTGGAATGGAACTTCTGTCCTCCAATATGTAACATCTATAATTCCCTAGAACATGTACTGCCTATGTTGTGTAGCCTATGACCCATCAGGGTTTGGGAACTGCAACTGAAAAGTTCAGTTTGTGCATAAAAAGGCAGTATGATACAACTTCAGTTTTTCCCCAAGAATTGTGAATAATACCAGGGAATTTTTTCTTCATTCCAGCCCAGATTTTAATAGAGTTTTGAGCAGTTGCTTAAATAGAGGGTTTAGTCGATTACTGGATAACATGGCAGAATTCTTCAGACCTACTGAACTGGACATATGCCATGCTGGCTCTGTGAACAGGTAAAACTGATTTTAATATTACAAATGCTCTCAGCTGTTATTAGAGAATAGTGTTTTTTTTCCTATCCACTAAAAGTGGAATGGCAGTTTCACAGTGGTATTTCAAGAAACACATCCTGCAAAGCATCTCAAAAAATCAAAAAAAGTTATTTAAAGAAGATGCATAGAAGATGTCCATCACAACAGCTTCCACTATAATTCTAATGAAAGTGTTTTCACTGTGTGCAAAGCAGGCAAGAGGCATAGAGTGATTGTACAACATGACTACTTCGAACTGAATTATCCCATTACATATTTTACAACCCTTATAAGCTAGAGTATTTTCTAGTTACTGTCTCTCATTTTATCACAAGCTGTCAATTTAGGTAAAATGTAGAAAAGCAACTTTTTCTGTTTTAGTCTAGGAAGAGCCACATAAATGGCTGCTCGAGCATTTTTCCATTGCCAAAAATCTTTTGAGCAGGGTTATATTAATGTGGAATGTGACTTTTCTTGTTCTAACATTTTAGTAGAATCTGCTTGGCAGCCAACAAAAAACTGTGATGCCTATACTTAGCTCACACAGAGATTGAGAAATATCGAGCGTGTAAATGGAAGAGTTGGGATCGATCTATTCGAACTCCCACCTGCTTATCACTGTTGCATTGCATAGGGACAGTTTGTATTGCATATGTTCTTGATGTCGATATTCAATATTTGCAGTCTTACGGTGGCTGTGATATCCGTATATTGCGAAAGTAATTAAACAGACAAATGTCTTCTGTATTTTTTTCCCTATCCTAGTCTTTCCAGTGCCAGTCTTCCTCTAGCCAAGATAATCCCAATAATAAATGGACAGATCCATTCAGTCTGCAGTGAAACACCTAGCCATTTTGTTCAGGTAAGAAAGCCTCTATTTTATTTGTTTTAAAATGAATTCTACTCAAACCTGTTTGAAAATAAGTCTGATTTAGTTTGGTAGGATTTATTCTTAGGTAAGTGTGTTTAGCACTTTGTCTATTTTAAAGTTATATATCATCCTTGCTAAAACTAAATTCCAATGAGTTTTAACAAAATAGAGCCCTGGTGGCGCAGCAGACTAAAGCACTGTTAATATCAGCTGCCTGCAATTACTGCAAGTTCAAATCTCACCAGGCTCAAGGTTGACTCAGCCTTCCATCCTTTCAAAGGTAGGTAAAATGAGGACCCAGATTGTGGGGCCAGTAAGCTGACTTTGTATAAATATATACAAAAGTATGAAGGCTATTGCTTTGTATTGCATTGTAAGCTGCCCTGATTCTCCGGAGAAGGGCAGCATATAAATCAAATTAAAAAAAAAAATAACAAAATTAAAATAACGGGAATAGGGACCATTACCTCAAATCATGAGCAGATTAAGATATTCATAATTAAAGTGAAATATTTTATCAGCCTATTCTTTATTCTCATGATTAGACAGCAATAAAGGAGGAAAGCCTAATCTTTTTGACACAGAAAAAAGTCTTTAGGTTTCCTTTATATTCCCACCCCTTCCTAAATGTTTTACATCTCTTCTATTCATTATATTTTAATTCTGATTTTAAGCACTTGCACTGCTTTAGTATAGATATACTAATACTGCAAAGGTTCAATTTCCGTTCTTGATATCATGGTAAAAATGGTACACTATAATAAAACAGAGCAAAAACTGATCTGAATATTCTTTTTAGGACTTATTAATGATGGAACAAGTGAAAAACTTTGCTGCTAATGTATATGAAGCCTTCAGTACCCCACAACAACTAGAGAAGTAAACTGCTGTTCAATATGTACAGAATATACTATTTAGTATCCAGTTATTGTGACTATTCATTTTGATAATGAAACTCATTAACAAAGTGCAGTAGAATGACTATCCTTGTAAAACAAACACATTTTAAAAAGTTCATTTCCAAATTTTTTTATACTGGAATTCCTAAAACTGACTAAAGTAATTATTAATATAAAAAATCTTTGTGCTGTAAGCCTTTGCATTGAGGCAGTCAATTTTGAATAACTTGTTTACAAAAAACAAAAAACCAGTGCAATAAGCACTGTGTCAACAGATGGTTTCTGAAGATTAATGGCAGTTTTTATAATTGCGCAAACTACCACAAAAATAGTATGATGGGAAAACTATGTCCAGTCGATTTTCAGGCTGGAGTAATAAAATCTTTCTGCAGTCCCTCTCCAATTCAGCAACTTATCAGTTGTATCAGAAACACAACATGACAGTGGGTAAATGGAACAAGAATAACCAAGGCCAGCTCTGGTATACATGTCACCATTTTTCCCCATCGGTAAAATGGCTTTTAGTTAAAGTTTCTCTTGCCACAAAACCACCATACAATTCTCGCTCTACAACTGAGTAAAAGGGGCTTTGATCAAAAGATCATCATATACTCCTATTATATTTCTGGTGGTGGATGAGTAATTATGCGTTTCTCTCTTTTAACCACCGAAATGTTTTTCTTAAGCTGACTTGGGGGAGCAGATAAGCAACCCAGCAGTGGGCTAGATGGCTTTTAAAGTTTTAGGTTCTTCAAACTGGGACTACTGACTCTGCTAAAGATCTGCTGGTATCTGAAAAGTGCAATGTTAAGCTTGCTGTATGAGTTTGGAGTTGAAATGTATTGTTTCTAGCAAAAATTATGTTTACACTGTTTATAAATGGCTATTGCTGTATACATTCATTTTGTAAATATTTTTAATTTGTATTTACTTGGAGCCCTACAAAATATCTGAATCACAATAAAATATTTTGACAGATTACATGCTGTCCTGATTAGTACTGTTTATGGAATTAGGAATTTATTGTTTAGAACGTATCCCCAGTTCTTTGAATATAGAGTGAAACATCAGATAGTTGCAAAGCTGCAGTGTAATCAGTTAATACAAATAATAAAAGATCAAATGTAACAATAGGAGGTAACAGTAGCTAAATCTCAAAATGAATTTATTCCTTTTGAAGTTGTTGAGGACAATTTCAATAGTAATGCTCTGCAGACATATATTATAAACATTTATATTAAAAACTTATTTTTCATGGTAATAACCTCTGTATTTTAAAGTATGAACTAGATCATTTAGACATAAGAGTGCATATAGAAAGTCTATACAGTCCTATTAAAATGCCAGGTTTTTGAAAAAAAATCAGACCAAGATAAATTACTTCAGAATTTTTTCCAACTTTTATCGAAAATACAAGCTGTACAATTCAATTGAAAAACTGAAATCTTTCAGGGGAAAAAATAAAAAAAACATACAATAACGTGGTTGCATAAGTGTGCACATCTTTAAACTAATAGTTATTGAAGCACCATGGATTTTGCTGTAAGAGGCAACTGAGTAAATGTCAAAAAATCCTACTAGAACAGTTGAAAATGGGCTTGATCAGTCATTTTAATCACTACTGTGTACTACTATTTAACCACATTTTGAACATGATCAGTTAATTCTGAACATAGCCACATCTCTTCTTATAGGAGGGTGTGTACCTTTATGCAACCATATTATTAACCATGTTATTAACAATGTTAAGCTATTTATTCCTCCCCAGAAAGATTTCAGTCTGCTTTTCAATTGAATTGTACAGCTTATATGTTATATTAAACGTAGAAAAAATTCTGATGTAATTTATCTTGGTCTGATATTTTTACATCTTAAAAATCTGGCATTTTAACAGGGCTGTGTTTAACAGAATTTTCTATAACCACAATATTTATTTATTTATTTATTTATTTATTTATTTATTTATTTATTTATTTATTTATTTATTATGAAATTTATTTGCTGCTCATTTCATATCCAGCAACTCTGGGTGGCTTGTAACATAAAAACATTAAAAAAAACATTAAAATCGTCATTTATAAAATAACACAACAGATTAAATCATCAACATAAGATGGCAAAGGAAGGGGCTGAATGCATGGGGAGAGGTAGGATTAGGTTTTAGTTAAACACATCCAGTGTGAAGTCTCCTCTTTAGGTCCCCAAGCATCTGGCAGAGCCAGATCTTAAGTCTCTAAATCAGGAGGGTAAGTCAGGAGGGTGGGAGCCAATCTTGCCTCAGGGAGTAAGGTGTTCAGAGGGCAGGAACCATGACATAAAAGGCTCTTCTGGATCCCACTAGCCAGAATTCCTTGCCTGACAATCTGTAGCATAACCCCTCTGCGGGCGTATGTGAGGCAGGACAGTCCCATCGGGACAGGCCCAAGTAGCCTGCACCCATCCCATGCGAGACTTTAAACGTGTATTCAGAATACTAGATCACTTTTATCTCCCCAAAACTAAGATCTAAGCGCCAGTAGACAAGTTTCTAACCTCTTTGAAATTCTCTGAGTAGTCAAAATAATTACGATAAAAGCTTCTTGTGGGGGGAAAGATTAAAGCCCCAATTTTAAAACAATTCTGAAACTCCCTTCCATGGTAACATCTTTTACTGAATTCAGTATTCTATTTCACAAAAGCAAGATTGTATTAAGAACTGTATTTAACACTATAAACTTCAATACTTCTGTTATGTCTATCAAGAGCCATGGTGGTTAGAATACAGTACTGCAGGTTACTTCTGCTGACTGCTGGCTACCAGCAGTTCAAATCTCTCACCGGCTCAAGGTTGACTCAGCCTTCCAACCTTCCGAGGTCAGTAAAATGAGGATCCAGATTGTTGGAGGAAATATGCTGACTCCGTAAACTGCTTAGAGAGGGCTCTAAAGCACTGTGAAGTGGTATATAAATCTAAGTGCTATTGCTATTGCTGTACCTCAGCATTCACTGGACAATATAAATTTACTTAACCTTTCCTATTCAGCTTTTATGATTGCTATGTGCATTCTTCCATCAACTTTGCTTTAAAAATATTAAGAGAAGAAAAGAAGATTGGTGCCTGAATTATTTTCTATTTTAAATCTATCCTTATTTCTCCAGTTACAAAAATTCAGTGGAGCAAGATTCTGTCACTACTGTATATTAGTAAGCTGTAAAGTCCAGGCCCACTGATAGGGATATTTGTTGAATGGTAACAGAGGTGCAGCCATCATCATTCCTTTTTCTCCTGTAGAAATCCAGGGCAATGATTCTTCATATCCTATTAGTTTCACCTGAAATTTTATAAAGGCTATTATAAATGGAAGGAGAGTAGGAAGAAAGCTTTTCAAATGAAAAATGGATTCATGTGTAAGAAGAAGAAATAATTAGCTTTCATGGATTACACAAAATCATGGCTTGTTTGAAGTACAATTTAAATTAGAAATACATTAATTGGTGTTTCAATCCTGTAGTCTGCAATTTTTTCCCCTGGAAATCCGTTCAAATTCCCACAGCATTCGAAGGGAGTTCATCACAAAACGGATAGCTAAATGTCTCTGTAGATTCTCAGTCATCCAGGTTATCCTGGATGGTTATCCCAAAAGTACTTTCTTTCAAAAGGCAACTGGTCTTTCTTGCTTTTCTTGAAGACATTTCACTTCTCATCCAAGAAGCTTCTTCAGTTCTGACTGGAGAATTGCAGACTACAGGATTTAGGTGACCCTGAGGGCACAGATAAACCTCCAAGTGGCTTCAACAACTTTCAGAAAGAGCCAATGACCATACGACTGCAAGGAATATAAATCCTTCCATTCTCCACCATTCAGTCAGAACTGAAGAAGCTTCTTGGATGAGTAGCAAAACATCTTCAAGCAAAACAAGAAAATCCAGTTGCCTTTTGAAAGAAAGCAACTTTGGAGTAACTATGACCAGGATGAGAGGATCTCTACAGACATTGAGCCACAAAAACAAACCAGGAACTAAAACTATGGATCTCTGTCCATATACCATGCTCAGCCATAGTGGTAGTGGTAGGCTAATGGCTATCTTGATTTGACAGTCTAAAACTGTTTTTTCATCCACCTTCCACATAGCATATTAAGTAAAAAAAAAAACCAAACCTCATTATGTAAGTTTAGTAGCGTTCTGCACATTTGCTTGGTGGTGACTTAAGTTTCGTGCAGAGAGATTGCTAAATTACACACCCAAATAAAGTTCTAGGAAGCGCCAGTCCTTCGAACTACTTCTACTGAAATAAAATTTGTTTTGACTACAAGAGTTATGCATCTTTGGTTTAAGCATACTTGAAATAAGTCTTTCTATCATGTGAACTTGTTATTGCTACCCTGTGCTATTATGGTCTTTGTCTCAACACTGTGGAAGCACTCATGCCTAGGCTATTTGCTTCCTGAAACTTATTACACATTCTAGTTTCCCATTTAGATTCCTGAAAGGAAATTTGAGGGTGGAGTAGGACATGGTGATAGAGATGAGCAGTTGCATCAATTATCAGATGTTTCTGATTTACTGAAAGATCAGAGTTAGTGGTGGTACTTACATAATCCAGTCTGACACAGCATGTTCTGCGTGCTAGTGCTAACTACTTTTCCAAAGTTACACCAAAGCAGCAGTAAAAATAATCTTAATCCATGCTCACAAAACCCCAAAAAGATAGACATAACAACCCCTATTCACTGGAAGAGTAAGTGGATCAATATGAAAGATCTATAGTTTGCAAGGAGGCTGCCTATTGGCATTTTCTTATGTCTTCAGCTATAATCAGAATTGCTTACCTTTGTTTTCCCAAGAATAGCTTTTGGTTCACCCAGCGTCAGAGTTCCAGAAGTTGGCCACTTAAGGAAAATGGCATACAGAATATTTTCTTTTGGTTTGAATGTGTACCTGATGGGGATATTTCATTCTATTATGTATCTTTCGTCTTTCAGAATAAACATCTTTCCAAGACCTCTGAGAAGTTACAGTAATAAAACTATAACAGATATTTTAAACATTAAGTTTTTTTGGGGGAAAGGAAAATCTAGGGGCAAAAAACAGAATAGAATGAAGAGAGAGAATAAAATGAGGATTGAGTTTTGTGATGATTATTTCCACCAACAAATATCTAATAGTCTACCAATACTTGGTCATTAAATGTTCTAAAATTTTTGTGAAGGAAGAAGAAAAAAAATGTTCATTAATAGCTTGCAGATTTTAGAAATGCTAATAACACGAGACTGAAATATATGTACCAAAAGTCCTAATAAGTAGCAGATTGGAAGTGATGGGAGCCAGGTCATATTCTGGAATATATTATAGCAATCTAGGGTTGTTATCTAACATCAGGAAGGAAGCACATCTTGAAATCGCATCTTGAAGCAAACAGCAGTCTCAGGAAGTGATTAATTTGGATCAGAATAAATAGCGTCCCTCCCACATATATTTAGCCCTTGTATCTACTTCTTTCAAATCTTGCATCTACTTCTTTCAAAACATATTAGAGATCAAACAATGTACAAGTATGCATTAGCAATTGATGTCTGTAGCCAATAATCTACCAATCCATATATAACCAATCTTACTGGAAACATCTAAATGTGTAAATCTCTCACTTCTACCATTATTTCTAACACTGAAACAAATAAGAAATGCATGTTTTCTTTTAATTCACTTAATTTTAAATGTAGCTTTTTATCTAATCATTACTGCCCTGCACATTCTTATTTCTGACAGAATTTTTAAAAACTATGTTATCTGCAAGTTAATGTTTTCAGAGCACTTTCCGCTGATGAAATGTTGAGCAGCAAGTTTTATGTATGTTCAAAGCCAAACCAAATGTGAATAATTAGGAAATTGTAACTGTTCATCTTTAGCTGAGCATCTATTTTGGTTTCCTCCCACTTTTGCAGCCATCTAAATATAAAAATTCAGGTGCAATCTTGCACAATTTCTACCTGTATGATTGCAACGTAAGGCCCAGGTTACTCACAAGTAAATCTTGTTCAGTTTAAACATGTTTAAGGCTACTTAGTTACTTTAATATTGTAATATCACTGATCTCATGAACTCACCAGACTCCTGGTGTTATACTATCATTTTGGGCTCTCCAAGGTTTAGTGCTGAAAATAGCTTCACCGTTCAATGCCAACCAAGTCCCCATTTGCTTCAGACGCTCTTCAAATACAATAGGAATGCGACCGTCGTGGGTGGGCCCAATATTCACCAAAAGATTTCCTCCACATGCTACTGTCTCTACAAGTTGCTGAAACAATTTAAGAAAATGATCAACACAAGATTCTAAAATTCAAAACATGTGTTTGAATTTTTCCGGTCTAAATCAATATTTCTGTTATAATGCCGCCAGTGCACTGCTGTAGGTTGAAGCAAAGTACAACTATTTAAGTGGAGTTGCCAGTTCTATGAATCACTACAAACTTATTCATGAGCTCATCAACATCCTGCTCTGTACTTTACGTTGTCCTTTCGCCCTATGTGTGGCATTGGCCAGCTCTGTTTATCTACCTAGTAGGTCAAGTTTCTCTTACTTCCTGGTATTTCCTTTTGCTCATTTGACTGAAGAACAGGTCTATGTTCTAGAACAGGGGTGTGAAACTTGATTTCATTGAGGGCTGCATCAGGGTTGTATTTGACCTGCAGGGCCGGGTGTGTGTGTGCCCAGGGGAAGGAGGGGGGGGCGTGACCAACTCAATGTCACGTGCAGCCTCCCCGGGCTCTGTTTTCACTGGCAGAGAGCTGCAGGAGGCTGTCGTGGCAGAAAACAGAGCCTGGGACGGCTCTTCCAAGCTCCATTTCCGCTGGCAGACGCACTGTGGGCCAGTCCTTTGCTGTTTCCACGGTAGCCCCTTGGGCCAGATCTAAGCACCCCGGGGCCCGGCTCTGGCTCCTGGGCCTTGAGTTTGACACCCATTCTAGAGGGATACACATTTAGCAGATTATTTACAGATTACAACTGCAAAGTTCCCATACCTATATCTATTTAAAATCCACTGAATTCATAAAAACGTAAACTGGTTAAAACTTATTATTTTAATACTAATTATAGTATATATTATATAAATAATATATAATATAATATTAATATATATTAACTTAATATTAATGCAATATCAGGGATTTTCAATTCAAGTGCATTGAATGTGAAGGATGTGTGTTTTGTTTTATTTTTCATGTATAATGTGCACTGAAGATGGCATTTAATTTTGTTGTACGAGGTGCAATGACAATAAAGTAAACTTAAACTTAGGCATTTGTACAGCTATTTCCAAGGCTGAAATTATGAAGTTACAGAATAACATATTCAGGATTATGAGGAGCTTCTTCTAGCATTGCCAAATTGCTCGAAGAGATAACCTCAAGGTTTCTGCTGAGAGAACTTTGTTTCTTATTGGAATTGACCTGATGATTGAACATAAAATAAATTTCTAATACAGCATCTTAAACCATAGAACTTCATACAAACAGAGGTGATACAGCTGGATCACAGATTTGAGCTAAGTCCATTTATGCTTATTTGGTTTGATTTTATGAACCAAGGGATTGTAATTTTTGTACCATGATTTATGGTTCAGTGCAATGTTTGAACATATAAATCTAAGATATGATAGATGTAAAAGATCAGGGTTTTGAATGGATCTGGATGTTCTTTGGGAATTGGCTAGCAAAAACTGAATATATTCTCGCTTCTCTTTGTATTTGAGAAAACATCACATAGTACTCTAAATTTTGTAACATGATATCAATAGGAGAATGGTTCTAAATTAGATTGTATAGTACCTACATCCTGTATTTGCAAAGTTTCTCATACAAATCAAAGAAACAAACCAAACCAGAAAGAGTAAAATGTGGAGTGAAATTGGGGAGAAAAGATGAGTGAAAAAATGGGAAATATTCCCATTTAAGTACTTTTTGCAACCTCTAGGATAACAAACTGTAGGATTTAATTAGTTTATAAATTAGTTTATAATCTGTGTTGATTCTTATTGACCACATAAATAGATTTTATCCAGGATAATCTGTCCTCAGCCTACTCCTTCAGGTCTTCCAATGGTGAAGCCACTGCTGTAAATGAATCCATCCACTTTACTGCAAGTCATACTGCTGTCCCAACGTTACAGATTTCTCAAAAGGGTTAGATCTTGGATTACTAGTGATCTGTGCCTCAAGCTGGAACTTTGGGTTCATTTTTTTTGATGATCCATCTATTTGTTCTCTTTGCTAACCACATAATTTTAAAATCTTTTACAACACCAAAATTCAAAAATATCAATACTCCTTCTAGCCGACTTCTTTAAATTACAATTTTCACTTCCATTAGAAACCTTCATTTCTTACAGAGAAAAACACTGCCTAGTGTTTTTGATAAGTCTGATAATTGTAGATATAAACACATTCTAGTATATGAATATACTTTCCAAGGTCTTTATTGCTACTCTGCCAAATGCAAACCATGTGACTTATTTCTGCTGGTTCTGGAACAGTTGAAAATTGATCCTAAAAGGCAGAAGCCTCCACTGTCTTCATTGTCCATTCTGAGGCCGGTTCTATACCAGTCATCTTTTAATTTTAGTCCCATTTTTTTCACTGTGCTCTTGATTTTTATTACTAGAATTTGCAGGTCCTTTGTGTTTTCACAAAGGACCTGCAAATTCTATCAGAATAGTATCATCACCTTGGGGCAGATTAGTGATACGTCTTCCACCAATTGTAAAGACTACATTCATTTTCTTCCAATCCATCTATCCTTAATATGTATTCAGCATATAGGTTTGATTTCCTTTGCCAATCTAAAGCCAGACTACTTCACTGTATTCTGTCCATATTATTGCTTCATGACCTATGTATAGGATATGCACGAGGACAGTAAGGTGTTCTGTCAATTAGTTATTCTAACTAAATATATAATTTTTGAAATAAGCTATTCATGTTTTCGGAAAAAATAAGAACTAGTAGTCCCCATACAATTACAGGTACCATTTTGACTTGCCTTACCTGTATGAGAGCTTCAATAGTCAGATAATCACTTAATTGTGCATCCCTTCGGTATCCCCAAGACTTTTTGTCAATTGTCATACAGTCCTCCCACTTATGGGACAAGAGATGTTTAGGGCTGTATCGATCTGCACAAGTGAAAAAACCTCCGTGTTTGCATATTGTGCCAGCTCCCCAGCGATCGTTTGTTACAACTGTTTTCTGAACAGGGCTGAAAAATTAAAACACATTGTTGGTATGTGGTGCCAACTCAAACCTGCAGGCACATTTCTTCACTTATATTCTTCACTGAATATAAGAAAGAAACTTGAGAGGAAAGGCAGGATATAGGGAAACTTACTTCAACTGAACTAAAAGAATAGATCCATTATTCCCAAATGTCAGATCAGTTTCTGTCAAGTAATCTTCAGGTTACAAAGATGATCGGGACTAGAATTTCCATTGCTAAGGAATGCAGTTGTAAAGCACAACATCATGCAACCCTGTCGCTTAGTAATGGGAATTCTGGCATTCCCGGTTGCCATCATAACCTGAGGAGCCCACAGGTCTTTAAGAGGGACCTCACTTGATTTTGATTCCCTACCGCCTCCCCTATTGACTCTGTGGGAAGCAGGCAGGAATATAAGAAACTGCAATTATGTATCCACTGGGATGTTATGATGGCCAGAATTCCAAGTACCAGTCATAAGTACTATTCATTCAGTGCCACTGTAACATTGAACAGTCAACAATTGCAACCCAGGGACTACCTGAATTTATATGCTGCCCGTCTTGTCAAGGATAACTCTATTATGCTGCCAATGGTACAAATTACCTATGTCATTCCTTTGATACAAACTAATACAAATGACATAATCGGCATTATTTAGATGATATTATTACACAAATGACCCAAATTGGCATTTGCATAATCTCATTTGCATGCGAAGTCTGTTGTACTGAGGTCTGGAAAATCAAGCTTTCACTGTAATCGTATCTTTAACAATTAGGTAAAATTGTCCCTGGTCAAATTTAATGTTATTTGTTCCCTGAATATGCACGTCAGATTAATTTTTCTTCCATTCTGATTTTCAGAATTTTAAAACAATTAATGCCTGATGTTGTTGCTATAGTCTAATTCTTTCCTCCTTGCTATATAGTAGTCCTGCAGAGCAGAGCAGAGCAGAGCAGAGCAGAGCAGAGCAGAGCAGAGC
>WNWU01000005.1:8053293-8081767 GCA_012654045.1 Ptyas mucosa
GCAGAGCAGAGCAGAGCAGAGCAGAGCAGAGCAGAGCAGAGCAGAGCAGAGCAGAGCAGAGCAGAGCAGAGCAGAGCAGAGCAGAGATGTCTGTAGGGAAAGGGAGAGAGGGATCAAAATGACACAAGCAGCATCACGTGATGCAACCATGCTCCTTTTCTACATGGGTTGTGCTTTTGCACAGTTTTCCTAAGAGGCGGAACTTGCAAAATGACAGTATAACACCGTGGTGAGCCTGTAGCCCCAATTTAGCAGAGATAGGAATTGGTGACCTGCCAGATGGCTTTAATTTTATTGCACCTCAGCTCCTGGGGCAATGTGAAAGATGCTGAGCAGTGTGGTTATGCCACTAGTCTTGGCCCTTCTCTTTCTTCAAGCAAAAGTAATGTTCAAAGGGACATAATAATGAAGGCAAACTTATCACATACATGAAGTTTTCAGACTGAAAATGCTCAAAGTGCATTTATCCATAATCTTGTGCATGGTTCACTTTAACAAAGGGCACAGAAGAACTTAACACATGCAATTTGCTATTCTGAAATTCTCTGCCAAGTAATATACTCTCATTCTGACACATTTCCAGAAAATGTAGGTTTCTCAAACCAATTATGAATTCTTGGGTTAGAATTTTTAGAAATGCCAGTTTTAAATCCATTGCTTCTCCATCAGTTTTGAAGAAGTGCCAGTTCTCTTAATTGTCTGATACTTGGTTTTTGGGAGGCCCACTTGTCAGCATATTGCAAATGTTTTAAACACAAGATAATGAAATATAAAATCAGAGATGAAACAGTAAATATAAACATATTTATATTTACTGCAATATATGGAATTGCAAATCTTTGCAAACAGAAAGAACAATGTTTGTGGAAGGCAGAAAACTGAAATGCAGGAGTTGCAACCTTATGATGTATTTAGGCAATAGTTCCCAACAGGCTCTGGATTAAATCTCTGACTTTAAGCAGGGTGAAGGAAAGGAGGGAGTTATGCTTTAAACTGTTAATTCATCCTGTACCCGAATTCATCCTTGTAGCCACTACAAATTGAGAACATAAAATGCCAAATAAAGAAATAATGAAAAAAGCATCATAAAACTAAGATAAGAAGCTGCAAAAACGGTAATAAAAATGCAGTAGTAAAATAAGTGGTATGAAGTTCTAAAAGAAATATTAATGACTGGGAAGATAAGGCTTCAACAGAAGCCAAAAAGTAGTGTTAAACCCCAGGGAAGCTGCTCTAACCCATTACCAACAGTATAAACTATGCAAGTAACTCAAAAATTAAATTATGTGGCAGCTCTGTGAAGAGAGGGCCAGACTTTTTCCAAAGCTGGCTATGATTGGATGGTCACAAGAAATATTCCTAAGTGACATGTGAAATGTTTAATTTTTTTTCTCACCATCAAGATACTGTTTTAGATCATAGAATCCAATTAACTTATTTTAGAAGCAATACTCTAATCCTAGTACTATTTAAAAATAAGGGAGCAACGTGAACCAGGACTGCAGCTTTAAAGCAATCAATTATACAACATTATGATCAGGGCACAATTTCCTTCTAAATATTTAGGTGAAATGCACTATTTTAACCCATACCTCTCGTTATAAAGCCATGCTAGGAAGGCAGTGCTGTTCCAGTAAGTATCTGGAGCATTCCCATCGCCATCTGACCACAGAACCTCTGGCTGATATCGCATCACAATCTCATAAAGCTCTGGGAGAGTTTTGACATTTGGAAACTGTTGTTTCTTGAATTTGCTAGCAGCATCATCACAGAAGAGAGGGTTGAACCATTCAAACAATGAGTGATATAGCCCGAAACGTAAGCTTGTCTGATTTCTAATGGATGTAGCCAACTCTCCAACAAGGTCCCGTTTTGGTCCCACATCCACACTGTTCCAAGCCCAGGAATATTTCGACCCCCACAGAGTAAAACCTGGTCAAAGGAAGAAAATGGTTAGGAATGAACTATTTTGGATGTTTACAGTATATGTTCTGGAAACCTTTGTTTCATGCTTCTTTTTGGCCATTGTTATCTCCTGATATGAGACTAATGAGACTGCACTGTATAAGGCACCTTCAACAAGATGATCTAAATTTGGATAGTGATACAAGTTATCACTAGTTGATACAGGATCGCTTGTCCTACATTATTTCGACCCTCTCTGCAGTATCATAGGAGAAAGTGTAAGATGTAAGTGATTTATTATTAACACATCATACCAAGCACACAATATGCTTATTTTGGGCCCAACATGACATATAACTCCATCCTTTACAGATTAGCACACAAACCAAACCATTTTGGCTTTTTCTGTAGAAGGATGTAAAGATATTGAACTGGAATCCTTTTTGGTTGGGTTACAGAAATGGCGTGCCATTGCTTTCTTCCATGAATTTTTACTTTTGAGATTTTCCAGTAATTCTATATCCAAATGTCAACCAGAGCCAATTCAACTTAGCTTCTTAGATAGGGCTATTTACTTTTGCTATCTGCTGCCTGATTTCTTCCATTGCATCCTCTCAGGGGTGAAATGCTCCCGGTTTGGACCAGATCACCCGATCCGGTAGCAATGGCGGCAGGTGGTTGGGAGAACCGATAGCAAAAATCCCTGCCCTCCCCCAATGCCCAGCTGAGCCGCAGGATCATCAGAGGCTTTTTTTTTTTACTTTTAAAAGGAGCCTGAGTGGCGTAGGAGGCTAATGCCTCCTACTAAGGCAGCATTTAACATGCAGCTGTCTGCAATTACTGCGAGTTCAATTCTCACCAGGCTCAAGGTTGACTCAGCCTTCCATCCTTTCTAAGATGGGTAAAATGAGGACTCGGTTGTGGGGGCAATAAGCTGACTTTGTATAAAATATACAAAAGTATGAAGGCTATTGCTTAACGCATTGTAAGCCGTCCTGAGTCTCCGGAGAAGGGCGGCATATAAATTTTTTTTTTTAAAAAAAGCATTTTTTCTACAACCTCTTCCGACGAAAAAATGCTTTTAAAAGTAAAAAAAAAAGCCTCTGATGATCGCACGGCTCAGCTGGGATAGTCAGAGGTTTTTCAAAGCATTTTTTTCTGCAACCTCTTGGCCAAAGAGGTGGTAAAAAAATGCTTTGAAAAGTCTCTGACGATCCCAGCTGAGCCGCGCGATCATCAGAGGCTATTCAAAGCATTAGAAAAAATGCTTTGAAAAGTTTTTTTTAAAAAATAGTTGGCCACGCCCACCCAGTCACATTACCCCCACCCCCACCAAGCCACACCCACAGAACTGGTAGTAACAAATTTTACATTTCACCCCTGCATCCTCTTCATCTTCATCATCCTGGTTTAGCATTATAACATTACTTTCAGTCATCTTTTTCTTTAGAATATAATGAGGATATCTTACCCAAGACTTTCATCTGGTAAAATAACTAAACCGAGCCAATTGAGATCCAAAAGAACTGTGGCAACTTTACCTTCATGATGTTTTGAAGTCAAGACAACGTATTTGGCACCTGAAGCACTCAGAATATCTGCCCACTGGTTGGGATCAAACAACTCAGCTGTAAACATAGGGCCGAAATCTTCATAAGTGAATCCAGGATGGTAGTTTTTCTTCATAAAAGTTACATAAGGTTCCTTCTTTTCTGCTTGCCAATACCACCTGCAAAGGAGCAACATCCCATGTATCTGCATACAATGACAGAAGGACTAACAAAGATAAGACTGAAGCAAATTCTTGCACATATCTTGAACGTATCATTATGTGTGCAGGCTTTGTGCAAATGCAGAACCAGTATTTTAAAATATTTTTTGCTGATAATCTCAAGATGCATTTTCTAAATGAATCAAATTCAAAGCCTGATAGCCTCACAGAATTCTGGAAACATAGCTTTCGATGATAAATATAAAAATCTAAAGTTTGAGGTAATCAGAGTATAATTCAGTTTAATTTGCTAACTTTCCCAAGAACACTGGGGAAAGATGCTGGGAAACATGGAAAGACCAGTAGCAAATCGGATGGACTCAGTTATAGTGGTGATAAGTATAACTTTGGAAGACGTGAAATACCATGTTAAGGATAGATTAAGGATAGATAGGAGCTCTGGTGGCTCAGTAGACTAAGGCAGTTATTAACATCCACTTACATCTGCTGCCTGCAATTACTGCAAATTCAAATCCCACCAAGCTCAAGGTTGACTCAGCCTTCCATCCTTTCTAAGGTAGGTAAAATGAGGACCCAGATTGTGAGGGCAATAAGCTGACTTTGTATAAATATACAAAAGTATGAAGGCTATTTCTTAACACATTGTAAGCCGCCCTGAGTCTCTGGAGAAGGGCGGCATATAAATCAAATTTTTTAAAAAAATTATGATGGGAAAAAAATTATCTATGTGGTTGCTAAGAGACAATACTGAGTTGATGGCACATAATCAATCTATCAATGCCTGAGGGAAAAAATAGGTTTTTGCAGCCTTCCAGAAGATCAGTGAGATTAGGCTATCCACTCTCAGGGGGAAGCTGTTTCATAGGATAGGTACTGTACTGCAATAAAGAAGGCCTGTTTCCTGGGTTCTATAGTTGAAACCATTGAGATGGATGGTCCTATGCCACGCAGGATTTTAAAGATATAAAGGTATAAATATACAAAAGTATGAAGGCTATTGCTTAGTGCATTGTAAGCCGCCCTGAGTCTCCAGAGAAGGGCGGCATATAAATCAAATAAAAAAAAAAAGATGGTAACCAGCATCTTCAATTGCATTTGGAAATCTGCAGGGAGCCAGTGCATCTTGTACAAAAATGGTGTCATACGGATAAATATTGATGCATTGCAAACTGTGTACCATTGCATTCTGGATCTGAATATTGTTCATACCCCATGTAGAGCCAATCTGCTATGACAGTAATCTAGGAAATAAAAGTACAGAAGAAATGGACATGACTGCTGATTTAAACTATACATATTTGAGAGCAAAGTGACAGGGCAATTAACAGCAGGGTTAATTATATTATTATAGAATGTTCCCTTTGGACAGGAAAATCCTTCCAGGCAAGCAGAACCTGGTTTGATAATGGTTTCAACTTCCTGGCTTGACGACCTCCAGGTCTGTCTTTGACCCACTTCCAGGGTTCACACTGAGTTATTCACATCTTAAAATTAATCCATAAACTACACTTCAAAATCCATTTTGTTGTTTATCCTTGCGAGTACAAGCAGCAAAAATTATGTCAAAGGCAGGCATTTCCCTAACATGCAAGCATACACAAACTTTTAAATTAAAAATAGAAACAAAAGCAGAAGTTGCCTAAGAGAACTAAGAATGACAGAGTTCTCCAAAAGTTCAATAATGAAATCAGCTGAGAACGTTAGCTGGAAAAAAAAAAGAAAAAGGAAAGGATGAAGGGAAAATCTTGCTATTCAAGATTTTCATTTTCAAACGGGGAGTAGGCAATACAACGCCCATGGGTGTCTCTCCCTGAAACTTCAAAGTGTTCTGCAAACACCCATGATTTCCAAACCTCCAGACAAGACAGTCTGTAGAGTGCTTCTCTACAGAATTAGAAGGGGGCCAGTATTTTGGTGTGAGACGGATTCACACATTACTCCAAGGGCGGGGGGGAATTGCAATGAGATTCAGAGCAACTCATGCCCGTTTCGTTTTATGCCCGTCTTCCCAGCAGAAAAAAATCCTTAAAGCACACACTGCTAGTTGCAAGTAACCGAGGCGGGTAATAAATAAAACAGGGAGGAGAGGTCAGAGAAAACGCATGACAGAGCTGGCAGAGAGGAACCTCACCAAAACCACTCGCTGCCGAAGCTTGGCACGGAAAAAACACCCCAGTGGATGAAAATCCCAAACTTGGCTTCATCGAACCAGGGCGGAAGCGGCCGGGAGTCCAGAGACTCCCAGGTGGGATCGTAGCGACCGCCCCGGCCACTTGAGGGTAGCAGGAGGAAGATGAGCAGCGGGGGTAATAGCAGCAAGAAGCGAGGAAACTCCCGCCGGAGAAAGGATGAACCGTCAGGCTGAGCCATGGGAACCCGGACTGAACTCCCAACGTTTCCCGCTTCGCTTCTCTGCCTCCCTCGAATCATATGACGCCGAGTCACATGGCCGCCGGACCTGCTGCTTCCGCCCGCGAAGCTTTGAGTTCTGCCTTTCTGCGGAACAGAGTTGTCTCGGGTCTCGGGTGGTTGTGCAATCACACACAATGGTTGGGTAACAAGTGTTTTGTGAGAGGGTGATTTATCTAAGGCTCGTTAAGGAGCCATATTCGACATTTATTGGCAAGTTCATCCCACCTTTTAGATGTGGGAGGGAAAGAAAGGTGACATTTTAACAGAATGACACAATTGGAAGGGACCTTGGAGGTCTTCTAGTCCAACCCGCCGCTCAAGCAGGAAACCCTATACCGTTTCAGACAAATGGTTGTCCAATCTCTTCTTTAAAATTTCCAATGTTGGAGCATTCACAACTCCTGGAGGCAAGTTGTTCCACTGATAAATAGTTCAGGAAATTTCTTCTTAGTTCTAGGTTGCTTCTCTCCTTGATTAGTTTCCATCCATTGCTTCTTGTCCTGCCTTCAAGGGCTTTGGAGAATAGATTGAGAATAGCTTGTAACACTTCTCTGGTAGTACTTTTGTGCCTTGGAGTTAGTGGTGATTGAATTGGAATCAAAATAGAGCTGGAAGGGACCTTGGAGGTCTTCTAGTCCAGTCCCTTGCTCAAGCAGGAGATCCTATACCTGTGATGGCGAACCTATGGCTCATGTGCCACAGGGGGCACGCGGAGCCATATTGGTGGACACGCGAGTCAGCTCTGGCGCGCATGTACGCACCAGCCAGCTGATTTTCAGGCCTTCCGGTCCCACCGGAAGTCAGCAAACGGTCCGTTTCCAGACTCCGGAGGACCTCTAGGGGGATGGGGAAGGCTGTTTTTGGCCCCCCCCCAGGCTCCTAGAAAGCCTCTGGAGCCTGGAGAGGGTGAAAAACGGGCCTACTGGGCCCACTGTGCCATTGTGTGTCAAAAGCGGGGGAGCACGGGGGGGTCACGTATGCATACAGGGGGGGAGCGGGGCACGCACATTTGACACCCCCCCCCACTTTTGGCATGTTCTATACCATTTCAGACAAGTGACTGTCCAGTCTCTTCTTAAAAACCTTCAATGATGAAGCACCCACAATGTCTGAAGGCAAGCTGTTCCACTGGTTAATTGTCCTCATTGTTAGGAAGATTTTCCTCAATACCAGGTTGCTTCTCTCCTGGACATGTCCCGGCACTTTTGGGGTCAAGATTTCAAAAATGGTTTGCCATTGCCTGCTTCTTAGATCTGAGGGAGAGTGTCTGGCCCAAGGACTCCCAGCTGGCTTCATGCCCACTGTCTCCTAATTTCTACATGGTGCTTAAATGCTAGTCCAAACTGGCTCAGTTATTACTACTATTGTATAAGATTGTGATGTGAGCCACCTTCATCATCAGCCATTTTCATATGAAACCTTCTTGACTATGCAAGTGGCTCTTGGATGTTTTTTATGCTGTTCTCTTATTGTGATTTAATGCCTGCTCTTCTTTTAATATTTAATTTTCTTTAAGATAATAAAAACCTGGTGAATGATTTATAAATCCAATAAATGCAAATCTGGTTAAAAAAAAATAAGCATCTAAGTATTTCAGCAACTAAGTACAGCTATCCTAAAATGTATGGAATTTTGAATAGTTATTTTTAACGAACCCGACTGAGGAAAATTTCATTTCAGGTGTCTTCTTAATCTAGTTTTAATTTCTCCCACTATTTTATTTATTTAACTTTAAATGATGACCATTGTCTTAAGCATGCACACTGACCTCAGCTGTCAAGGGAAAGAAGCAACTGTCTTGTAATGCAGTAGAGCAGTGCAAGCAATACAGTACAGTATTGTTGTCATGCTTACATGTCACCACTGTTATTCAAGCTGCATTGGTTGCTAGTTGACTTCCGAGTGTGATGTAAGATGTTGGCTATTACTCTGTATGACATAAGGCCTGGATATCTCAGGGACTGCCTGTCTCCAATCAATTCTCCCTGCCAGATACGTTCCCCACAGTATGTGCACCCCAGGTTCCCCACTATTAAACATTGTCATCTTGCGGGACTAAGAAAGTGTGCCTTCTCTGTTGTTGCCCCCACTCCAAGATAAGGTTCCAGCATCTCTCCTGAAAAGTCCTCAAGACCTAGCTTTGGTCCCAGGCCTGGGGTTAATGTACAGATAGTTCTCAATTTACAACAGTTCATTTAATCAAGTAACCATTCAAAGTTACAGCAGCACTGAAAAAAGTTACTTATGACCATTTTTTACTTACAACTGTTGCAGCATCCCCATGATCATGGGGTGGGGGCGGGGGGTGGGAAATCTAATATTAATACTAAAAATGTCTGACCAAGCCCATGAATTTCAAGCTCATTGAATTCATTCTTATTGATCAGGATTAAATCTAGTATAAAAAAATAATATAATCCATCTCTTCAGAAATTACATATCAGCAAGACAAGAATACATTAGATGTTCCATTAGGACTTCAGATCTTAATTTCATCCTGGGGTTTCCCCCCCCCCCCGCATGCATTAGTATATAGGTATCGGATGCTATGAATATTGCATCTTCCTAATTTCCCTATTGTATTTACTTGAAGGTCATTTGGCCTCGCTGCCACTCTCTTTGTCATGCATATATTTGTCTCTAATATTTTGCTATTTAGCCCTAAAGTTTTTGCCACCCTTCCTCAGCAAAATTTTGTTATAAACATCTCTTGTTAAAGTTTGCATGATCTGTTAAACACGCTTTTTCTAGAACTATGATCTATTTCTGCTTCCTGCCCTGAATTTTTATTTCTATTGGATTCCACAGCCCACAAAATGAGAGCTTCTCTCAGACTACAGTTAATAGAATCATCTGCTCAGGTTGAGATCCATTTTTCTGTCCCATCCAAAAGAAATACTGTTCATATAGTTTCTTGCTATATTGTTTATTTCCACCTGATCAGCAGGATAGAACTATAGTGAGCTAATTGTATGAGTCTTAGTAGCATCTCATAATCTCCTCATGGCAGTCCCGTTTGTAGACAGTTGCTTCTGATCTCAGGAGAGATCTCCAAGTATGTATGTTTTTCAGTTTGGTGCTTAGATTCCTTTCATCCAACTGATCTTGAGCATTTTCCTTAAAGTGTTTTTGGAAAGCAGGGTGGCCAATCACCAGGGAGTGGCCAAAAATGTAAAAATTATTGCCATGCATGGCATAATATTAGTGGTACTAAATGTCCCTCCTGTTCCTGTTTGTCAGATTTTTCTATTCTCCTACCTCTTGCCTTTTACTTCTCCTTCTTGAAACCACATCCCTTTCTAATGATCATTCAGAAGGATTACCTACGTCCTACAAAAAAGCCCATTCATGCTGATAAACTGAATTATACAGAGGCACACCTTCAAATGTTTTATCTTCTCTTTTTGCAGAGTCATTGGCTTGCGCTTGCTATAATTATAATCCATTAATGCTGTCCCTGAAAAAACATGGAAATGAACTTAATATATTATCCCCCAGATATTTGAAACAGGAGGAAATATAAATCTAGCAGATAAGTGCTACCTATATCAAGTGTTTCATATGTGTAAACCATAGCTGGCCAGGTTTTCTTGCAATGCTGCTTACAAAGGTAAGATAGGGTGATGTAGGGTGCCTTGCTCACATGCATTGAAGATGACCAGATGACTGTAAAGAATATAAATCCTTCCATTCCCCACCAGTCAGTTAGACCTGAAGAAGCTTCTTGGGTGAGGAGCAAAAGAATTCCAAACCAAAAAACTAGAAAGTCCAGTTAATTTTTGGAAAAAGCACCTTTGAGACACCTCACAGTAAAGTATAAATGCAAGCAAAGTCCCTTTCTATTCAGAGCAGATGCTAGTTTTAGAGGGATATGAGATGATATAATGATAAGGAGCATATGACAAGGAATTACAAGGTTAAAAGAAGGAAGGGCTTCATTGGCATCACAGCTGTTGAGTCCTGGGGATTGCATCTTAGTACTGTAGGATCCCAGAATAGTTGGTGTTTTGCAGAGCCCTTAGGGATATTTTATGATCAGTTTGTATCAGTGGTGGGTTTCAAAAATTTTTACTACCAGTTCTGTGGGTGTGACATGGTGGGCATGGCATGGCTTGGCTTGGTGAGTGTGGCAGGGGAAGGATACTAAAAAATCTCTATTCCCACTCTACTCCAGGAGAAGGTTACTGTAAAATCTCCATTTCCTCATGATCAGCTGGGACTTGGGAGGCACAGAATAGATGGGGGCGGGGCCAGTCAGAATTTTTACTACAGGTTCTTTGAACTACTCAAAGGTTCTGCTACCGGTTCTCCAGAACTGGTCAGAACCTGCTGAAACCCACCTCTGGTTTGTATCCATGCATGGCTAATTCAGATATGAATTGATCACAGGCATTATTATACCCTGAAAAACCCAGTGCTAAGCAGGATAGTTTAGCTGAGGACCTGAAGCAATGTTTCTTAGCTTTGGCAGCTTTAAACTGTATGGACTTTAATTCCCAGAATTGCCTAGCCAGCATGCTGGGAGTTGAAGTCCACACAGCATAAGGTTGCCAAGGCTGGGAAACACTGGTCTGAAGAAACAGGCAGACTAAGAGGCACTTGGGACAGAACAAGGCTCTATTTCAAATGGCTACTTTCCCATTCCAGTTTATATACCTAGAGAACACCATTTTCTTTACAATTGTTTTCCCAAGAGGAAACTTGCTGGAGCTCACAACCAGCTGTGCTGATTTTTCAGATCATTTAAGACTTAAATCCATCCTATCTTTCCATACTTTTCCATTTTATACAATGATACATAAACTATATGATGGAGCATATGCATGTATATAAATGATCTGCACTGAAGAATATCTGTTCTGACAGCTATCAGATATCAAGCAACTGTTTCATGTTAATCTCTTGAAAATTCTTTAGCTTTGAATGCTGCCAGAAACTTTAGCTGAGTGACTTTTGCCTATTTACTTGCTCATTCAATTATCTTTGAATGAAGAGCCGCTCATGTTTAATGCAGCATAAGTGTACCTTTTATCAGTAAGTGCCTTTGATGGTCTGAATATAGTTTTCTTATACAATACTATAGGCATGATTGGCAGACTCTTACATTTTGAAAGGAAGAGTGCTTCTTAATGGATGGGATTGCCTTCTTAACCTTAGTTTGCATTGACTCCTGTTTGATTATTTAGTATCAAAAGGGGAAACTGACCCAATGACTAATGCATCATAACATCAAATGCAATTATTCAAATAATGATAGAATAACCTCTGGCTTCTTTTATAAACAACAACAGGTAGTTAATGTTGATTGTTCGACCAATGAATCAGTTGGTTCATGTTTTGGTTTTATGTGATTAACTTATTTATTTTCTTATTTGAAAACCAATTTGGTGCAGTGGTTAAGGTAGCAGCTTAGAAACCAGGAGACCATGAGTTCTAGTCCTTCCATAAGCCCAGATGCCTGCCACACAGGCACCTGGGTGACCCTCAGCCAGTCACACACTCTCAGCCCTAGGAAGGCACAATGGCAAACCACTTCTGAAAAACATTGCCAAGGAAAACTGCAGGGACTTCTCCAGGCAATCTCTGAGAATCGGGCACAATTGAATGGAAATATTTTTGTTTCTTATTTTGAAAAATTATAATCTGCCATTCAGTTCAGCTTAATTCTCCAAATAAGAACGTTAATAAGATGTAAGATATAATTTGAGGGAAATAAACAAGGATCTAATGTTCATCCATTTTTAAATACTCTTTGAGAGCTTCAACAAACATGACATAATATTTTAGATCATTTTTTTAAAAAATCATATGAAGTAAATTTAATATTTTAATGAATAAATCCATTTATTCTCTAAAATTTGATACTCCAATCCTTCTTTTCACAGTTGAAATGTAAAAATGACATTTTTATTTCACCTTTTAATACCTTATAAAATTGAACTCTTGGTTTCCAATCAAGGAAATAAATAAGTTAGAATTGCAGGTGTCATGGAGATTTTTAAAGCCTACAGGGTATACTGTTCAGTTAGTACATGCTTCATTTGTATATATTGCCAACATATACACGTGATAAGTCAAAATGCAATCTCTCAAAATCTTTTAAAAAAAGTGAAAAATCAATAGATTTTTATCTTTATCCCTTGTTTAATGCAAACATTCCAACAGGACAATTTCCCCATTATTTTCAAGTTTGAGTTATACCACAGCATCAGTTCCTTATGTGATTCAGGATCAAATGTAACTACTTACCTATAAATAATGAGATATACCTTTCAAAGGAGGAAATTTTTGTAACTGTATTCCCCTAAAGTTATAATCAGCCTACTGTTTATGAAAAAGCCCATATAGCAAACATTTGAGATGAATACTAAGTAAACTTAGCTATGCTAGTCTAATTCCTGTAACTAGAATTTCTAAAGCTGTATATAGTTTATTATATTATTTACTATTGCAGAAAAGGTAGCTCAGGGGTACTCAAATACGTTGTGAGTATCAAGATGATACCAGCAGTTCCTAACGATGACCAGCCTCTGCTTTGCCAACTGACAGGTTTCATTTTAAACGTTTGTTTCTAATAGGCCTCCTGAAAGAGTAGATCAACCTAGAGTAGTAACTATAAGGACTTATTGTTTATATGTTATATTGATGTTATTCTATATGTTTTGAGCAATTTAAGAATTACTCAATCTTAGTGTTTTCTGGATCCTGTATATCTTTAATTACATCTTTATTATTATATTGCAAGTACACTGAGTGCTTCTGTATTGGAGATGAATTCCATGTATGTCTAATCACACTTGGCCAAATATTCGATTAAATTCAATTATTATTTAATAGTCTCATTACATTCATGATGTTCCATTAATGGAGTCCCTATAAATTTAATATAAAATAAAAATAAATAATACTTGGTGTTCCTTTTGTAACTTTCCTGTCTTCCCACCAATTGATAGAAAGATGTAAATGTTACTAATAAATAAATGTTCCTCAATGTTTTTTATTAAAAAATAACCTGTTAATTATATACTTGTATACCTGCCCTTTGTGTCCCAATCAGTGTAGAGTTGAGGACCTCATGACAACATGACAGAACACAATGTTGCTAGTTTCTGGGCAAGATCTGTTTAATTCGTACATATTTTAATCTTGTATTTTATATTTTAAATTTTATGGTATGCCTTATTTTAATTGTGATGCTTCTGACATGAATAAACAAACGTCTGTTAAGGAAATACAAAAAGCTTTTGATAATATTAGTGCTGCTGAGGTAAAAAAAACCACTTGAATAAACCATGATTTTGAATTTCAAGACTCCAAAATTGAGGTAGGACAAAGCAAAACAAATTAAGCTAGCATGACATGGTTCTCTTGCCCAATTCTGAGATGTTCAGCTGAATGAAAGAATAGCCAAAGATTCTTCTTGATCATCAGAAATCAGAAAGGCTGCAAACTGAAAACACTTATCTGGGTGGAAGTGACTTTGATTTATTTTTTATAGATATGCATGATATTGCATATGCTGCATAATAGTTTAGGATGAAAGAAACCCAGTTTAGGGAAGAAATATATTGGAGTCTCTATACTGCAAGAGAACTATTTGAATAATTCTTAAATAGATAAGTAGATAATGTGCCATCAAGTCAGTGTCAAGTGTTAGAAGCAACATAAAAGATAAATCTTCTCATTGATGATTTTATGTTTGCAGGGGTGGGGTGGGGAAATGGTTTTAGCTCTCTTTGTAAAAGGTGTGGACTGATTGTTATGTTACACATAAAAATTCAGAGGAAAATAGTAACCAGATATCAACAGTTCAAAAGGATATTTTCAAATTTTATTTATAGTGAAATATATAAGATAGTTAAAAAGAAAAATCCCTGTGAGAAGTTGTAGGCCAAATTTTTCTTCATCTACTATAAGGAAAAAGAGTTTCCGTGTAACTCCTAAAAACACATAATCCAAAAATGTCAATTGTCTCATTTCCCAATTAATTGGGAACAGTGGTGGGTTTCAAATTTTTTTACTACCGGTTCTGTGGGTGAGGCTTGGTGGGCTTGGCATTTCTTGGTGGGCGTGGCAAGGAAAGGATGCTGTAAAATCTCCATTTCCACCCCACTCCAGGGGAAGGATACTTTAAAATCTCCATTCCCTCCTGATCAGCTGGGACTTGGAAGGCAGAAAATAGATGTGGGTGGGGCCAGTCAGAATTTTTACTATCGGTTCTCCAAACTACTCAAAATTTCTGCTACCGGTTCTCCAGAACTGGTCAGAACCTGCTGAAACCCACCTCTGATTGGGAGTATGTAATTGACTTTAGCATATTCTATTGCTGATCAAAGGAAATACTCTGCTTGGCATAATATAGTTTCTAAGAGTGCCATTTTATCCTTCTTCAGCACTTGAGATCACAGGTAAGAAACGTGACTGATCTTATAAAAGATTGGAAATTTCAAGACTCGACAATCTCAAATTAAATAAAGCAAAATGCCATCATCTACTACATATTTAGGCTCCAATCCTCTGCATTCTTACATAGAAGTGACTGCCCTGGATGCTCTGGGATTTATTTCTGTGTTATGACTGCACTGCTAATCCTAAAAACAATTGCAGAGGAAATTTCCCAGATGAAACCAGCTATCATAATTACAACCCATCACAGAAATGTTCTCCGGGAACATTGACTAAGCAAAAAGACTGGTTACATTCCACATTTTGTGACATGCACTTAACTGTATATACATCGATTGAAAAATAAATGCTAAGTCTGATCCTACATATGATGTTTTTAATTTCCTTATGGTTTTTCATAACAAGGTAAGTATCAGTTGTGGGTAGATAGCAATTCCTATTGGGAAAACCACAGGGGAAGAGGGAGGTAACACATATCCACAGGTGTTTGAACGTCCAAGTTGTGATCTTTGATTTCTTTCAAAATATATTTTTTAAAACACTAAATGAGATATGAAATTACTCAAAGATATCCTGCCCAATATTTATAAACTTACAGATATAGGTGAACTATGTTCCAGTAGTATAGACTATGAATAGAGTGCTAATATTCTATGTTATCAAAATACAAGACAAGAAGACAAAAAAATAAAAGAATAAAAGTGTTTTCTACTGTAACTGCTGATTCGGGAAATGGACATTAAAGCACTTTCCATGCAATTTTAATGAAACCATTGATTTTATATTCACTATCCAAAGATTGTAGTGTCAGATACATTAGCAATACATAAGAGAGACATTATAATATCATATGTCGATACTAGAAAGTTTACTTATATATTCAGAGTCATTAGCAAAACTAAAACATTGTTGAATCAGCCATCTTCGATTCTCTTGCAGAAGACTTTCAAAAAAGGGAAATACAAGTGGAATCAGGAAATTACAAAGCAGTCAGCTTGACATTAATACCTGGAAAAATCTTAGAAAATATCATCAAGCAGCAGAATATCATCAAGCAGCAGATTTGTGAGAACCTAGAAATGAACAAGGTGATTAATAGAAGCCAGTATTGGTTTGTTAAAAACAGATTGTGCCTTCTTTGATAAAGTGACTAAATTTGTAGATCAAAGAAGATCAAGGAAATGCTATGGATATAGTATACTTGGACTTCACTAAGGCATTTGACAAAGTAAACCACAATGGTTAAGGGAACTAGATATGTGTAGCCTAACAAAGAGAAGGAGTAGGGGTGACATGATAGCTGTCTTCTAGTACTTGAGAGGCAATCACAGAGATGCAGTGGTTGTCTTATTCTACAAAGCACCTGAGGGCAGGACAAGAAGTAACAGGTGGAAGTTTATTAAAGAGCAATCCTGGAATTACGGAGAAATTTCCTGACAGAGCAATTAACCAATGGAACAGCTTGTCTCCTGGAGCCATGACTGCTCCATCACTGGAGGTTTTCAACAAAAGATTGGACATTAATTTGTCTGGGATGGTATATAAGGATTCTTGCCTTGGGCAGAGGGTTGGATTAGAAGATCTCCAGGATCCCTTTCAGCCCTATAATTTTAGGAGATATTGCACATCTTTGTACTAAAGTTCATGGATTTGATTATGGCCAGGATCATAGTGCTTTGTATCACAGAATCAATGTATTTTTCATTTTGAAACTTTTATTGTTATTGTTCACAAGTTTAGGACAGAAAGTAACTTTATAGCAGTATTTATTACATATTTAAATATACAATAGGGAGAAAACATGCTTCTATTTCAATATTTCTTTTATTATTTTATGGCTATTTCATATGTAAAAGTTTTATTATTGTCAGCTACCTTAAATTGCTAGAATATATTTCTTAAATAAATAATCAGTTTTTGAGGAAAGACATTCTGGTGGAGTCAGATTTTATGAATGAAGTTCAACTTAACCCCTCCTTCATTTCAGTTCAGTAAGTTTAGTATGTCACAATTTTTCAAAGTAGTGCAGGTTTGCTTTTATTGGATGAAATAGTGTATATGCAATAAGATCCATTTTCCTTAATGAACTAACAATAGATCAGTACAGTCAACCATTCTGGATTCTATTGTGATATGACACACACATTCATACCCCTGATCTATTTACTAGCAATCTTTCTCTATCCTCTTCAACCCTAAAAAAGTAACACAGTGCATCACATTCAACCCAAAAAAACAGATAAGGCAGACTGTGTAAAATAAACGTAAGAAGAATAGATATTAAAATGGAATGAAGCTGGGGTCAAACAGAGAAAAACCATATTTAAAAGGCTTGGACAAATAAAATCTAAAGCAAAAAGACCATAAAAGAAGCACAGCATTCTAATCCGGAAAGAACCTATCCTGGAAATCCTTGCTATATTTCTGACTCCGGGTAGATCCACAGGACCTCAAAAAGCACACAAGCCATTAAATTGCTGCTTGTATCTCTTCCAGACACCTAATGCCAGGCAAGGTACGGCAGCTGCCAAGGGATCAGGCTCAGTGGTGGGTTTCAAATTTTTTTTACTACCGGTTCTGTGGGTGTGGCTTGGTGGGCGTGGCATGGCTTGGTGGGTGTGGCTTGGTGGGCGTGGTAGGGGAAAGTTACTGCAAAATCCCCATTTCCTCCCAATCAGCTGGGAATTGGGAGGCAGAGAATCGATGGGGGCAGAACCAGTCAGAATTTTTACCACCAGTTGTCTGAACTACTCAAAATTTCCGCTACAGGTTCTCCAGAACTGGTCAGAACCTGCTGAAACCCACCTCTGATCAGGCTAGAAGCCAGGAGATTGCGAGTTCTAGTTCCGCCTTAGCACAAAGCCAGCTGCCTTGGGCTAGCCAGTCCCTCTTTCTCAGCCCTGAAAAGAGGGCAAGGACAAGCCACTTCTGACATCTTGTACAGAAAACTGCAGAGACTTGGCTAGGTGGCCAACACACACACACACACACACACACACACACACACACACAGACACACAGACACACAAACCTATCTATGTTATGTGTTGCTCATGGATACTTTCCTGGAAGCAATTTCCCTTAAAAAGCACATCACCGCATTCAAAATTCATGCCTTGCCTAAAAACATCCCCCCCCCCCCCACGAAACATGTGGGATTCCAAGTGCAAAATCCTCAAAGGGTCACCGAAGGGCAACCACGCCTCTTGTCAAATAAATGGACGCGGCCCCCATCTCGGCGCGCGAGGAAGGGGAAAGGTCCCCATTTCCATTCCCTGCGATGTCTCTGCTAAGTTGGGATGGTCGGGAGTCTCTCTTGACCAACCCACCTATCCTCCCTGCCTGGGGCTCCGAACCCTGCGTAAGTGGGGCGTGGGGGGGGGACTCCCTGCCCTCGAGGAACCTCGAGGGACGCCACCCGCTTGAGAATGGCTGAGCGGCAACAATCCCGGGCAATGGAGGCGGCTGCGGCTGCTGGGCTGACGGCGAGGGAACTGAGCGAGTGGGGGCGGTCCCTTCTTGTCAAAACTTTTCTCGCGCGGGTCCCCTCCGGGCGGCTGCTCGAGGGAGGCGCTGCACCGGCTGCGGAAGAAGGCGCCAAGCGCGCCCAGACAGCTCCGGGACCGCGAGAGGAAGAGAGCAGACGGAGGGAGCGATGGAAGAAAAAGAAGGGAGCCCTCAAGCCGAAGCCGCTGCTCCTTCGCCTCGCCGGTTGCCGCTTCCCACCGAGGCCGCACCCAGAGGCCGCACCCAGAGCGACATCTCCGCTTTCCGGACCCTCAGGAAGAGTCCCCTGCTCCGAGCGCCCCTCTCAGGGTCAGGTAGGGCTGGGTGCGTGTGGGTGTGTGTGTGGGTGTCACCGGACGATGCTCTTTGTTGTGGGGGACCAGAAATGGGCTGCGGAAATCCTCGCCGTTGCAAAAAGAGACTTTTCTGGCGTCCCGGATTTGGCAGCTCCCACCTGCTAACCCTTGACTTTCACATAAACCTTTTTCTTGACAGGCAGGGTTTCAGAAGGCGGCTTTGCCTTCAGAAGTTGAAGGGACTTTATCTCTGGAGGTTTTTAAGGAAAGACCGGACAGCCACCTGTCTGAAAGAGTATAGGGTCTCCTGCTTGAGCAGGGGGTTGGACTAGAAGACCTCCAAGCTCCTTTCTAGCTCTATTCTGATTGATTGATTGATTGATTGATTGATTGGGGTTTTTGGCTTGCTTCATCACTGGATGGTTTTAAGGAAAGACCGGGCAGCCACCTGTCTGAAAGAGTATAGGGTCTCCTGCTTGAGCAGGGGGTTGGACTAGAAGACCTCCAAGGTCCCTTCTAGCTCTATTCTGATTGATGGATTCAGAATTCTTAACTTTTTCTAGCTACTTGGCAGGCAGAAATTCGGTGGGTACCCTGCAGTTACCTTGGAAAAAAATGGCATGTGCTGAATGGGTTCGTTGTTCACTGATTTTAGTCTCCAGATGAATCCTTTTATTAACCACAGGATTGCGTCTACCCAGCTCTAAGTGTTGTTGGCTGTATTGTTACTTTCTCTTTTAAGAAAAAAATGTGTAGGGCCTTAGATGAATAAACTTGTGTGGCGGAAGGTTATGGATGGCTTTTTATTCCTCATTTATTAATGGCTCCTATAGGATCTTGGCAGATGCCTTAGAGCTTTCTACATGGAATGAAACACTATTTATTACTATTAAATTATTATTTACTAAATTTTTATCCCATCCATCTCCCTTATTGAGGTGACTCTGGGCGGGTTGCATTCAAGAAGCAATATTTCGTGTGGTGTGCAGTGACAGGAAAGAGCTCTGCTTGTTGAACCATTTGCAAGTTGTAAGGCTGTTGAACTTAGTGATTAACAGGTTAGATTAAAAATAGCAAAACTAATTGGTAGACGTAGATTTCCTTAAATACCAATTAGTCTCTTAAAGCAACTAAATGCACTCTGTTAAAAACTGGAACATCTCTAGCAAATCAGATAGCGAATTGATATAATTATATAGGTGAATGTGAAGGGAAGAATGACATAGTTACTGGTCAAACTTGAATGGAGAACAAAAATGTGATTTTTTAAAAAAATTGCTTTGGTTGAAATCTTAGGCATATTCTAAATTAATAGATTCTGCAATAGTCCATGGGCATAACAAACTGTTAAAAAAAAATGACATGGCCAAATCCCATTTAATTGTTTTAATGATACTGACCTACTTATAGTGGTACAGGAAGAGACCTTTTAAATTTAAACATAATATTTTGAATCCTTAGGAGAGGTAAAATGATTATTGCTTTATACAATATTTTTAACATGCTGAGAGAACGTAAGAACTAATTTCAAATGTAATATTGTGAACAATAGTTTAACTTCAGTGTGAACAGTAAAGGAAAGGATTTGAACCAAGAGCCTACACTAACATTCTTGGACATTCTTACTCTTTATTTATAAAAGCTGAATGTGCAGTGTCTGTTTCCAGAAACGTGGCTAGAGATATATGATTGTATCCTACTTCTATATCTGTCTATACCGTCTTTTGGGAAGGGGGTTGCAATGGAAGAACCAGAGCAATTTTAAAAAGACCAAAATCTTTGTACAAGGTTATTATTTGTTTCCATTTGTCCTTCTTAGCTTTTAAAAACAATCACTGTAAATTGCAATCACACTGCTAAGTATGATATGTGCATACATTAAATAAGTAATAATGCTTAATTCTTCTCCACATGTTACTAGGCTAGAAATTCTCAGTTTGGATAACTTAGAACTGCATCGCTTGTTGTCAGATCTTGATATTGCATACAAAATTATACGTAGTAATGTTTTACCTGTAAATGACTTTTTCTGTTTTAATCGCAATAATACATGCACGAACAACTGCTTTAAACTCAATGTAAATCATTCTAAACTTGATTGTAAAAAATATGATTTCTGTAACAGAGTTGTCAAAGTCTGAAATGCCCTACCTGATTCAGTTGTCTGTTACAAATTTTCAGTTTCAGTCACAAATTGACTTCTGTGGACCTTACTTCATACTTAAGTGGTCAGTAGAGGGGATGTGCATAAGTGCACTAACATGCCTATCGTCCCTGGCATTGTATTTTTATTCTCTTAATCTTGTTCTCGTTTTTGTTTGACAAATTCCAATAAACAAACGAACAAACAAACATGCCTCTCACATATGAGGGCTGAGGTGTAAAAATGGAGACAACCACTAGATGGGAGACATGTGTTAGTGTTTTCATCGTCTCTTGCTACCATTTAATGACCAGATAATAGATCTGTTATCCGAGGCTTGTATGTTTATTTTCATTATAGGATACTACTTGTATTTGTTATTGAAGTGAATATAAGAGCTAATTTCCCTTCTCCCCTCCCCTGGAACAACAACCCTGTAAGATAGGTAGGGACAGAGTGACAGACCCTAATATCATCTTGTCAATTACCAAGGCTGAGCTTCTTGTATGCTTTGTTGTATAAAAATTACAACTTTGCAATTAGAACTCATCCTAATTGTTAAACATTTGCATAAAGACCTATAGTTTGGAGAAAAAAACTGCTGGCTGAAGAGGCTTGGAGAAGCACTTTCATACAATTTTGTTAGTCTTTCCCCCGCTGTTTCTTAAGCATTCTATTCCATTTTTATTTCAATTCAGATTGCAGCAGTATTTAAGAAAGAACCCTTAACTTACTACCTCCAGAAAGGTTACTTCGTGAATTTTCCAAAGCTTCTGTTTGGGTATAGGGCAGTGATGGCTAACTTTTTTGCCGTTGCGTGCCAAAAGTGGGGGGAGAGTGGGGGGTTGTGCACATGCTTGCCCACACCCATAATTCAATGTGCCCCGCCCCCCAGAGTGTGCGTGTGTGTGACCCCCCTGCACTCCCCCCACTTTTGGCATATGATGGCACAGTGGACCCGGTAGACCCATTTTTTGCCCTCCCTAGGCTCCAGAGGCTTTCTTGGAGCCTGGGGAAGGCGAAAATTGCCTTCCCCACCTCCCCGGAGGCCCTCCGAAGGCCAGAAATGGCCTGTTTGGTGACTTCTGGTGGGACCTGAGCTGAGCTAGGGCAACGCTCGCGTGCCCACCAATATGGCTCTGTGTGCCACCTGTGGCATGCGTGCCATAGGTTCGCCATCGCGGGTATAGGATTTTCTTGAATTTCTGATCTCTGATATTCTCAGAGGGAGAGTAACTTTTTATAGAAGATAATGGGAAACCTCCTTCTATGTTTATTTATATCTGAAGCAGAAAGCTTATGGGGCAGGGTTTAAAATAAGTAATTGGCAGCAGCACATGTCATAAGCCCTAATTGCTTTGCTCCAGTGAGTTCAGCAGTGCAGGAAAAAGTTTAGGAAAGAAAAAAGTAAAGGAGAGCCAATAGTGGTTGATATTGTCTTGGACTGGAAAAGGGTATAGACCAAGCGGATAAAGACAGTCTGGTAAGTGTAATCATATACTAATTTTGAGGGGAGAAAAGATACTTTAAAGCTAGTATATTGTACACAGTAAAAATATACAAGAGTGCAGATAAGAAACAATTTTTAACATGTTGAAATTTCTACTTGGTAAGTCATATTTTTAAAGAAGGAATTGAAGTAAGAAACAATATTGGGAAATCATAAAAGATACGTTTTAACAAGGCCTCTTTAAAGCACATGAAAAAGGAGACAGATAGTTCGGATAAAAGAGTGGTGGATTTATTTCTTATACATTGTTTTCCTTTATTCAGTTCAATTTAGACACTGCCCAATTCCAAACTGATTTAGGTTTGTGCAATACATAAACCACAATGTGGTTTACTTGCTTCTTGCTTAGTGTGATATGTGCAAACCCCACACATTACAGTTGAACGCAATATTCCGCATTGTTAAACCATGTTCAACGAAGTATGGATAAAGGTCTGGCTTATAATTATGTGTGAATGCAGCTACTAAAGCTAATAGTTAATAACCAATTTCAATCCAATAATATTTACTTCTTTCATATGGATTAGAATTGTGAGGTTAAAATAGAGACAAAACATTGCTTGGGAGCAGTATCACAATTATAGTTCACTTTCAATTGAAGACAGTCGAGTTGTATATATAGTTTATTTATTAAATTTTTATACTCATTATATAGTTGTAATGACGATATTAACAGTAGATTTCCATCCCTCCAAAAAATAGGCATGCTGAATTCTAATAGTAAACCAATATTATACAGTACAATATTTATTAGACTTTTGCACCTGGAACTGCTGTGCAAGAGAAATGTGACCTTCTTTCCATGATGACATCAAAATATTGGTGGAATCTATTGACTGTAATCTTCACTACTATGCACAGAACTAAGAAACACATCAATTGCTGCAAGAAATTGTTAAAGATAAAATTCTGGTTAGCGATACAATATGCCTTAAAAGCTATTCTGGCAATGATTCACAGAATCCATCTGTCTATCATTCTGTATAATCTATGCATCTCTAAACAGATAATTGGTATTTCCCGCATAGAAAACAATATCCTGCCATCTGTCTATAGAGTTCTGCTAAGATGTAGACCTCGTTAAGTAGACTAGCCAATTAAATGGTTGGCTTTATATTGATACTGTCTAGATGGTTTTCTGCACAAAATGGCAATGATAATCCTACGAATGCTGTTCTAGGCACAGTATAGGTTCCATTAAGTATAGGAATGAGATGGATATGACTGGAAATCAAGATCTGATAGTTCTATTGACAAATCCAAAACTGAAAAATTTAGAATAAAAACAAGAACTCAAAGAAAATATTCCATCAAATTCCTATGCCATTTATTTGAGTACTTATCCAATTTATACTTAAAAACAGGTCAGAAGTCCACATGTAAATTTGGACTTATAAGGATCCATATATGGATTGAATTCGATCCCGGTAGGATAATTTATCATGTAGAAAATAGAAAGCTATGAAGATTTTACTTTTACCACAAATATTAATCTTTTCTATAACTCAAGGGTTTTGTTTATTTAAAAAAAAACAAAATGTCATGCAATGTTTATACTCACATGACTACCCTGTTTCCCCAAAAATAAGACATCCTCTGATAATAAGTCCAATTGGGCTTTTGAGCACATGTGCTGAAAAAGCCCTCCGCCCCGAAAATAAGCCCTTCCTGAAAATATTTAACCACATGCACAGCCGTTCCCCAACATTTCCCCTGGTTAGGGTTAGGGAGATAGAGTGGGAAATCAGGTAAGATGGCAAGAAGAGCCCCTTCTTGCAGCACGCACCCTAAAATAATAAGACCTTCCCAAAAATAAGGCCAAGCGCTTATTTTGGGGTTCAGAAAATATAAGGCAGGGTCTTATTTTCAGGGAAACATAGTACTTCAATCTTATTTCAGCATAAGGAGATTAAAGAGCAGGAAGAAAATTGTCTTCTGATTTTTCAATTGACAGAAATTTTACCAATCCATCGCAATACTTGATGACCCTTGAGATTTTATATATGAGTTGCAATTTTGGTATGCAGGTGTGGGAGCTTTAAGGTTTCTGTTGATGTCAAAACATAGTACTTATGATGCTTATGTATTAAACTTATATCTAACCTTGTTTATAAATCCACTGTAAAGTTTCCATATTGGAAATTTGTAATCGTTTTTTATATTCTAGCCGACATTTATGGACAGTTGAAATCAACACGTGCAGAGACTTTGTTGGATGGTGAAAAAAATTTAAACTTTTGCGACTGGATCCTGACTCTAAACACCCAGAATCATGAAATCTTGCAGAACAGCTTTAATTCTGCTATTTTTCAACTTCTGTCTTAAGTTCTACAACTCGTTTTATTGCTAGTAGTCCTAAGGGGAATAGCCAAGTAATATAACATAATTTGTTTGGAATTTAGAACTGCCCTATTATTAGAATTTGTATTGAAAATTTTCTTTGGAATATAAGGTAAAGGTAAAGGTTCCCCTTGCACATATATGCTAGTCGTTCCTCTGTGGCCAGCATGCTAAACACCAAAGGCCCAGGGAACGCTATTGCCTTCCTACCAAAGGTGGTCCCTATTTTTCTACTTGCATTTTTTACATGCTTTCGAACTGCTAGGTTGGCAGAAGCTGGGACAAGTAAGAGGAGCTCACCCTGTTACATGGCACTAGGGATTCGAACCGCTGAACTGCCGACCTTTCAATCAACAAGCTCAGCATTTCAGCCACTGAGCCACCGCATCCGTCTTTGGAATATAGGGGACTGTAAAATGGAGTATCTCTTTCTGTTGTTATTATACACATAAACTAGTGAAAAAGGCAAAAATGCATTTGAAAATAATTATTTTAAAATTTGTAGTGCTTTCTTCAAATCAGAAGTTGGACTGCTATGATTAGATAACATTAGCATCAATTCCTAGTCAGCATGGCATATGTATTGTATAAGAAAACAAATTGGGGAAAACAAATTCAGTACTCCATAATTGGACAATGTAAACTAATGATAGACCAATTATATCAACTTGCAGTATTGTATTTAATCCTGATGGTTTTGACTTTATGTAGACTCAAAAATACCTTTTACAATTTAGAAGATGTTTTAACCATTTTGAAAAATCCATTTTTGATGGTAGCATATATTCTTTAAAGACAATAGCTTTTGTCTTTCTGGATACTGTATATCATAAAGCTTCTTGTTCAACCATATAGTAAATTTCTACCTAAAATTGAATCTATCTGCAGAACAACTTCAAGTAAAAAGGACAGAACAAGTATCACTGAACTTTTTATTGACTTTATATGTAAATTCTGGCTTAACTGCTCTCAGGGCATATTTGCAATTTCCTGTTTCTTTCTGAAATCAAGAAATGACTGGGCTCAGGAAGTACTGCTTTCAAAATTGAGGGTTTATTCTCTTTTGAACTCCATTTTGTCTATTTTATCCTAGACATTGTAGGAAGAGAGCTGTATTATGGCTGCGAAAAGTCAGGAGGAGTCGTCTAGTAATAGTGTTTCATACTAATACAATTTCTTTAAAGGCATAAGCTTTTCTGAATTGTATCTCATATCACAGATGCATGGTAAGATTAAACTGATATAGGCTTTACATTGAGCTGGTTGGATGGTGATGGAGAAAGAGTGGTTATGAAGTTACTATACACATGATTCAGATTATAAGTATCTCCTCGAGTAATAGATTAAAACACCATTGTGGTTGTTAAAATCTTCTGAGATGGCCTGAAAACTTTTAATGTGAGTTGTGCTCTGGAAGATATCCTGTTCCATTCGTGTCAGAGGCACCGTTTAAGGCACTTCCGGGTTGAAAGGATCAGCTGGTGACCTCACCGTAGCTCAGGGGATGCTCTTGGGGGCTACTTTCATGTCCTCATCAAGGAGCTGGAGCAAGTGACAAGAGCTCACCCCGCCACGCAGCAGTACTTGGGTCTCGAACGCAGCCTTGCTAACCTCCAACCCAGTGTCGTAACTACATGAGCTACCGTTCTCCTTCCTGGAAGGTTATAAGGCTCTAATAATACTTTGTCCTTGCTTTGAGTCCTGATACTAAATTTGTATCCATTAGTTCTTCTGTGCAAAGTTTGTCCCCTTTGCCCTCAGTAGAATCTAGAGGGACATTACTGGAAGATGAAAGAACAGCGTGTGAAGCTACCTGTAATTGTGTGGAATTATTGGTGTCTATGATGGTGCTGATATAAATGTAGGGGCAAATAGACATCTGGGTTTATTGTAGAATGAGTAGAATCATTGCTCCATACTTTATTGTTGCTTGTGAGAATCTGATATTTCCTTACATTTTTTAGTAATGCTTTTAAGATAGCTATATTTCAGATAAAGTGATATTATAGTGGCTGTTGCTGGTACCAAATCTCTGAAGAGACGCTAATAGAAAAAAGGCCTAAATTACTATACTATAATATAGTTATGAAAAAAGATTGCTGTGCAGAATTAGCTCACTAGATGGAGCATTTGCCACACTGACAGGTAAACTGTTTTTACTGTAATATCAAATGCCAGCTTGAATTTTTAATTTCTCAAAGAGGCTTTTTAATTAAAATGCATATTCCTAAAGAAGAGATGCAATGCCGGACAGTTGTATATCTAAATATAAAAACTCATTGGAACTTTTAACATTTTAAGGTTAACATATTACACTTTTTAGCACACATTTTGCAGATTTTAATAGTAGTATGCCTTTTAAATAAGCATCTGCAAGTCCAGAACTTTCTGAGAAAAAATATATGGTGCATTTTGATATGTCTAAAAGATTCATAAAGTTAGTTTACCATCCAAAGCCAACTATTATTATTATTATTATTATTATTATTATTATTATTATTATTAATTTTATTCATTAAACATGAAATTCAGTCACTGAACATTTAAAAATGTGTCACAAATACGAATGGCTGATACGGGTTGCTGCCAGTGTCCTAGGTATCAACCAAGTATCATAATCATCTTCTTCTTCTCCTTCTTCTTCCATATGTATTTTAGCTCTTTGGATTCATTCATAAGTTATTACAGTATTTGAATTGGACATAAACTTCAGGTTTGCGACATTACTGATGCAGTTTAATCTGTGAAAAAGTCTATTTTGCATATTTGGTATACCTATGGACAGTGACTGACTGAGGAACCAGACACATTGTGATTGTTGCTCATGCTATAAAGCCCCATCTTGCTCTACAATGATTTTCTGTAATCTTCCCAGGACAAGTTATCCAGCAGAGTAGCAATACAGGTAGTCCTCAATTTATGACCACAATTGAGCCTAAAATTTTTGTTGTTAAGTGAAATATTTGTTAAGTGAGTTTTGCCCCATTTTACAACCTTTTGCCACAGTTGTTAAGTGAATCACTGCAACTGATAAGTTAGTATCCCAGTTATTAAGTGAACCTGGCTTCCCCAGTGACTTTGCTTGTGAGAAGGTCACAAAAGATGATCATTTGAACTTGGAACGCAGCAATGGCCATAAATATGAACCAGTTGCCAAGCTGAATTTTGATCACATGATCATGCTGCAAAGGTCATAACTGTGGAAAATGGTCATAAGTTACATTTTTCAGTGCCGTTGTAACATTGAATGGTCACTAAATGAACTGTTGTAAATTGAGGACTACCTGTACAGAGGATACATCACAGCCAAGGAATCTGAACCCAGATCACCATGTTCAGTTTTGAATAATCCTTCTCCAACTACCCTCCCTGTAACGAACTCCAGCCATATTCTAAAATCCAATATTTTATTCCAACAGATAAGAATAACTTCTTTAAGCTGATTTTGTCTTGGATTCAAACATGACTGTTGTTTCCCACCCACCCCTTTTTTCCCTGGTATTTCCCTTTTTCTAATGTTCCTTTCTATAATTAGATATGTAGCTTCAAAGGTTTAAAAGAATTTTGCACTTAAAACTTCCCTACAAGCAAATTTGCATGATTACATTGCCACCCTGGGATATCTGAAAGATATGGTTAAAAAAAGTGAAAGATAACATGACAGTGTAATCAAAGCTCAACATTTTTTCTTTTAACCACCTGCTGTGGATACCCTTATAGCTCCACCTTATATCCTAAGGCTGGCAAAAGGTTTGTTAACTTCATGTTCTTCAGTAAGCTTGGCCATTATTGTCTGCCTGTGATACCAATATATATTCTGCTAGCCAGATCTAAGCATTAGTCCCTTTGAAAGTGTATCCATCAAGGTTCAGATTGAACAAATATTTGCCAAGAATATTTGTTGCCAAAAATTGTTCTCCCATCTTTTAAAATGGCCAAAGTGCTGCATTATTGTTATTATGTTCATGGCCCAGTCAGCCAGGTGTTTAAACTGTATTTGGCATTTTCATCCACCTACCTACTTAATCTTTCCCAAGGATCTGGACTAGGCTGATGTTGTTTGATGGTGTTAAAAGTATCATCACAGGATGTAAATTGTTCCAATTAAGGCTGCCTTTTGCAATTGACTGGTGATCAGCAGCCAGAATAGAATAGAATAGAATAGAATAGAATAGAATAGAATAGAATAGAATAGAATAGAATAGAATAGAATAGAATAGAAT